>CM043875.1:4910625-5510625 GCA_023846275.1 Vanilla planifolia | reverse complement strand
AAATATAACATTATATAAGTATGTCATAAATATCATGTACTCATAACTATATGTTACTAAGAGATTTGTTTTTTACATTTTTTTTTCCTAACTTGTTTTTTGTAACTATCATTTTATTTACTAAATTTGTGAAGCTCAATGCCTATTTGAATTATAGGTCATGTCACATGCAACATCCAAAATTTTGATCTATGATAATAATATTAATAAAAAATTTATAATGTGAGTTATCTTATTATATACTATTTTAATAGCTTGAAATGAAAATATAATTTAAGGAAATTAATTTGTGCAACCGTAAAAAATACCATGAAATAATTATTTCATATTTTATGAATAATTATATTATTGAATAAAACTCATCAAAATAAGTGCCATTATTTCATTGAAACCCGCTTAAAATAGTTATAAATTATTAAACTTTAATATTGAACAGTTTATAATTATTAAATTATATTTAATACCATGATCTTTATCTCCCCAGTTGGCATAATGAGTTGTATAATCCTTAGGTTACCTTCTCTCGCTAGGGATACTACAGGTAAGAGGCGACGGGACTCCTGTTTGGTCATGCCGAGGAGCGTATGTCGTCGTCCATCGTGAGCTATGCCGACGAGATGGCTCGATATTTTTTTTCCTTTCGTACGCTGCCCAGATTTGGTTTCTCCCAAAATCCCTAATTCTTCTCTTTTCTCTGGGGACTAAGGTGGCCAATTTCTAGGGTTATTAATTTTTGTTGTGCATGTTATTTCTTTCTTTGATTAGAATTAAAGAGCGTCAGTATCTAGTACTGGGTAGAGGAACATAACGTGAGAAAATGCTTGGAGCTCAAGTAAAAAAGCTTTAGATTCTGATAGAAAGCTTGGGATTTAATGAGAGACATTGAATAGATGAAGAAAACAAGTGAAATAATTCTTTTAGCATGTTTTCTTTTTGTATTAAATTCAAGTATTTATAAATGAAATAGGATTGATGTGACATTTATTAAGTTGAACTTACATATGTTATTGGGAAGTTTAGCTTCATTACAAGTTAGAAATGTAAATAAAACATATGAAATGAAACGTAGGAATGCATGATTGATGGTGTTATATAATTTGTTTATGTATAGGATTGAAAAGGAAAATTGAGACAAGATTTGGAGCATCATCACATAATTCAAGTGAATAATTTAAGTAATTGCGAAAGAAATATGCTTAATTATTGTAATATTTTTTGAACATGTTATTATAATTAAATAGGTATACATTTAATGTTGATATATGACCTAAATATGCATATGTTATTTGTTAACAAGATTTTGTATTATATCTTACGTGATATTTATATGATTATTAACTCAAGATATTCTTGAAATAAAAATATCTATACAAATAAAAAAAAGTATGATTTTGAGAACTATCATGTTAAAAGAACAAAAATATGTAAACTAATAGGATATCATAGTTATATGAGTTGATTGATATTATGTGATATGATATTATGATATAATATATTGTAATAACAAAAAACAAGTATTTTCTTATAACATGATCTCTCAGCTTGGGTATGATACTAAGGTGTATCGTTAATACTTTGTGTAGTGTGATAGGTATCATTGTAGACCGTGCTATGATGGCAACAAATGATGTGATGAGATATGCTTATAAAGTATTAAGCCTTAATTAATAATTAAAAATCTTCTAATAGGTGTTGATATAAATAAATTATATTTTTTAAATAAGGATAATGATAAAGAGAAATAAGACCCTAATTAAAAAAATTAAGAGAAGAAACTAATTAACAAAGAAATCGAGAAAAGAAATCATGATCAGAGAGAAAAAATGAATGAATAAATGTGAAAGATATAAAAAGAGAAATAAAAGAAAACAAATAAGATTATTTTCTTATTATTACTTATACATAGTGTGATTTAATTTCTTTTATTTATGTCATTTATTATTTGAACTATTTTAATTACTATTGATTATATTTATTGTTATATTGCTTTACTTATTTATGATTTATTTACTAAAATTTTTTAAAGTTCATTCTCATACTTATATTAAGATTAATCTTTTTTTAAATATAGAGAGGAAAAATATAGTGAGCCAAAGAGCTCATGTAAATATTGATTTTTTAGTTGGTGATTTACATGATATGGTTTCATGACGTTGAGTCATTGGTGAGATGATTCTATATTTTGCATTATGTTGATACTGGTTATTTCAACTATATGTTATATTGATAAAGCAATAAATGTTATAAATTTGGATAACTATGAATTTTGTGAGTTTTCATTGATATGATCTTGTGTTTTGTGTTTTTAGTACTTTTTTTAATTTAAATGATGATATGATTTTTTTAATAATATTTGCACATGTTATATGAATTATAAAATTGTTTAGTTATTATAAATGTTATATATACAAAAATTGACAATTTATTGGAGAAATTTTCCCATTTGATTTTTTAAATTTGTTAGATTTTGATTAATTGTTTGGCTAAATTGCTAATAGTGTTGTAGTTGGTTTTCGTTATTATTTTCTTGTTTAGAGATGGGTAGGGGTGTGACACCATAGATATGTACAAAGATAAGGATTTGATTAGTTGTTGAGGATAGTCTTATATAGGAGAATCTATGATAAGCATTATGTAGATGTTCTTGCTTTGTATATTTTTTGGGAGTACAATTTCTATAATTGACTTTGATGTTGTAGCTGTTATGCTTTATGTTTGTATTATGGTATTGTGATATTTATATAGTATTGGTGGCAATTATTATGGTTGTAATTGTTTCTTATTATATGTATATACTGTTGATTGAAATATTAAGTTTTGTTTAGGATATGAACATTGCAATAATAAGGAAGGGTAATTAAGAGACAAAAAAGGGAGACAAAGGGCAATGGGAAATGTCAAATAACTTGATGGTGAAATCTTAAGATAATAGATCATTAGACCTAAGATTGAAGAGAGTGGAGAGCTAGAAATGCCTTGAAGGGACCCTTGGCATACTTCTAGATTAAGAGGAACAAGAATAAATAGTTCAACAATGGTTAGGAATAAAAAGATTTTATACTTTAGATGTTGAAGAGCTTTTAATGGACAAAACTCGCTTTGATAAATATAAGATGACCAAAAGAAATAATATATTAATATAATAAGACAAAGTTACAACAATTTGGTATTAAAACAATATCTCTTACAATTCAATGATCAAGGGAGAGAACATAACTCAAATTTATTTTTAGTTTTATTATTCATTCATTAACTTTCAAAGAGAATTCATCGTTAAAGTCTTATGATTAACTAATAATATCCATTGAAGTTAGTAAATTTTTAAAAAATAAGCAACAAGTTTATAAGAAAACTCTTCAAAAATAAAATAGATTAGATAATTTGAGAAATTTTTATAGTAAAATATTGTTATAATTTGTTCCTAGTATTTTATCATTTGAATTTTTTAATTAAAAAAATTATCAAACTATTTTAATTTTTGTTAATAAAAATTAAAACAAAAAATAATTATATTTAATGAAGATGAAATAATATTTTCTCTTTCCAACCTAAAGGCGTGGGAAATAAACACAATCAATCCGCTTGTGATCACTTAATAAAAGCACTAACAAAACATTGGAGTATAATTGTACACCCACCAACTAAAGCTGAAAAGATATACCTAAGGAAAAAAAAAACCGAGAAAAAAAAAAAACCGACCAACGCAAGAATTTTTCCCACAACGCCGCCGCCGCCGCTTACTTGGGATCCGAGCGCGCCATCCCGAGCACTTGGCCGGGGAAGATGTCGTCGTAGTCGTGCACGTGTGGGTTATCTTCCAAGACGAATGAGTCGCCGCACTTATCTATAATAGAGAGCAGCGTCTCCCCCTCGCCGACAATATATAACTCGTCGCAGGGCCGTCGACTGCTGACGGCTTCTGCTTCCGGAGTTCGCGGGTCTGCCGGGATGGATCCCACCAGCAACATCGCCGCCGCTCCGACAGCCAAGAGCGATAAGAAAAGGTCAACCATCCGGATGGCGGCCGCCGACGAATGTGGCCTTCTATTGCGATTCGCCATGCTTTGTGTTGCGGAGTTGCAGTGGATTAGGGTTTAGATGTGGAAGAAGATGGGGAGATTTCTGGTTTCGTAGAGTGCGAGAATTAGTTGGGTGGGAGTCGCGATCTGTGTGGAGAGTTTTTTCTTTTAAGAATTTTGTTTCGTGTGTATGTGCATATATATGAATATATATATATATAACTAGATAATCAGATACATAGAAAGATATGATAGTTTACGGTAAGATAGATTTGCGAGTTCATTTCTAAATTTAGTATCTTTTGTAAAATTCTTTTTTTAAATACAAAAATATATATCTTTTTATATTTTAAAAAATAGTTTTAAACTCAAAGATTAAGAAATAATATAAAATTCAAAAAACCTCTTAAAACAATGTCATGAATTTTTTTAATAAAAGTGTATTATTTTAATTATTTTACAATATTTATTAAATATATAATTTTAATAAACTAAAAAAGTATTTTTAGATACTAGTTTTATTTATTAATTTAATATTTAATTATAATGATATTAAATATAATATTATCCATTAGCATGATTAGTAAATATGAAAGTTTGAAAGAGGTTTTAGATTTTAGGTTTGGCATGGGCACTCCCAAGGACACTCGCAAGGGCAATAAGAGCCGAAAAGCATTAGAAATATACAAACAAATAAATAAATAAATAAATAAATAAAAGGTGGGACATTAGTTTTGTTTTTAATGTTATGGATGTACTCAACTAAATATGTGAAAGTAAACCCCTTAAAAACAAATAAGCGCTCATTAAAAAAATTAAGTAATTATATTTGGAGCCAACAATTAATTTAATTGAAAAAATAATATTATATCTTACTATATAACCAATTGGCATAAAAGATAAGATCAACTCGATGAGAGGATTTATAAGTTGTCGAGTAATTCAAGAGCTCAATACTAGACTCGTTGAATCCAAAATTATGAAAAAAATTAAAAAAAGAGACAAAAAAATAAGAAACTAGGTACAATTGCACGTAGTAGCTTATTGCTGGCATGTCGAAGTCACCTTATAGTGCAAAGGTCACACACGACACATTGAGGTGTCAGCACATGCATGAACAAGGGCATTGTGTCAAAACACAGGCATGTGGGGAGCATTTGTCACCAACTACGTGTGCGGTACGAGAATCTACTGCATTGCAATGATCAATCCCAAGCGTAAAACCTCTTTGTGAGCATGAAAGTGCCCTAGCAAGAGTAGGCAACACATGTGCACGACTAGGCCGCATGGGAAGCAAATTTTGTAGAATTTGTGGAAATGCTTGATTTTGGTTAATATCACATGTTTTTTTAAATTAAAAGATTATATTTTGTAATAAAATATAATATTCAGATATCTATATAAATGGATAAGAAAGATGAATGAAATAATTCAGAAGTCTATGAATTTAGAACTTTGTGAATTTTAACTCTTTGAAGGAAAACTTTTTAAAAAATTCAATCTTGTTTTGACAAAAATCTTATTCTCCTTTTGTTTCTTTCTTAGTTCATCACCATTATTATATTTCAAGTTCCGTTGTTGCGACTTAAAGAAAATGTATGTTGTGAAGGGCTTAGAGCGAGAACTCCTCACAAACAAATTATATTATTTTTTGTATAAGAGAGCTTCGATATGAAGATGATGACAGATGCTAAGAAAAAATTAATTGAATAGCAAGCCACAAAAGAGAATCTAGAGATTGTAGAGGCTTTAGTCGAAGTGATTGTGCTAATTATTTCAAAATCAAGCTAGAAGATATAGGTAGCATTATTAGTACAAAATACTAATAATGTAAATGTTAATGGAGATAGTATTAAAATCCTAATCTCTTATGATAGATTCAAAGAAAATTCATTAAAACAAAATACTCTTAATAAAAAAGATTCTAGATTAAGCAATAATATCAAGATGATTAAAGATAAAGTTGAGGATGTAATTATTCTCATCTTTTTGATGCACAAGAATCAATTTATAATGATATAATAGATGTAAAAAATTTAGACAGTTTGTTAGAGTAGTTTGTTAGAGTAATTAGAGACATATTTCTCACTTTATGATTATTCAGCAATTGATAAAGTGGTGTATGTTTAATTAAAAATGTTAAGTCATGTATTGGCTTAATGAAAATTGCTCACTTAAGAACTAATATAATTATAAAAGTGATATGGAGTTAATCTAAAAAACTAATTAGAGTTGAATTTTATCTCATGAGTTATATAAAAGAAATGTAGAGAAAGTAACATAGTCTATGAAACCAATAATGATAAAATGACGCATGAGTATATCATAGAATTTTGACGATAAACCATGAGCTTAAAAATATCCTTTAACAAGATGTAGATATTGTCAAAGTATACATAAAAGTCTGTGTTATCTTATTATCACAAAATTATCTATTTATGTATTTAATATTTAAAACAAACTATTACATTCACAATGGCTATAAAAAAAGAAGAACGAATATAAAGGGATAAAATCAGATGGACAAAATACTATGCATCTTGAGAATAAGTCCAAACATTAACAGCAAAAAATAAAAAGTATTTTCTAAAAAAATATATTATGAAAGCAATTAAAAGCACTTAATAATAAAAATAAAAAATAATATGATCACTATAAGAAGATAAGACACATACAATAAAAATACTTAAAACTATATCATGAATTTTTTTCTAAAAAAGTTTAAGAAGAACAAAACATTTATTATAATTAAGATTAAAAAGATACTTGAAACTCTTCTACAAAATGATTAAAACTTATTTTTTATGATAAGTCCAAATGACATCTCTCATAAAACAAAAACAAATAGAAAAATTCTTCACTATACAAATGCAAGTGAAGAAAGAGTTTATCACTATTATCATTGATACTAAAATAAAAAAAGAACTTAATATTAGATAATTGTATGAAAAGGTTAAACTAAGATATTACACGACTTTAAAAACCTTATTATGCAGGATGGATTCATAAAGACATCACGGCAAGAGTTAAAAAATAATATAAGATAAAATTTATCCTTTTCAAAGACTACATTAATGAGATTATTTATAAAGTGATACATTTAGATATTTACCAAATTATACTAGAAAATCTAAATTTATGAGATCATGATGTCATTTATTATCGATGAGCACAACAATATCGACTCAAAATGAATAGACAACACACTTTTTTTTATATAAGATAAATAAGTATTGATAAAAGGTATTTTTAGTATTGACCAAGTGAAGAAACTCATAAATACTTATCAAAGTTATGTGTTGCTTGTAACAAAATAAAAAAACTATTTAATAAGACTAATGGAAGTCTTAACCTCCCAATAAAGACAACATAACTAGATATTACATAAAATCAATTAAAAAAAGAATATTCGATGGAATTTAAATCACAAAAAATAGGACTTATGATCAAGAGCTCAATTCCAAACTCATTAAATAAAAAATTATGAAACTAAATCAAAAGAGGAGACCAAATGAAAAAAATGTTTGTTGCAACATGAAGTAATAAAAGCTACATGTAATTGTTGGATGCAAGCGTGTCAAGCAGGGGTGATGCGTCAGAAGCTTTTGCGCACTGGGTGCACACAATCGAATGGGATTAAAGCACATGTCAGACGCCTATAGTGCTACCATAAACTACATGTGTGGGTATGTCTTGTCCATGATCCTAAACAATGTCCTATTATGGGTGGGTAGCATGCCTGTGCACGATCAAGCTGCTTGGAGCACTAATTTTAAAAATTTTGCAAAATGTGAGATTTTCATCAAAATATCATGTTTCTTTTATAAATTAAAATATTATATATTTATAATAAAATATTATATCCAAACTTTTATATAAAAGATTAAAAACAATGATTGAAATAATTTAAAACTCTATAATTTAAAATTTTGTAATTCAATTTTTTTTTGAATTCATAACTCATTAAAGAGAAACTTATCAAGACATTTAATCTCCTTATGAAAAAAATCCACTTCTCCTTTTTTTTCTTTCTTTATTCATTATAATTATCATGCTTCAACTTCTATTGTTGTGACTTGAAAAATAAAATTGTGCTATTAAGGGCTCGGGGTGAAAACACATCGCACACAGATCATCAAGACCACTCAAGTAATACTAGAAGGAAACAAACCAATATTCACTCTAAGTTTAAATGACACTATTTGATTTAAGAACGAATTATACATCCATAATGTAACAAGATCAAGTGAGAAATATTAAGTGAGTTTACACTGATGCATATTTAATTTACCTTAATGAATTAAGATGTATCATGATTTGTAAAAACATTTTTAGTGGTCTCAAATGAAGAATGACAGCTTGATTATGTATTTTTTTTTACCAATTATGTCAAAATATAAAATTTGATATCAAAGATATTGATGGTTAATATAATCATTAGAAATACTTGCATAAAAATAACAGCCTATTATTATTGATTTTGTTACTAAAATACCAAGCTAAATGGATATGATGAATATTGGCAGTCATAAATAGACTAACAAAGTCCAGCCATTTCTACCTATGAAGACTTACCCATTCAAACTACTAGCTTAAATATACATGAACAAAATAGTACAATTCCATTAAGCAATTACATTTGTAATATTAAATAGAGACCCTTGCTCCATTTTAAGCTTATGTGTTAATCTACAAAAATCATGGGGATGAAACTTGGTTTTAGTAACTCATATCATCTAGAGACTAGTAGACAATTAAAAAAGGATAATTCAACTCTAGAAAATATGCTTTAGAGTTTAAGTTATTGATTTCAAAGATAATTGGGTAAAACACCATCATTAATGGAGTTCTACTATAACAATAACTATAATTTTAGTATCAAATGGTTCCTTAAAAGGACTCACAAGAAAGGAAGTATTGGTCACTATTATATTGGGATGACATAAGAAAAGGATGTTAAGACTACAACTCATTAAGGTTATTGGTAAAAAAATTTGAATAATTCATAAAAGACTTCTAAAATCCCAAAGTGGTATTTGTTTCATGCCACTAGAAAACACCTTTCTCAAAGTATTATTCAAAAAGAGAGTACTAATTTGGCATAAAAGGCAAACTCAAGAAAAAGTACGTAAGAACTTTTGAAGTTATCAAGAAGATTGAAACATCTACATATGAGCTTATCTTAGCCACAAAAGTTGGTAAAAATTCAAAGCATTTTCACATCTCTCCATTAAAAAATTATGTGCTAAGAGTATACCCCATTTTGAAGTATAAGTCAACGAGCCTTTTGCCTCAACTTATTGATGAGGAGAAGCTTTTAAAGATTTTGGGTTGCAAGGAACATGCACTACAAATGCACATTATTATAATGGTGAAAGTTCAACAAAAAAAATATTCCATAGAAAAAGCCACCTAAACATTTGAGGAAGTCATAATACCCACATTTTTAAGTAAATTTTGTGATCCAAATTTCTTAAGTATAAGACGATTAATAACTAAATGATGAGTTATATAGGATGCTCTTATGGTACATTGTATTTTTTTGGAGATTATTCCATAGATACGTAGATTGATCAATTGTATATATGCATGTATATATGTATATATATATATATATAATGTTATAATTTATTTAATTTGTGAAATAAATAATTTTAAATATGTTTTATCATCACCCTTTCCTTTGTTGTTAAACAATGTCCTCTACTTTAATGTGTTTGTTTTCTTAATGTTTGATTATTTTTTGTTACCAAATTGAAAGAACAAGCTAGGCATGACATAGGTGGCAATGAATCATGAAAAAGGTGAATACTAGAAGAGAAAACAAGACTTATACTAAATATAAAGTAACTGATGAGCTACTTAATATATGAATTTTTATATTGTACATTAGATACTTTTGTTTCTTGTGATTGTTTAGTTATTTTACATGTGCATTAACTTAGAATTTAACATGGCCCTATTTGCTATGATGTTCATAGATTATATTATGTTAGTTTTGCTTTTTTAGCCTATTATGGTAACTCAGTCTTTGTTGATGTTATGCCTTAGTTATGATTATCTTAATCTAACATTTTTCTCAATACATTATTTAAATTTTAAATGAAGATTTAAAATTTAAATTTATTTAAATTTTAAATGAAGATTTAAAATTTAAATTTATTTAAATTTTGAATATTAGGTTAGTTTGAATTTTGATTTTAACTTTTGAATTAAGCATTGGATTTTGTCATGTTAATATTTTGAGAAAACTTTTTTAAAAGATAAATACTAAAAAATCCTTTATAGATAGGATTGTGGGTTAACTAGGATAAGAAAAAAGAATGTGATAAAAATAAAACAAGGAGGCATATTTGTGGATAAGATAGATAAGATAAAGTTATACTTATTAACCAAACTAAATTTAAATAAGAGATTAGTTAACTATAAAAAGAGTTAGATATTTTCTTGAACCTTAGTTGTGAGTAACCAAAGGAGGTCCAACCTAGAGAGGATAAGGGAGGTTTTCCAAGAGAAAGAAGGAGGAATAATAAGAATTACAAACCTAAATTGTGTAGAGCAAGAACTTTTAAGTGGTATAAAACTCTATCCTGTTGTGTTTTTGATCCTTAGCTATGGTGTTTTGTTTTATAATAATAAATTTTAAGTATTTAAATAAATTTATTTGAGTGATTTTTTAAATTTTAGATAGTCAATTCTTATGTTCGTGAGAGAGCTTAAAGAAGAAGATAAAAAAATATTTAATCCCATGAAGAGCATCTTAATTAGAGTGATAAATCATTAAGAGATATATTTTGAATTTAATTTTATGTATTTTATTTATATTTTGATTAGAATATTAAGCTTAATGATAACAAATCTTAAGTATTTCTAATAAATTTATTTGAGTATTTTTTTAGATTTTAGATGACCAATACTCATGTTCATGGGGGAACTTAGTGAAGCAGATAAAAAAATATTAGATATCATGAATAAAAAACTATCAAAAGATATATTTTAAATTTAGTTTTAGGTATTTTATTTTAATTTTGATTAAAATATTAAGCTTGATTGAAATTATCATACAATACATAAAAATTAATTTTTACTTAAATTAACCATTTTAGAAAAATCCTAAGATGAAATATTGATTATCTCACCTTCATTATCTTAACAATCATTTGATTTTTATAACTTTAAAAATATTCTTTCTCAAAATTGTTGCAAAAAATATATTATAATTAATTGGTAAATATCATAGTAATAAAAAAAATCATCCTTAATTATCGTTAGTCTAAAACATGCACCTTTGTGTTAGGTAATTGAATCTGATTCACTATAGTCATGAGGTAGGGGAGAACCAAATCATCCTTGTATGTCTAATGCTGGGCATATCATGTTGTAACTCTTGAATCTAAACAATTCATCATAATCTAATACTTACAACACATGTAATTATTTCATGAGTGAACCAATTGGTAGCCAACCCTAAATAATATGCTATCAAATAAACATAAGAGAAATCTTATAAGGAAATATGATTGCTTCATTTCAGCGATGTGGGACTAAAATTAGTCTTCTTTTTGCATAGGTGACTTTCAATTTGTGGGAGTGATCCCCACTAACTAATCGCATAATTTCTAGATTAAACAACCTCAATCTCATCTGCATTTTAAAAACGCTTAATTATATATGCCATTCAGTTGTGCAAATTCACAATCATATGGTTCACACTTAATCACGACTAAGATCATATTTCAGCTACCCAATTATTTTAAATTTAAATTAATATATTTTAAAATTAAATTAAAATTTGTAAAAAATTTTTAGAGATTTATACAAGTTTATTAAAAATTATTTTATTGAAATATTTTTCTAAGAATTCAAAATTTTTATTCCTAATATTTTATCCACCTCCTTCTTATTGAATTATACTTTATACCTAGCTCATGAAGTAGAAATCTCATGTCTTGCACTTAAATATAAAAACATCCTAGGTATTAAAATCAAGTAGTTTTTTAAATAATGCATGTTGATTATCCTATTGTCCTTATGATGCATAAAGTACATGAGATATATGCTTTGATTGATACCTTGGCATGCTATGGTTTCTTAGTTTGATTGAACATGATATGTATGTTTACTCGTTAATGTAATTGGCATGCAATAGCTCTCAAATACGCTATAAAAATTGAGATGTATTCAACTTTAAACTTTGTTAACCATGACCTTACATAAATCTTAACATGCGATAGTGAGTTGTTATAATTAATTGTTATTATGCAACTAAAAGTAGACATATGCATAGAATTAAAAGATATTTATTTTGCTCTATTTTCATCCTTGTGGTTCTTAGGTTTTACTTAAGGATGTGGAATCATGCCCAAGTAAAGGTATAAATGATTTTTTAATTCTTAAAATAAAGACTTAATTTTTGTTAAGGATATTTTTTTAGTTTGTTTAGGACCTAAATGTTGAAAGGATAATAAGACATTAAATAGCTAAGACCTTATCTTCATGTTAAATGTTAGAAACATGAATGGTAAGGTATAATTTAGCTTTTCATCTTGCTAAATGTTATGAAAACCATGCATAGATGGTAAGATTTATCTTAGCAAGGAATTGATAAATATTTGTTGCCCTAAATTAAAGCATGTCTTGTTATCATGGAGCTTTAATTTTAAATGAAATCATTATTAGAATTTGGTTGGGTAGATCATGGTTGTTAGTAAGTGTTAATAAAAATTGTTCTATGCTTGGGTAAGTATTTCTTGATTTGATGATGAATTATCTAAGGTCTTATTGAGATTGAGAATTGCAAACATGTTTATTAAAAGATATCATCAATTTGGGTTGATTGAATTCTCATATGCCATGATGGTATTTTGAGTTATAGACATTATAAATTTTAAATTGTTGCATGTATATTGAATTATGGAGATGTTATTTGGCAAAAATTTATAACTAGGATTGATAATTAAGAAAAACTATGGTGGACATAAATGCATTATCCTACTTACATTCATGCTTGATATAATCTCTTAGAAATATTGTGAAAATGTAATTTATATTGCTTTGAAGAATTCATATTTATTATAAATTTTATGTTGTATAATTTAGATAAAATAAGAAATAATAATAAAGAAATTTTTAGTATGTCAACTTAGGAATGATTTTATTTAACTATCCCATAAGACACCAACATGACCTAAGCAAGACTTTTTTCAAAAAGTTGAACCAAGAAATTTGCAAATGGTTATCCAATGAAGTTATTTTCCTTGGGTTAAGTCTTAGATGGGTGATAAGGCTTGTATATAGGCTTGGGATATATGAAGAGGCCTTAAAAGAGACCTTATATCGCTTTAGGGTTTGGTTGAGCTTTTAGGTTCTTATGGGGAGAAATTCAAAATCTTATTGCCCCCTAAAAGAAGACTAGAGTCATGTGATTATTTTAATTAAGTTTGCTAAGAGAAAGAGTTAAGCTTAAAGATCTTACAATAAGTACCTTAAGTCTCACTATTAAGCAATACCCAAAACTTATAAAATTTTTTCTACTTAAAAAACCAAACCTCAATTAAAATTTTGTGTTTCTAAAAGGACCTAAAAGGCTTGGATTAGTCCAAAGGATTGAGTGTAAGACTTAGTCATGGACTTTAGATTGCAATGTGAGACTTAAGAAAGGGCATTAGATAGCTTTTAAGGTGAGCGAGTTCTTAGATTCTCTTGTGGGGTGTCTGGTAGGGTTTCAATTAGCCTTAGAAGAAAGATAAAAGAAGTTAAGTCTTGGTTGACCATAAAAAAGGGTTTGGGTTGGTTAAGTGTAGGAATTTAGGAAATAACCTTGGAAGAGGTTAAGGATAACATAAGAATTAGGTTTGTGTAATTCCTAAGGACTATGACCTTGCATGAAAAAGACCATAAAGGTAAAATTAGGTTTGGATTGAGGTTTTCAAGCACTTGGTGAGACTTTGAGCACAATCATAATAAGGTTATGATATAATATGGTTCTTAATTAAACCTTAGATGATGGTTGACTGAGATAAATGGCTAGGTTTTGGTTTTAAGAGTGATGCTATGCTCAACCAAGGGTTTGAATGCACCATTAGATCATTAAGTAAAACTTGATGTAACTTAGTTTGATGGGTAAGAACATGAGTAGCCATAAATTAGGCTCTTAGGCCATTGATTAAGACCTCAGATAATGGCCTTAGAGGAGTATACGGCTTAGGAGAGGCCTTTAAAAAGGGGTATGACTTAGGTTATCTTATGAGTTTAAAAAGAGATTTATTAGTAGAACTCATATAAACATATGTTAACATTAAAGATTAGGATAAAAAAAGGTTTGTGAAAAAAAAAACAAATCTCTTACCTCACATTAGTTTTATCAGTTCCATTAGTAACTCTCTCTCTTACCTCACAAGATAGCTTGATTTGTACGCCTTTCTAAAGGCTTCTCTTGGGACTAAAATGGGTTTGAGTAAAAAACATATAACTTGTGTATGCACTCAAGTGGTAGCTTGGATAGGCTAATGAACTTCATCTTTTAGACTAAGAAAAAGGTAAAATTAATATATGTACATGGATGATGGATAAGGGAGGATTATCTCTGATAGAAAGATTCGAGTTTGATAGAAATCCTATGTTAGCCTAAATGATAGAGTAAGGTTTCTAAGAAAAGCTTAGTTAAGTAAAGTATGATTTAAGAGAAACCTTAGGCAAGCTTAGATAGTAGAATATGGTTTGGAGAGGCCTTAGATGGCTTAGTTAATAGATTACAACTTTGAAGAAGCCCTAAGATTTATTAGAAGACAAATCAAGGTTAAGTAACTCAGGATATTTATGGACAAAACTATATAGATGATTATAAGCTGGTCTAACTGATGATGATATAGATTAAGAGACAATCCGAATTGATGGAATACTCAATTAAACCTAAGCTAATCAAACATATTAGATGGTAGGACTCCCACTTGGTATGAAGGTTGTGAGCCTCATTACTTAAGACATAATAAGAAGACTACGGGTTAGCCCAAGCATATGGTGGTGGAACACTATGCATTGTTAGGAGTCCTTGAGCCTTGTGGGATCTATATGATTGATAAAGTTTAGGTTGGAACTGTCATATCAAATGTGGAGGATCCTAAGTTGGTTGATAACTATTATAGGACATTGTAGGAGATTGTGGGTGCGATAGAGCATTTAATAGAGTGTTCCATAGTTGATGAGAATTCCTACAACCCTATAAGAAAAGCCATGTGAATGTCTTTTTCTGTAGGGAGTATTAGGTTTTGTGATGAGATAAGAGTGCTAAACATATGTCAAGTATCTTAGGGGCTTGAGAGAGTGCTAGATTATTAAAGGTTCATTATGCATTCTATGGATTAATTTTAATTATGAATCAGTTGTGACTTGTTGGGCTCAGATGGTTATGTGATGAGATGATAATTATAGTTTTATACATTAACTTAGCTTAGTAGGTTGTGATATTTATCTAATTCTTCTAACATGATGATAATTATACTTTGTTATTATACTAT
Source organism: Vanilla planifolia (assembly GCA_023846275.1). Taxonomy (NCBI): domain Eukaryota; kingdom Viridiplantae; phylum Streptophyta; class Magnoliopsida; order Asparagales; family Orchidaceae; genus Vanilla; species Vanilla planifolia. The sequence goes on along the minus strand of CM043875.1, from coordinate 5,495,090 downwards.
TGTATATATGTTTTATGAGTAAGACATGAGTATTCTTATTAAGCTTGGCTTTTTTCCTTTATATTATTTATAAGTGTAAGGAATAAGTTGTCAGTATGTCATAGAGTAGAGCTTAGAGTCAACATCTTAATGGATCATTTATTAGTTAGTGTCTTGGCTTGTCTTAGTTATAGTTGTATTTATTTTCAACATTGAGATATATTTATTAGACTTGGATTATATATAATATATATTATAGGCATGTAATGTATTGGACATTTTATTTGGACACGATTTATATGTTCTTTTTTGTATGATGGATTTGACATTGATTGGGTATTTATTTATGATTATTATGTATCATACATATATATTTATTTATAGATATCTATTACTTTGTTATGATAAATATGCTAGTATACTTGGCTAATTACCTAGTTTAGAATAGACCAATTCTTGAATTAACTGAGCAATTAGTTAACAGGGATATGATTCATTTTGAGTTGCATGTTGTGTGCTCAATAATTAAATTTGGAGATCACAACTCCCAATTCAAATTTTAAGCATGGGCAATGAAATGTGACTAGCCAAATACATCGATTGGAGCATAGGTTTGGTTGCACCAAAGAAAAAAATATTACAAAAATGGAGCATGACAATTGGCTAACATGTTGCAAATGTAGTGGTTAAACCATAACACGCACATATAGTAGTGTGAAAAGTAGAGGGTTTTTATTACTAAATATAATATATTTTAAAAAGTTAAATTGATCGAATTAAATAATGATGTAAAATCTTTGTATGCATCATGTGATCAAACAATGTAGATTAACATGTCATATAGTCCTTTGCAATTGCTAGTTACATTCATTCTTTACTATGATGAAAAACTCATGAATGTTTATTTTTTTTGGCATTGTACATTGTGTAAGAAAATAAAATTTTGGTATGCACACACATAAATAATGGGGCTACATTCATGTGACACTTCGGCATGACTAAGGTTGATGTCATAATGACCCTTTACTAAGTATATGCTATAAAAGCAAATTTCCAAAAACTAAATGTTGAAATTATAAATTTAACTTAAAAACGTAACTTTTGGATGTTAATATCCTTTCTAAATCCCACATTAGAGAGTGTAGACAACTCCCTTTGACTATCATAGATGCACCTTAAGTTGTTGTAGATGCTCCTTAAGGCATTTGAAATAATCACCATTAAATTTCCTTTTTTTCCACTCCCTTTTTTATTTTAAAAACTTTTTTATTTTTAAAATTTGTATTTTTTTCCTTTATTTATTTGAAAATATTTGGTTTCATATAGAAAAACATACGTACATTTACAATATCATGGTGACAGTGATGGGTGACAATAGAACAGCCTAAAAAACTTAATTTTAAGTTATTTTTAACCAACTTTTGTATCGACAAAATAATAAGATTGTTGTAGAGATATTCTATACTAGATTTAAAGCTAAAAATATCTAAAAATTATCAATTTTTTTTCAAATGATTTAAAATAAAATAAAATACAAATAATTTGATGAACTAATGAAAAAATAAACTAAAATATGTGATAAACAAAATATTAGTTATAATTGATCTCTCAGTTATAATGATAATAGAAACTAATGATAAATAAAAGAGTAAATCATGACATAATTTTAAGTTTGAATAAGATTAGTACATCTATAAGTGGAATCTCTACATAATATATGGGATGCACTACGTCACACCACTAATCAAAACACTCATTGTTGCAGCCGAGTGAAGAAACCTAATTTAATACTTTTCTTTGGTTAGCCACACCCAAAACCATTATATATTCTTTGACCTTGAGTTGGGCCAATCACTTAGCAATATATGATTATGAGTAAGCCCTAGAAAAAATTTATAAAGATACAAATCACAAGCTCACTTGAATGTGAACTAAAATATGCACACAATAAATAATAGATTAAAATCATTGTTATCACTTTGATTAAGAACTTATAATATTAAGAGCATGAAATATGTTGAATGAAAATCCTTCAAAACTCCTTTGTACATGCATTAGAAACCTTCTAAAAAATGATATGGAGATGAATTCCTTTCACTCTCAAAAGCTTCTAAATAAATCTTAACTTCTAAGAAATGCTTCAACAATCTTATTTTAAGGTTTTGAAAAGTTTATATATGTTATAAAATGCAAAGTCATCTCTCAGGTAATCTCCAACATTCTTCTAATGATTAACATCACTTTTCTTATGGTCAAGCTAATCATTACACATTTAGTCATTGTGTGTACCATTTGTTTGGGTTAATGTACCTTATATTGCTCATGTTTTGTTCCATACTTATTACATGTTAATAAAGATTGTAACATACTCTTCTCTTAAGTTTTCTTAATATATGATGAATATAGGTCATCATTCTTTAAACATATTATATGTTAATAAATAATGTATGGTACGAAAATCTCGAGTTTGTGCAAATGAAATTTTCATTTAAGAACTTTTATCTATTTTTTATTTAACATGTTGTATGTACAAAGATTATATACTATATATTCTCTAACAAATTAAAATATTACTTTAATTATTTTTATTTACTTTAGTTTATTAGGTCCTTCAACCTAAATATATTATATATTAATAAATATTATATTATACAAAAAAAGTCTTAGGATTTTGGCCTTTAAGCTCATTGACTCTCGTAGGCTACAAAATAAACCAATTATACTATATATAATAAAATTATATATCATAGTTAGTTTCAAGTTTCTTATATTATACTTTAATGCATTATTTGTAGCTAAAGTACTTTGCTCACTTCAACTAAACATACTAAACATTCATATAAACATATTGCACATGAGCCTATTGTGCCACTTTTAACACTAAAGTTAGTTATCCTACTCTTCTATATACACCTAAAAATATGTTAGACATAATGTACACTATTGTTAACATATCATATACTTAGTGTAACTTAAACCAAAATTTCATTATATTTTATAAACTAAATGTTATCATTTTGTAATGAAAAGTCTTATAAAATTACTCATTTTTACTTGATAAATCAATTAAATATAATAAAAAATTATATGTGCATGCTCTTTGGAATTTAGCATGTAAAGTCTTGTTCTCTTAAATGAAATATTCATGTCTAATAAGGTGTAAGCTTTTGAAATAGTTAGTAAACTATTTTTTAATCTTTTCAAATGTGCTAAGTAATCTAGACCCTTGAAATATATCTTAGACATATAGATCATCATGATGGATGACCTTCATGCCTTCAAGTGATTTGACTTATTTCTTTAAAGACTTCATCTATCTATACTATAATAAGTAATCTTATTATCTATTTATCTTTAGGATAATCTATAATATACTAAGTAGGTATATTAGTTCATAAATATAAGTATTTGAAATGCATTGTTATAATAAAAGAAGTTATTAACTTTAAAGCTTATGAGGTTCAACAACTTTAACATGCAAAACTTCAATTGAGTGAATGCTACATCTTTCTTAATGTTTCAATGAAGTTAACCATCATTTTCATAGCTAACAATGACCGTTTCTTATGGTTTTCATCGATGATTTTCAATAAGGATTTAGATTTAATCAAGAAAAAAGAAGAGATAGATAAATATTTGATTTTTACTTAAAATATTATGCTTATTTTAATTTTTTTAATTTTTTTTATCAAAATGACTTTTAAATGTCTCCAATAAGTTTTAAAATATATTACTATAAAACTCTATTATTCTTAAAATTTTCATAATTGTTTGGTATTTTTCATATTTGTAATATTTTTTTGCTAAAAATATTTAAACAATAGGTTTTCTCATAATAATGGCCTTCTAGAGTTGTCAAATTTACATACAAATTAAACTATTGAACTTCATATAAAACTCAATATTTTTTATATTTTTTTAAAATTTTCTACCATCATCTAATAGTTTAGAAACTTATCCCTCTTAAAATATTTATAATCATATGTTTAATATAATTTCGGTTTTATGATCAATTCAAATTTGAATTTTATAAAGTTGTATCATAAGATCTTTAATAATGCGAAACTTTATATATGATATATATCTCTTAGACTTCATAACCCCTTTTTAAAAGATATATAATTTTTAAAAAATTCTAATAATTGATAAAAAAATCATAAAAATCAAATTTAATAAATGTTTTTTTACATCCAATGATATTGAAATGCCTTATTACCTGATTGACATATTTTTCTTAAATAATAAAAATTTTAAATATTAATTAATTAATTAGTACGAAATTTTAGGATGCTATAACATTGGGCTCTAGGAGTAATAACTCATGATTTATTTACTTAGTAGTTATTTATCTTTAGGATCATGTTATATAAGTTGTTATAATAACTATTTTATATTTTAGTAGTATAAATATGATTTATTATTTAACTATGATTTATGAACTTTATAGTTAAAAAGAAATATAAAAGTTTATTTTATGTATATTATGATTTTCAAAATGTTATTATTCTATTGTCTTATTTTTGTTTAAAAAAACATGTTCGTAAATCTAAAAAGAAAGAAAAAGATAACATATAACCACCCAAGAGAGGCAAGTGAGGATGTCATAGCTCCTTATGCAAATTGATTTGCATAATTTATGATCTCAAAACAATTTTTTGATGAATGCTTCCTAATTGTTATTATCCCAATTTGTTTTGCCCAAACAATGTCAATCAGATCACATTAAGCTTATCATTGCCATTTCATCACAAGCATGATAAACTAACTTGTTGTCATCTATCATTCCTACAATGAGCACCTCTACCTCCACTCCTCTCTTCTTAAATCTTCATAGCTAGCAATCCTATAAACCAAGTCCTTCAATTATCATTCTCTAATACCTTACTCAAGCTTTTTAGTTATATTGTCATCACATGCCAAGGCTAATCACTTCTATATTCCCCAATCTCTTGTAGCCCCATTGTTCACATTTAATGTTTGTTTCCTTGCACACTTGCATTACTCTTTGGTATCAAAGCATCCATAGCCACTCCATCATGCTAAGACTAGGCCCTTGGGGCAAGAAAAGGTATGCAACAAAAAATGACACAAACAATAAGGATTTAGCTATTAGTTGTAGTTCACTAGGATAGACTCACCAAATTTAATAAGGATCTAAGAACGAAAATAGGGGAACGTATCCACTTTCACATAAAAAAGCCTTGAAAAGTAAGGTCAATTTTATTGTTTGTTAATGTTTCCATCATACTCAGGCAACTAGAATTCTTGAATTGAAGGAATATACTAAAGAATTTTATCCATTAGGGATCTTATCAAAGGAGTCTTTTTGAAGGAGCATATTTCTATTTCACCTATTGAGGAAAAGACTACAAAATCAATTAATCTATCCTTATTTAATAAAACAAAGAATAGTTTTTCATCCTATAAGAATCTAAAGAGTAAGTTGTTATGCAAGCTAAAGACATCTAAATTAATAGAAAGATTTTGTAGCTTGCATGTGACAACAACCACATGTTCAACATTGATCTTCTTCCAACCAAAAGTCAATCGAAGGGAATCTACATTTGCCATCACAAGTTGAGGTATCATTGTCTTAGGGCCTATCTCATTATTCCAAGTTAATTAATAATAATCAAATATTAAACATAATTGATAAATTATATAAGGACATACTAACCATCATAGGATGGGCTTAATAACAAGACAAACTATAATCCATCTAATATAAAAGATACTCATCATATTTCAAAAAATAAGACATCTATAAATGTAAAAAGTATAATAATTTGTAATACAAATATGAAAATAGATAAACAATAATAATATGTGATCTGGATATATATGATATTAGTCTACAAAGCTTCATAAAATCAACTCCATAAGAAACTCTAACCATTAAATCAATTAAAAAATAATATTCTCATTTATGTCATCATAATCCCCATCTCTTAATATAATAAAATTATAATATAAATACTAATAAGATTTTATCGAGTTCCATAAATAACCAATAAAATAACAAATATGAAAATAACATAGCATATCAAATTAATCAGAACAATTCTAAAAATAACATGAGAACTCATAACCATGAAATAAAAGAATAAATCATGAGTGACCAAATGAAACATTGATTATAAGTAAAAATAAATCAAATAAAATGATTTTATTATTATTCATTTATTTTTATTTTTAGATGTATAGTATTTTATGAGACAACTTATATATATATATATATATATCTGTGTGTGTGTGTGTGTGTGTGTGTGTGTGTGTGTGTGTGTGTGTGTGTGTGTGTGTGTGTGTGTGTGTGTGTGTGTGTGTGTGTGTGTGTGTGTGTGCATATGTGTGTATATGTATATGTGTCCTCCTATTAATATTTATTCATGAATGGTATAACATCCAAACTTATACCTATAATTATTTGTCAAATATAGCCTTTAACCATATGTGTGTGTGAGTACATATATAAAGTTATGATACTCATAAAGTATAGCCTCTTAACTTATACCTAATAATCTGAAATAAGGATAATATCTAAGAAAAATCATTTTTATTATTCTATTTCATTTCTAATCCAACTTTCATTCTTAATCTATTTTTTTTTTATGTTAAATGTATTTCAAATAGATGGATAAATACTTCTATGATTTAAACATATTACCCAATGCGAATTACATAAATTTCATACTATTATAAATGTTACGTATCAAAATGTGGAATAAGAGATAACACAAAACTAATCCACTTTTAAGAATAAATATATATTAATTTAATAGTGCATTGACATTATGTTGTTAAGTTTACTTAAATTTAAGATGAAATTTCGTAATCATTTTCTCATTCTTTAGAATTACTTACAATTATATAAATACAAATAAATTATTAATTATTATATAATCTCTTATATGATATAATCATTAGTTATTTTTCCTAAGTTATTTAATTCTTAAGAATTCTTTTTATTCATTACTTTGTTGTTTACACATAGTACTATACAATTCCCCTCATCATATAATGTGATCAACTCTACTCTATTTTCTCTTAATCTTAACACTAATTATACAATATAATTAATTATATTATATAATACAATTGGCATCTCCTCATTAGACTTGTTCATTCTAGTCTTTTTCAAACCCCTCTAATAAATTATACAATATGATTTTTCATATCATACAATATGATCCATCAACTTAACACATATTAATCAACTTACAATATATTGTACAATATGATTGAGGTCATTTTAAAATAGAATCTTCTTATAAAATCCTTTTATGATAGTTACTATATTGATTTAATTATTTGTTTTAAATAAACTTAAAATGATTATATAACTGATAAAACCCATTATGCTTTACGAGTATTCAATCTAATACACTTCATATTCATCTCAAGTCCCCTCCAAATTATTTAACATCTAATTCAAACCATGTCCTCGATTTATATCAAATCTATTGAGCATAATTGATAATTACAAATCAAACTCATGAATTTCCTAATTTGTTTCTTTTATTTTTCTCTTTTAATTTATATTTTAGTAGCTTTCTAATATTCTTCTTCTATCCTCTTTGGTTCAAACCCTTCCACTAAGCTGTAGCAGCAAGTTTTAATCCCTTTTTTTCATTCTCTTTTCTTAGCTTTTCTCTCTTTATCCAAACCTTTCTTATGCTTTTCTCTCCTTCTCTCTCAACCCCTTCTTATATTATTTCTTACCCTACTTAACCTAACTAAATCACACATTTAATCCCATTTTTTTGAGGTGATAAAGATGGATTTAAAAATTTACAAAACTACCCTTAATATTTTAAAAAATTACATTTACATGTTTTTTCTTTAAAAAAAGATAACTAACTATTTAATTCTCCAAAAAATTATAATTTAATGTTATCAAATTTCTTTGAAGAATTCTTTTCAATAATATGTTTAATTATTTTTTTAACTTAGTTTGAAATATAACATTAATGTAATAATATTTTAATCGATGAATATCTCATTTTAGAATGATTTTATTATATCAAAATATATGGAATTACAACTCTATTGACTTTATTTTATAATTTGAAATATCTAATTCATAACAAAAATTTAGGCTATTATATATTCACTTAATGATGTAAGTTTATCATAATAAATTAAGAAGTCCAAGAGCTAGGAAGAATTAGAATGTTGCCTTCCAATTAGTAGTAATCAAAACATATTGATTAATAGTAAGTAAGCTAGTACTCTAGAGATAGTCAAATTAGAACAACTCATATCATCTAAAGGCTAAATAGGGGGAGAGATGGGTTTGATATGTTGTTGATAAGAGGAAAGCCAAAAAGTTGGAGATGAATATGAAAACTATATGACTCCAACAAAGAGAACATATTAGATAAGAAAAGAATTTAAAAGGAGAGAAAAAATTGACAAGAAGAGTTAGAGAAAAAATGTTAAGAAAATAAGAGTATTGGTGTAGATTAGAACTAAAAAAAGGAGGTTCACTATAAATTGACAATTATAGAAATGTATTTCAAAAGGGGAAGCGATGACAACTAGCACCATCATGCTAATAAAAGACACATAAGAGTCAAGAAAAACATATTAATAAAAGCTTGCAAATGGACACGATATGTGAGTTCCCAACTGAGGATGACATGGGTTCACGAAAATGAGAGATGACAATATAATTGATTGGGGAGAGATAAGAGACATGTGACCAATAAAATTTGACAACAAATGATACTAACAACAATATTAAACGAAATATTAATCAAGACTAGATCTAAGAGTTAGTGCTTAGACAAAATAGGAGATAAGAAGGGGTGGATCTTAGTAGAATGATAGATTTTTTTTATTACTATTAAATAAAAGCTTCTAAATTAAATAAAATGCTCAAATTATTGATCGTCAGAACCAAAACATAAAATCATATATATATTTTTTTTCAAAATGTAGTCTTTGATTAAATATACATCTTATTAATGCACGGTAGAAGACTGCCCAACATCCAACGCAGGGTAGTGCAATGGAACCTGATATAGAGGCTAATTTCTATCTGAACCCATGGTGAGCGACCAAAATAGTTTTTCCGAATCGCACTGCTTACTGTCGTTCCCGCTTCTGTGCATAAGCGGATCCTGTTCAAGCTTCGAAGACTAGAACCATGATGAAGCGAGGGGAGAAGCGGCCGGCCCTATTCGACTCTGCCACCGATATCAGCGATCCTACAGACGGCGATGTACTTGTCCATCCTTCTTATCTTGCGTACACCTCACTTCACGTCTTCTTGGAAACCCTAGATTCGATTATACTGCTGCTGCTGCGCGGTCTTACAGTCCATCATGAATGGAAAATTTCGATGATCATGTTCTTGACATGGTTGAATTGTCTATGTCAATTCTGATGGATGTTTAACTTTTTGGGCTGTCGTTTTGGGGGAAGCGGTGGTGTTTGATTGATGTGTGACTTGGATTTCGTTGAGATTCTATAGTCTAACGGAACTTTAAAGTTTGAACTACTTTTGAGCATTTTCCAAAAATTGAACTGATGTCTTGGACGGCATCGCTTTGAGAATCAGCAACTTTGGAAACTATTTCTTTTATTTGTCTGGCTTTAAAGTAGGGATGCTTTGTTATTATACTCGTTGTTTTGAAAAGTAACTTTTCGTTAACTTATTCAGTTGCAAATATTTCGTATGTATTTGAACCCTCACTTAACATTATAGTTCTCTTGTGGACAATCTGTCCTTCAGCAGGTTATTTTTGAATCTTTTTGTTAGGCATTGGCAAAGTGTTGCTTTAGATCAGACTTTCTGTCCTTCTCCTTCTTCGGAATTATATTGACCGTCCACATGCACGAAGCTTGCTTTTTTGTGGTTAATAGTTATCTTCCTTGTTGTCGAGTTTCAGAGGCATATTTTTTTTAAAAATTTTGGAATGACGAGAATGTGTTGAGGAAGATGTTATTCTGTTGTTTTTTTCTTACATGATGCAGTTACGAAGTAAAAGAGTAATGGAGGCACCCTCTTTTGATGTTCACAGGGCGGTGCCTTCCCATCAACAGCTGGTGGAAGGACCAACATTAGACGTTCAACGGGCAAATTTATCACTGCAATATGTGAGGGCTCTTAATAGGCAGTTTGCAAGGTGCCATTTTTCTTTCTTTTTGACTCACTTGTTTTCAGTGGTTGATGTATGCTGCAAGCACACATATTTATCATGGTAATTTTTTTTTCTTCATATGCAACTGTTTTAGTTTCTTCAATTAGGAAGAGTCAATAATTTCCTAGTTCATTGAAGGGACCTATAATTAGAGTTAGTTCTTAGGATAATTGATTGACAACATTGCCATATTTTACAAAAATTATGGATTGTTGAACTCAATATCAAAGTCAATTGGTTTTGTGTCTTTTTTTTTACTTCCCTTGGTTGTTGGCATCATAGTCTATAGTTATTGTATGTTCATTGGATAATAGTTTGACAACATTGCCTAATGATGAAAACGATGGCTCATTATTTTCAATATTAGGTGCAATTGGTTGTGTTGTTTCTTTGTTTTTCCTAAAATTTTGGTTCTTGGACAAATTTATGTCCTTTTGCTTTGTTATATTTTTATAAGCTACAGCTAATTTTGTAGTTAGGACATGTTTTAGTTCCATTAATTGGGTTTGATGTGAGAGTCTTTCAATTTCATTGTGCTTTTTCCATTTATAGATTAGGGATTTAATCGCAACAAGTGATTCTAAGTCTTTTGTGACATTTGTTTTTGTCTTTCTCTTCTTTTTTTTGTAGAAGACAATTCCGATAACTTGCCTCTTCTTATAGGAAGATAAAATGTTCTATGTTTAACACAAGCCATTTAATTTTGTTATATTCAAGCTTATCCTCAATCGTTGTTGCACTAATATTTTAAATATGATTATTTATCTATCTCAATATGCTCATCTTTGCCAAACTTATTATATTTACAATTTTATTTTTCATAATATAGCATTGTATATTTAATCTTAAATGAGATGTTTCTATTGCACAACATATTGAGAGCTCTTTTTCATTTCATTCAAACAATTTAGACACTTTTACTAGCATTCTCATTAATTTTTTTCAAAATTTGGAAATACATACTCAAGATAAAAACACTTTTTATTTTTAATATTTACAGACATCAATTGTTATTATTTTTTTGAAGATTGATTTGAACTATATATGATATATCAATTCAAAACTAAGTGACAAAATTGTGATACTCGTGAAGGATCACACAAAATCATATGTAAGGTACATCACTTAATCTCAGAAGAAATTAAATATCTGGTCATAACGAGCTAGAAAATTAGTAGCGTTATTGGTGGATTTATAGACAAGATAATAATGTTTGAAAATGTGACAACTCACTAATCAAAGTCATAGTGTGGAAGAATTATGACTAATTTAAGTTAAAAAATAGTTTAGAACATCTATGGCATCTCCTTCAAAGATATTCTATAAACATAACTAACTAGATGAATAAGGATATTCGTAAGGAGTGATATACAAAAAATTGTTGTCAAGTTGGCAGAGGTATAGTAAGATAGGATTTGGCACATGTAAAGATAATACTAATATAGAGCAACCTTAACCTACCAAACCATGAAAGTTCATTATGATCCAACATGGGAGGAGTCCTTGACTATATAGGGTAGAGCAACCTATTATAGTATGGCAACCGGTGTACCATTTTCCCAAACCATGATGAATATTAGGTGAGCTATTAGGAGAGCAAAAGCTAGGAATAATGCATGCAATAATAGGGGGCAAGTAATAAGAATCTCTATAAACTTGACATTGCAAGCTTGTCGAATGTTGTATTGAAAGATGATGCCTTGTTATCTTGAGGATCTCACAACATAGTTATAAATAATGCACTTGGTGGAGCAAGGAGAGTAATAGAGGCATATGTAACACATCAATTGTGATGATGTCTATAGATAGCTAGTGCAAAAAGGGAGGAGCCCAAAGCACGATTAAGATCCTACTCAAAAGGACGTTCTTATAGACATAATGCTAAGAAGATAATGGATGATGATAATTCCATAAATGTGTTAGTGTGAGACAATGACATACTCATCGAACGATGACAAGAAAGCTGGGTTACATTAAAAACCATTATGCAAGCACCAATAAGCACGGGGTTTGTGATAATTTTGACAAAAAAGAGCATATAGTATGATAGATGAGGCATGCTTCTCCTTAATACAAGCCTATAATAGGTGGTCCCCAAAAAGAAAATACCATGATGAATACTTTGGTCTATGTGAGGCTCACCAAAATGACATAAAAGGTTAAAACAATTCTAGTCACCATCCTCACTTGGAAACAACAAAGAGAAGATTAGATGAAGGGTCGAGAAAACTAGTTCACTGAGGGAGAATGATAGTGTAGATCCAAGAACCACAAAGCCAATCAATTGTTTGCTCATTATTGATGTGCTAAACACACCAACATCAATGATGTCATCAATAATACAAACAAGATTCTTGACCCCCAAAATACCATCTTGATTCTCAAGCAAAGAACTTTTTTTAATCATATTTAGATTTCATACATCTAACCTAAATAGAAGAATTTGTAAAATTAAGAGAACTTAGCCACATCAACCATTGATGAACAAAGCAAGAACCAGCTCCTCTGTGGATAAGCCCACCATCATTAGATTCACAAGGTTGCATTGCATTAATTCTTTTCTCCAAAATTTCATGGGAAGAAAATAAATTTGCTACCTTTTATTAACTACACATTTGAAGTGCTCGAAGAGTATGTGTACCTGTGGCTAAGAGAAGACTTTTGAGAACCTTATATAGGGAAACTCAAATTCTTAGGAATCACATGAAAGTTATGTCAAAAATCAATTAGTTATCCTCAAAACAAGCAATACTACCCTTCTGTGTTGAAAATCAAGCCTATTAGCATATATTAGTAGATAATGATCAAAAGTAACCTGGTGCAAATGAAAGGCTATGAAGCTAAGAAAAGCCATAAGAGTAGTAGAGGACATTGTAATATGATTAATGAAAATTCATAATTGAGCTTGTACAACAGATATAGGTGTCATGAACATCACCTTGTGCCATAAAGTCAAAGAACTCTTAATGATCGCACCTACAACGAACTGCTTTGCACCATTCTTCTCTTATTGACTAATAAAATAGTTAAAATCACTCTTAAAAGCAGTTAGTATATCTTTGTCAAGAAGAGGAAGAACAAAATTTTACACCTATCTCTTGACATGATAAGTGCAATTGACGTAGTCAATATAGAAAAATTAAGAAATCATTTGACAAATCCCCAATTGAGCAACAATCATCTATCAAATTTTGCAGTTGATGTTCATTTTGAGGAGATGGTTCATCCATAACATAATGATATACTAAACTTCTCTACAGAGTGGATCATATGAACTTGCCACTGAAACCCAAATGGTTGGTCAGTCTTTCATTTGAAAAGTGTCTTAGGGCTCATCTCAAGTAGGAAAATAAGGAGAATGTCCCTAAAGGATATTTTGATTATAATTGCTAATAAAGGACTTTCGAAACCCATGACAATTCCAATAAATGACATTCTTCATGGAGAAAGGGTTGGAGAAGGATAGGTGGCATGCAACATGCCCAACATAGAGTTATCTTGAAATTAATTTAGTGGCATTGATCTTTGACCCTCCAAAATCATTTCTTGCTCTTTAATTGTTCTTTCTCTGATTTTTGGAGGTAGCTGTCTCACAGAAAATAGAGGAGAAAGGTGTTCCATTGATAGTTGTGGATGCCTCTTTAAAAGGTGACAAGGGATTCATCATTAGATTTGTAACATTTTAGTTTTTCTTAGTGAGGTATTTTCCCTAACTAATCGAATTTTGTCTTTCTCTAAGGGACTTTTTCTTACTTGATCATCTATTCAAAAATTTTTCTAATTCCAATATGTTTAACAATGGAGTTCTTATGGGATCTATAATTTATATTTTCATAAATGAGCTAAAAATCTACTTGTGCCATAAGAGATGAGAAAAGAACAATAAGAAAATTAAAAAGAAGAATAAATAAAGACTAATAACCAATTTCTATAAATTATTATATTATGTTCAATTGGCAAGAGGTAACCTAATGGTCACTTTGGAATACATTAAGCTCAGAAATTTTGAAGGGTTTTGCGACAAAGGAATTAAAATAGAACCCATGTTACCCTCAAAATGCGCCTCACTGTTTCAAGGTTTATGACTTTTACTTATATTATTTAGGATATTGCCTTCTGTAGTCGATGTGAAACTTATTCACCCTTTTGACTTTCATATTTCAGATGTTTTCCTGATTCTTTCATCCTTTTTAGGCATTTTTGACCCTCATACTTTGAATATTCTTCTGGTCCTTTTGTTCTTCTAGGGTAGCTAGTTGAGTATCATAAAATCCTTAGCCACATCTTGAGGTCTATGATCAACATTTTGAATGAAGGCTAGGTTGATCAGGTGAATGAAAACCACCAAAAGCAATATGTCGAGTAAGTAATTTACCACTTTGATGAGCCTCCTCTTATTGCATTAGTTGTTGCTTATGTACAAGGAAGGTCCATGGACCAAAGCCTTAGAAAAATAAGAAAGGGAAAATGTGATTAAGGCCAAGTGTTTCCCATCTTTGATGGATTGGATAAAGGAATTGTTGTATATACCAAAGAAGAATATGGCCCCCATGTATGTAGCGATGGGGTTGACAATGTACCTTACATTATTCAATATTATAGCTGAATTGCCTTGCAATGATTGTGCACCTTGTAGTGCATAGCATTGCATCAGAGTGGTAGCTTGTAGTTGCAAACTAGTAGGGGGTGGTCTTATGGTAAGTTGAGGAGGCGAAGAGCAATGCAAGTCTTGATGCCTAATTGTACCTCAATGGAAACGAACTACATGTAATCCCATGTATTTGGTTCTTTGATAAAACTCCCCATATTTTCCTTTAACCCAAATAGCAACATACAAAGCCTTATTCTAGCATAAGAAGCACAATGTAGAAAAGCCATGGAAGGATCAATCCGAAGAAGTTTGTTGATTGATGTGGGGAGAATCAAGTTCTTTTTGTCCCAACAATGCATCTGAGGATTAGTCAACAAGAATTGTGGACAAACAAAATTTGATTACAACAAATATCAAACTCCAATGATAAACCCTTCACAAACTATTGTCCATTATGAATTACATCATTCTTATCTTCACCATGATCAAATTTACAGATAAAATAGTCATTGGCCTCTTTCATGAGTTTAACTCCTAGGAAATGTCCATTGCTTATGTAACTTGGTAACAATAAAACAATGTGTTGTGCTATGACCAAACAACCTCCCTATAAGAGCATTATTAAAATTTTGTTGCATATATTATAACCTTTTTGTCATGTGAAATGGAATTTGACCAATGGAACAACTATAAGATAAGTCAAAGATATTTACTTGAACATAAAGTGGAGTCTTCATGGGGCTTAACCTGTGGTAGGGAAATTGCTGCAATAATTCTAATATAATGATGTTGGCGCTTTCTCTTTTAAGACTTTTTAAGATCAACTAAACTAATTGAAAACCTGCTCTTCTTGCTTCAAATTTTTTCATCAAATCTTTTATTTTCAAAGTTTTTCTTATCCTCAAAGCTTTTCTCATCTCTATTTTATGGATTCTTCTCCAAAAAGAATAATGTCTTTTTGCCCTTCAGTTTAGGTTTTTTGAACGAACAACTTTGTCATAATGTTTACTTAACAAACTTTTGAAAATAATTCAACCTTCTCGTTTTAATAACCCCATCATCGATTCGTTTTTTGTAGTAACTGTCTTTGATTTGTTTTACTTCTGTTGAGCTTTTAATTTTCTTTTTCCTTGCTTTAATAAACTGAAAAGAACATCTTTCTCACTATAGGATTAAATTATTTATGTGAAAATCTTTAAAAGCCATTTCCTTTATATTTCTGTCTGTCTTTCTAGCTTTGTATCTGGCATTTCAAGACTTTGTTTTTTATTCTTTGGCATTTAGATTCTGTTTTGTTTTGCATGATTATTTCAATTTATTATTTTATTTCGATGTGTATTTGTGTTAAAAGTGCCGAAACTAAAGCTTCTGCAGTTGAACAGCACTCATCAAAGTGAAGAAAGAATGATGATCCTTCTATGGAATGATGAACTTCTAGGAATTCAGCATTAAAAGTTCTCCTTCATAACGTCTTTCTGAACTGAGGATTTACTCCGGATAATTAAAACAGATAGAACCAAAATATGTGAACTTTTACAAATACATTGTATAGTTTCTAACTATAAGTTTGTGCTTTTTGGGATTTGCTGTTGTCTTACCTTTACTTTTCCCTTCTCGTGGTTCATTGCAAGACATGGTAGTAGTAGGTTTCCCCTTTTTTTTGACTTTTCTACTATTTTTCTTACTAGTTGCTGCACCTGCAAAATTAAAGTGTTACTTAAATGGAATGGATTTTTATTTTTATTTTCTTTTGTTGAACTAAGATTTGAAAGTATCTATTATTATTATTTGTATGATCATTTCCTGAGTTAATTGAATACTTCTTTTAGTGTATTTGTGTCTTTTCATGCATGAGAATTGGGAATACTTTCTTACTCTGAGTTTTGATTTACTTTTGCTAAACGTTTGCAGTTGGATCCAGTCACAGCTAGAAAATCATCTTGATGAACTATGGGAAGATGGTGCCAATGATTATTTGTCTCATGCTTCGCATATCATGGTGATTGCTTGATTTTTTTGTTTGCATTTGAGGATACAGTCTTAAAATTTCATTTTGTGAACTCTGGTGATGTTCTTCTTTTGTGATTATTTGTTTGCCTCCATGTTCTCCTTTTGGGTTTTGATATGTTATTTACTTATGATTCAACTTCATGGCACATATGAGGTATTTGCAATGATGTCATCCTTGATTGCAAATCTTGGATGCAGGTTTCATGAACCTTTTGTATATGATCTTCATATTTATCATTTCTGTTCATCATTAATCAAATCTTTGAACACTATAAGCATTAAGCTTTGCTATATATTAATGCTTAAGGATTTACTGATTTGTCGTGTGGTGCTTTGGATCCTGAGGATGACAGAGCAAAGAGGCAAGTGTGCTGTTGGGCACTCGTTATGCTGAGTAAGCATCAATGCGAGTGGCAAAATGCTTCTGCAGGCCCAAGCTACTGCCATAGTAGGAGACCTTGCAAACCTTGTTTGCTTTGGGTGCAGTAGAGTTGGCACATGTCCCTGCATACTTCCCAAGGCACATATGCCCACAAGAGTGGTTGGTGTCTGAGCTGAGTGTTAAAAAAAGATGGGCATATCTAAGGATGCAATGTATAATTTCAAAATTGCTATAGTGGATATAGGGATGGGTGCAGAATCTATATTACTGTTGGTGAATGATGGAAAAGCTTGTTAGACAACTTGATGGTTGGTTTTGGTAATGACATGTAGACAATATTATTTGACAACAACCTCATAATGGAGGTTGGCTAATAGCATGTGTGCTTCTCGAATTGAAGCAGTTTTTCATGCTTATTAAGCTCCAATCTCATACGTATATGGTAGTGGCCAAATTGTAGGAGAGATAATAGGTATAAGCTGGTGCTCATGATAGATATGTAGGTAGGACATTAGAGGTGATGTCCTTTGGGTATGCCCTCCTAGGTGACATTGGTAGCAAAATTATTAGGAAGAGTATCACAACATGTAGATCTAGACATGATGGGATCTTTGGCATACACTTGGTAGATGTTAACTATGAGGAACCTTGGAATAACGGTAATGGGTCATCTATGAAGGAAAAATGAATGATGTGGTATTTGTGAGGATCTTTGATTGTGGCGTAAGGGAATTAAGAATGGTGTCAAGCCTTGTGGTGGAGATGGTGCACTTGGTGGATGAAGTAGGTTTAGGCTTTTTGGTGTTTTTTGGTTTGGGTTTAAAGGGATGAGATTATATTCTAATATTACCAAACTTGATTAGATGAAATCCAATGTTGCCAAACTTCTTTAGGATATTATGCTATTGTTTATAGTCCTGATTAAAAACCTTGGAAGTGTATACTATATTTGGCTTTATATGCCATCAATGATAAGCGTGGCCACAATATCACCATAAATTGAAGTATAGTAATTTCCAAAGCTAAAATGTTTGATGTACTTAATGCTATGACCTCCATAATTTATGATAAAAGGCTTGAGTTGGGCTTGTGGTTGTAAGTTCAAGGGTTCTAAAGCATGTAGGAATGTGAGGCTAATCATGTTATAGTGCTAATCATTACTTATAGTTCATTCTTATTACTTCTCATGAATGTGGTAGGAAAGTTTATAGTTGCAATGTATAATCTTAGTAATTGTTATAATGGTGATGGGGATGAGTGCAGAATCTATAACATCGTTGGTCAACGTGCAACGTTTCAAGTTGATCTCTGCAAAGTCTATATTGTTAGCTAAAATGCTTTTGTGGTGAGATTTATAATGCATTCCTTTGAACTAGAGCCAATTATGGTGTTAGCAGTAGGAGTGTAGGTGTTGTAGATCTTGTGGGAGACAAGGTTGTTAAAAGGCCTTTGCAGAAGCCAACCACTATAGATGCTGAGTGAAGGCAATGAACTCTACTGGATAGCAAGTTTTTGGTCGAGTGTTGGCAATGGGTTGGGCATAAGCTCAAGGGGTTTGACCAAGATGGGAATGTTATGCATGGCCATTGGTTCTCTGCGATGGCCCAACACATGGTGGTGGGAGCTCTTGGCTCAAGTTGCGTAATTGTCTAAAGAAGTGTCTCCCCCCAAGGAACATTGGGAGTGTGAGTTTGTCGGCCTTGGTATTTCAAGTGTGCCTATTCAAAAGTTGTGAAATGACAATGTTGTAGTTGTGGTGTCAAAGGTAGACACTTGTCTTTTTCCCATCTTATGATTTGTGTATTTTTCTTGAATTGCAGAGTGATCCAAAGGACCACCTTGAAGAATTATTGTAGATGTTTGTTAAGTAGCATATATTGGTAGCTTGCTCAAGATGAGGGTAGAGGCCTTCTCGTAGGGGTATGTGGATATGTTGTTTGATAGATAGTGGAACTTCCATGTTGTGTCTCTTGTCTGCAAATCTGAAGGCATTATCTTTATGTCGATACCTTCTTAGCCTTTGTCTGCCACCATGAACAGCTTGTTCATGGGTGCGAACATTTCTTTATTTGATAGACTTCGTTGGCTATTGTGTGTGGTCTATTTCGAGAAGGATTGTTGTGATTGATAAATCTTTTGATATGGTCTTTTTTATTCCCTTTTTGACAATGTCTTAGTGATCATTGGAGGAGACTTCAAATACATATTCAGGCATGACGAGAAGCAAGGAATGATGTCCTTGTTGATCAGAAGTTCTTGCACTTCATCACACAAGTCTATCTTCATGATCTCCATGATGTTGGCACCCCTTACATGTGATGTAACAAAAAGGTTGGTCTGGCAAGGCTTTGGGATGGATTTAGTAGATTCTTACGAACTTCGCAAACATGATGGCTTTCTTGGTTCTTAGGTGATTCATCTTTTATCAATTTGTCTCATTGTTCATTTCTTTTGCATCAGTGTGGTTTTGTTGTGGTATTCCAGATAGATTCTCCTCTTTTTTCCACTTTCATGATTTGTGTGCTATTCTTTAACTACTAAGAGGTCCGAAAGACCTCCTTGAAGAGTCATCACATTTGGGAGTATATGTTAGTAGGAATGATCTTATTCAAAAAGAGGTAGAGGCCTCCTCTTGGAGGGATGTGGACAAGTTGTCTGATGGTAGTGGGACTTCTATGTGGTGTTATTTGTCTATAAATTTGAATGCATTATCTTTATGTGGGTAACCCTCTTGGCCTTGGTTTGGATTTTCAGCTCTTTGAATTTGTTTATGGTTGTAGAAATTTTCTTATTTGATAGATTTAGCTTGATATTGTGTATGATCTATATAGAGAAGGATTACCATAAGCAAAGGGCCAACTTTTGTAGTCTTTTTGGTGCTCTTTTTGACATTTTCCTATTGATCATTAGAGGAGATTTCAACAACATACTCAAATAGGATGAGTGGAGAGTAGGCCTTTTTAGTTTGACTTGAGGAGTTTTTGAATTTCATCAGATAAGAGAATCTATATGAACTCTTTTAATGTTGGCACCCCTTACATGTGGTGTAGCAAGTGGGATGGTGAGGCCAAGCCTTTTGGGATGGAGTCAACAGATCCTTATGAACTTTGTTAGCATGACAACTTTCCTGTTTTTTAGGTGACTTACCTATGTCGTTTCGATTATTGTTCGCTTCTTTTTCAACTTAAATCGTTAGATTTCAATTTTTTGTGAAGTTTCCCTAAAATTGAGACACTTAGTTATCATTAAGTTGACATGTGAATAGGACAAACTTTCTCGCTCCTCGTGCATGTTGAGCCTTAATTCATTTGGTCTTTTGTGGTTCTTTGGCAACAAAGTGAGTGGACCATGGGGAATTTTTTTTTCATGATAGGTTGCTCGCATCTCAATTTAATAGCATAGGAATATTTAAAGGGATTTCATGGGGAAGATGAGCAATTTTACTTGGGACAACTTGTGATTGAGCACAACATTTGCTGCCTTCCCATATGTGGTAGTGATACAAGTTTTGGTAGTTGTCCTAAAGGGATAAAAGCTTAGTATTCTTCCTAGTTGCCATCAACATGAGATGGGTGAACTACATGCCTTATTTATAAGATCTAATTGATCTTTTGAAGTGGATGATAGTGTAAGGGTTTTCGATACATTGATGGGTATGTTTTTTAGGAGGTGAGTTGGCTAATTGCGTCTCAGAAAGAATTTTTTGTGCTAATATGAATTGAGGTTAGGGATATTACACTTTTTCAGGTCGGTGTTGGGAGGCAGGGGTTGGTGGAGGAAGGATAAGGCTATAGGCATTGATGAGATCGGTCATAGCCTAATCTCCTTTTGGAGCTATTGAGACATCACAAGGGAAGACCTATATTTGGCTATGTTTTGCATCTTCCATTAGGGTTCTATGCTGCATAGCTGGAAGTATACATTGGTTGCTTCAGTATTGGAGGTCAAGTGGGCTAGTCATCTTGACTAGTTCCACCCTTTAGCCTATGTACAATAGTTTATAGGGTAGTTGTCGAAGTGATGATTAGTGGGATGTGCAGTATGTTGGGTCCCTTAATCATTAGGGAGCAAAGCATTGTTATTTTGGGTTGTCATTTTTTTGACAACTATTTGTTAGCCCAAAAGATCACGCACAAGCTAGCTATCTCAAAGATTTTTTTTAATGGATTGATGGTCATTATGGTTGACATGGAGTAGACCTAAATTCATAATTTGTGGGATTTTTTATGAACATTGTTGGTGTTCTTTGGATTCCTAGATGGAGGGAGTTTTTTGTTCCTTTACCTCTAGTCTTATATTTTCCTTATAGTTTGACATGGTGTGAATTGTCTAGTTCAAGACAATTTTTGAATTTAGATATGGGTGTTCCATCTTATTGTACCTGTATATACTTTATTTAGAATTGTTGTTTCTTTTGATTCAATAAAAGATTGAGTAGGTTATTGTTCTGGACCTTTAGAGTTGCCCATCAACGTAGCACATCTCATGTTTTCTCTTTATTGATGACACATTGGTTTTGCCCCTATTGCTTGTAGGTAGTCAGAGAGTTTACCTTAGTCTTGGGAGCTTATTGTGTTGGATCAAGTTAGGGTGTGACCACTAAGTGCAACTAGGCAGGGGTGCAAGCAGAGGGCAAACATATGGAGGATCGTCATACTGGAAGGAGGTCTATTATAGTGGACTTTGCGTTAAGTGATTGGCTCATTTATAGACTAAATTTTAGTTTGGGGAATTTTGACCTTGTCTTTGGTCAGGTACATCATGCTTATCAATGGTGTGGCCTCTGTCTTGTTCTATGTCACGTCACACTACTATGTTTTGATATTATTGTTTGGATTGGTTGAGAAGGTGATCAAGGATTTTTTTTGTTTGTTTAGGAGGAGATTTTCATCTATTAAATTGATTATTCTCAATTTATGAATATATATATATATATACACATACATATGTATGTATGTATGTATACATATATGTATGTGTATGTATATATATATATACATACATACATATGTATGTGTATGTATATATATATATCTATACATACATATGTATGTGTATGTATATATATACATACATACATGTATGTATAGATACATACATACATACATATATGAGTTTTTAAGACATGCATATGTTCCTCAATTAGACAACTTCAAGGTGAGTTATGTTAGCAAAGATAATTACTTTAAATTGAGGAGAGGTGAATCTATGAACTTGGATGTAGTGATACTTGGAAGGTTGGGTATTGTAGAATACTTTTTTGGGTGAATTGGTCAATCTTACAAGATAATTGGTCTAACTCTTCTCTGTTATTTGTGGCTAATGACCATTAATGTGGAGGGGCCTTTTCAAATAATATTTGATTTGTCAAGTGCTCGCAACCATGAGGATGAGCAACTTGTTAGGTGGAACATTTAGGTATGAGTTGACATGCAATATCATTTTTTCCTACTATAGGAGGTGTTTCACTTGAAGGATGCCTTGGTTTGGAGGTGAATTGAGGATTTTTGAACATCCACCACTTGTCTTTGTTGACAAAGGTTTAGAGAATAATAGGGTCAAGTTGGCTAATAACTTTGAGCATAGAGAAGGGCCCCCATAAATGGTCTTACTTTAAGGATGCCTTGGTTTGGAGGTAAATTAAGAATTTTTGAACACCCACAACTTGTCTTTGTAGACAAAGGTTTAGAAACTAGTAGGTTCAAGTTGGCTAAACAACTATCAGCATAAAGAAGGGGCCCTCATAAACATTCTCTCAGTTGTTAGATGGCTACGACCATCAGAATGAGCATTGTCAATTGGAGAATTTAGGTATAGGCTGACATATATGATAATTTTCCCTTCCATGGGAGGAGTTCCATTGTAGGGATGCTTGGCTTGGTGCAAATTAAGGATTTTTAAACACTCACAACTACATAGATAACAATTTAGAGAGTAGTAGGATGGATTTGGTTATTGTTGACGACTCCATACCTAGTTGTGCTTTTTTTTTTTTCTATTTAGGGTTTAACATAGGGCTGTAGATAGGTAGTTGTTTGTTTCATCTTTGTCATGATTTTTTATTTGTGAGAGATCTTTGACAAAGATGTTAAATCATGTTTTTGTGCTTTGGTAAGTTGCTCAGTAGCTCTTTTCTCCCTTCACCCATTTTCTTCTATGTTGCATGATTTGATTGCCCTTGTGTGCTATTGCTATTGTCATTACAAAGAATAGAGGGAGCTTGTTCCTTGTTGTGGTTGAGACCAACATGTACCCTAGAGATCTCAAACTCAGTTAGACCCCTTGAATCATTTTATTCTTTGTCTTTGGCACAGGTTCCCGTTTCTCCATGGCGGACTGATGTTAACTTCAATGGCTTAATCAAAAGGATGAGTGTGATTAACATTGGCGTCAATGTATAGGATGGATCATCATGGCATGTGGCTCTTTTGTCATTTGGGAGATAGATCCACTCTTATGTGGTGTAGACGATGGGGATGAGGGTGGATTGGTTGGCAACCGAAATTGCCATTAGGTTAATGGAGGATATGGCCAATATTTGGCTAAAGGGTGACACAATATTGCAGCTTGGGAGAAAAATGTGATGATATTGTTTTATTCATTACATATTTTTTACTTTTGTTTTTGGATGTCACTTATATGAGAATGTCAATAAAGTTGTTGATCTTATGATATATAGGCCCTTAAATAGTGATATACTTTGAAAAAAGTGATTGTCTTATCGAGATGATTTGGTTTTGCAATATTAGATGAGGATCATAACTTTTGTATTTAGATTGATGATTTGTCATATATAGACCACAATTAGTTTTTCAAGAAAGAAAAAAGATTTACTAGTCATCTTAAACTACATAATAGCTAAAGTTGGCAACGATTTTATTATTATTAGTTTTTATTCTAAGTTTCTTTTTCTTGTTTTGTAATTGTTTTACATCTTTATAATATATTTCATTTATCTTCTTTACTTGCACTCATAATGCATATGGAGAGGTCTTCTCCATATCATGCCACTGGACATATTTTTGAAATCACCACTCTAAATGGTTGTTTTTGTTTTCGTAGTATCCAATTGAAATCACCACTCATAATACATTTTCTCAAATTTTGGAAATGTTTTGCTAGCTAATTGTTGGAGTATTTGAATTGAATCAAACTTATTAATGCTCATACTTAGAATTTGAGTTTTTTTTAATATAATTCAGATAAGTGGTTCAATCATGCTACACTTGGTCAAAATAGTAAGTTGATTGTTTTTGCATAAGGGATCAGTACAAAATGTCTAAATCTTTTAGTTGAATGCCCTTTTTTAATGAATATCCTAACTACGATGTTTATCAAGTGAAATGTAGGTTTAGCAAACACCTAAGGATTTCTATTTATTTGGTTACAAATTGAAAACAAAGCAAGAAAATATTTGATAATATTTACTATAGCAATATTAAATATTGCATATACCTGAATGTTTGGCAATTTTAAAGAGGAATTATAACACAAAGTTTTTTTTAAGATGAAATTAAGGAGAATTAGTTTATTGGTTGTAGATTGGATGTTAGTTTAAAATAAATATCAGTTACATCATTGATTGCACTATCTTGTATATACATATCAGGAGATTTAAATTTATCAACTTGAAAATGATCTTACTATGTGTAGCGGTTCTTTTACAATTTCAAAATTGACATCTTTATTATCAATAGTATACAAGGGAGGCTATTAGGACAAACTTACCTTAAAGTTTAGATGGCCTTGTTTAGATAATTTATACATCTAAATTTTGAAAACATTTAGGTTGTATAACTGCCTATCATACTTGGTTGAATTGTTCTATTTCTTTGGGTCTAGTCTATATAAATATTCTATTATGTTTTATTACTTAGCATTATTGTTAATGCAATAATTTTGAAAGGGGGTGGAGGTGGGTTTTAAAAGGTTAAATATTATAAAACATATTTAGTTTGTTCCTTGATGAAGATTTATAATTCATTTTTTTCGTTTTTAAAGAATTTATTAACTAGTATTGAAGCGAAACATTAGTATATCAAGTTGCCTATAACATTTAGTTAAGGTATGTCACATGTGATAGATTTAAACATGTAATTGATGTCATGTTCAAGTTGGGGACTATTAGGGAAATTGTTGTTAATTTTAGAAGAATATAAATGGGAGTAACCAGAGAAATGTGAGTAGGAAATGTCAAATAGATATTGCTAGTAAAAAATGACTAGAATTGTTGACTTGCATTACAATTTAGTGAAGGAAATGCCATTGACACTCAAGCAATAATGAATAACTCAATAGTAGCAACTGTTTTCCCTCATTTTTTTCATAATTTTCCACTCCATTTTTTGTCATGAATTTTTCTTCCATGTGCCTAGTTTAACATATAAATTTTTTCGAGCATTTAGGACAGCAATGGTAGAACTCCCAATTAAATGTTATGAATTCATTTCTTATTACTTGACCTTCAGTGATAGTCAAGTAGATTTCATAAAATCCAAATCCAACTCATTGTGTAGCCATCTGTGGAGCCAAGATAAAGATAATTTGAGGATTATTTCAAGTAATAGTCATGTAGATTTTTATAGTTATCCTTGATTAAGATGATTTGAAGAGAAGTTATTGTTAAATTTTTATAACCATGATGACTTAGAGATTTTTTGGTAGTATCTATGAGATGAATTTAGGTTGAGCTGTTTTTTTGTTTGAAAGTTAGAACCATTTCATAGCGACCCGATGGCAATGACTTGCTTTTCATTGTTCCAATTGTGTGTGTGTGTGTGTGTGTGTGTGTGTGTATATTTCTTTTTCATACTTTTTGATATGTTGTACTTGTAGTTTCATTTGTATCATTGATGGTTTTCAAAGGATATTTGATGGAATGAAGTTTCTTGTTTGGGAGGTTGGGCGAAATATATTGGTTAGTTAGAGAAGGAAATTTTCTCAAATGTTGCATTATATTAGTTTGTGAAAATGTAGGTGTTACAAGATAGGTTCTGCTAATGAAGCATATTGGTAGCCATTTTAAAGGCACCACCTACTCATGCAACAAATATGAATTAAAAGTGAAAGATGGAATCATGGCTTAATATTTGGTATCTGAAGAATTAAAACTAAGGATAATTATGGCATAAGTCTCTAGGTTTATAGGCTTATTTCTAGTAGATATATATTTCTCACTGTGTCTTATGTCACTTGGAATTTTCATTACTTTTTTATTTTGCTCCTTTCTTGAGATGAAATGTCAAATGTAACCTGGACGTTTTTTTTTTTTTTTGAGCAAAGGATGAGATTATTAACACTAGTGTACCTTTGGTAGCTAGAATCGGGTTATGCACCTACCATGTAGCAGGAAACAGGGCCCTTTATTGAAGTATGGGAATTTTTAATATGGATACACCTTGATTGGATAGTGGTTAAGTTGATAGTAGTTGATGCCAACCCTGCTTTGGTCATTGATCCAACTTGGTTCTAGCCATTTTGAAGCTTGTATATCCTTTTTACATTGATGATGATAGACAAATGGAGCAAATTTTGTGTAAGCTACTAAATCGTCTTCAAAGGCTGTATGTTATAAAGGATTTTTGTAACTTCAATTTTTCAACATACCGTAATCTTAATGTGTATGGTAAAACATTCTTTAGAGAGCACAATTGTTGAGTCTTACTACTTTATAAATTCATTCTTTGGCAGCATACTTATTTGCTTATTCATGTGGAGTGTACGTGAATGGCATAGAAGTGAATCATTAACTTGCACATTTTCAAAATTATTTAAACATTAAAAACATTTTGGAGTTGGCTAAATGAATTCTTTAATGTCAATATGTCGTTTCTATTAACAATTGTTCTTTTTTATCAAGATGCTAAAAGTATTTTTTCATAGACTAATGATTTTTTTGTCTACACCTTTTTTTTATTAATATGACAATTTTAATAACTATACTTTCTAGTTTAGACAAATGGTCTATATTTAACATGTCTTAGGCATCTAAGTTAATTTTTCTTAAGATTATTCTGAATTGGTGATGCACAAAAATATTTTTCTAGAGGCACTCATTTTTAATTGTCTTTTTGTTCATCTTTACATCTAAGTGTGTGCATGTTGTTTTTTTTTTGTTCATCTCTGCTTCCAAATCTTTGCAATAGAAGAATGTTTCAATTGTATAGACCTGGAGCATTGTCGCATAGAAAAGTGTTATTGATATAAAACAAGAACATTTGGGTGTGAACTTCATAGTTTGACCATTTTTAGCCTTAACAAAACTCATGATACAATTATCAACTACAGCTATATTTGCTGGTTATCTTTCCAGCCTGAAATCTGATTTTTTTGTATTTCTGCATTTGCCAAGGGCATGCATTTGATTTGACTTTGATTATGTATCCCGTTAAAGCATAATTATCCCAAATGACAATATAATGTTTACTTTATATCCACTTAGTATTATTTCTCGTCTCATTCTCTAATCAAACGTTTATACTTGAATCTTAGGAGACAAAAGATGATACAAAATTCTCAACTAATGAAAAGGTTAAGTATATTATGGAGAATAAGGGTTTCAAGTCTAGTCATTTTTTTTCTTGTTATCCTTCAGATTCTCTCTTTGCTTTCTACTTGTCTCATTATAATATCTCCCCCCCCCCCCCCCCCCCCTTTTATTACTCTGCATTTTTTTATTGAATTCTTTCACTTACTCTTCAATTTTGGAGATGGAGAATTATGGATTATCAAAAAGTGTATAAATGATAATTATGGGATCTAGAATAAAGGTTTTATGACCTCTTCATGTAATTCTCATTATCCTTCATGATTAAATTTCTCCTTTTCACTTATTCTTTCACTAATCTGTTTTTCCTCTTCCGTTTAATAACTTTCTTTTATTCATTTTCAAATCATTTTGAATCTTTTATGCTAGCAATAATAAATGATCCTGGAAAGGAGGGGGATGAGTACAAGATGAATAAGGAAATTAATATTTTTTTCATGTAATTCTAACCATTTTTTACAAGCTTCTACTTATTTTACATGTAATTTTATCCTCTTTCTGTATTGGTTCTGATTGTCTAAATCATTATTTAACCTTACACTTTGGACTTCTAGAAATGTAAAACAATAAATAATATGAAAGCGAACAATACATACGAGATTAAAAGTATTTTAAGCCCCCTCTATCTAATTCCAGTTATCCTTGATGACTCATTGTATCCTTTACTGTTATTGGCAATGTAATTTCTTTTAATTTCAACAAAGATGCAATTTCTCCACTATCTCCCACATAGCTTAGATTCATATTGAATGATGCCAAGTACGTGTAGCAGCTTCTTTTGATTTTCTTGCTTGATTTTGTCTTCATGATGAAAGATTTTCCATCTTTCTGTTGAGAACTTTTGCTAATTACATGGTTATAATTTGGTGAACTTTATATCACTAAACTAGTAACTTTAATGCCGGCATACTCTAAATTCTTTGTTTACTGTCTCAGGAAGAATTCAAGGATGTAGTTAGATGGCTAAGGGAAAATGCTGCTAAATCAGTTGCTGCAAAATCACAGAACAGCCCATGTACAACTTCTAATGGAAAGGGCAGTGCGACTAGTATAACAAATCTTGCAAGCTCAAATGTTGTTATGCCGTCTAGTTTTTTGTTGCCAAAACCAGAACGGCAGCCATCTCTTGTTCCACCTAGCAGCTCAGCTTCTATGTCTAAGGGCACTGCATCTGGTCTCAGTCCTGAGACAAATCTTTCCACTTCTCAAGGTGTCAAGCCACCTAGTTTTCCATTGCCAGAAGCATCAACCTTGTTTTTTAGTTCCCAAAGCAAATTAAACTCAAATATGAGCAATGGATTTGCAAAGATGGTCCCATCATCAGGCTTACCAATTATGCCAACTCCAAGCTTATTTTCTACTTCACAAAACGTAGGTTTCATTTCTAGTGATGGAACAAAATCATCAGTCTTCCCTGGTAAGCCTCTCTGCTTAAGAATGGATTGATAATGCTATCAATTGTTCTTTATTTGCACCTTATAAGGTATTGTAGCAGATTTATATGTAACTTAAATGATGAAATCTTGCTGCTAATTTTGCAATAAACGTATTGTTTTTTATAATTTTGACTAATTGTTTACGTATTTGTAAAACCTATTTCTGAATATTTCTATATAAAACATAATAATTAAATCATTGGCTAAGTCTTAGCTTATTCAATTTCAGGGTTTTCTAGTTCTGTTCCACCAAAAGTAGATGCCTCAGGTGATACTGATGAAGGTAAGTTGAGAACTCCTTCCTCGGATAATTTGATTATTCTGCTGTTTCATGAGTAGCACATGTTATCATTCAGTTGCCGTTCCATTCCTTTGACGAGCAAATAGGGTTCTTTCTGTTGGTAGTTTAAGAATTAATGTATTTCTTTTTTGTTTTGCAGTGCTATAAACCTTGTATTAAGTTTTGTTTTGCCTTAATATGAAGCTTGGGTTAAGATTTTGTTATATCATAATGATATTTTTTCCTTCTTTGTTAGTTGGGAGTTTGGCATATAGAACAACTTCATTTCATCCCAAGTGTAAGGGTTGCTTGCTTCAACTCCTTCCTGAGACGTATTCGATTTTATTACCTTAAAATTAACTTGAGTTGACCAGCTGTTACGGAGTGGACTGATCCAATTACAAACTGAACTCATAATAGTATTATGCTCACTTGTGCATGGAAGCTAAAATGTTTTCTTATAGTGTAATGTATCTGCCAGTAAATCAAGCAGAAATTTATCATATCATCTTCTTAGGATTTAAATTTTTTGATTTGTGGTCATATCGTTTCTTCAATTTTTATTGCATTATTCTTATTTTCTTGTTGGAAGTACACGTCTTTTATCAGTTTACAAATACTTTGCACTAACCTAAATGATAGTTTTTAAGTATTACAAGCAGACTAATTGAGCTATTCTTGCATACCATTCTTTTGTTGGCATAATATGTGAACAGAAGGTGAGTTGGAACAGCCAAGTAGCCCCTCTCTCAAAAAGACTCAAGAAACAGGAATTTCTATCGTTCATGAAGCTAAATGCAAGGTCTACATAAAGGTTTGTACTTGTTTTTGATTTTATTTGAGTGCTTATCTAGTTGAACAAACGTGGATTCAGCTACTTCAAATTGTAAATCTATAAACTTTTGATCTTTTATCTATTATTAGATTATCTTGGAGAGTATCATTCCTTGTTTAGAAAAGGTTGAGAGCATGCTGACTGACTATTTGCATCTAGTGCTTTGCTAACTGTGTATTATTCGTAGTGATGAGCTGAGCATTCTCTCGTAGTAAGGTTGCTAAGCATATGCCAGAGATGGTGTGGCTAACTCTAAGTGTAAGCTAGGCTACTTAGATGGAAGAAATTTTAACTGTTCTACTTAATGAATTTTAAAGTATCTGTTCTACCGGTTAGAAGACATGGACGTTGGTAATAGACTAGAGAACTGCATCAAAAGTGCCAAGGAGCAAGCATATTTATATTTTCTTTAATATCTTTATACACTGCTATAATACTTCATTCTCCTATTTAGTTTCTTTTGATAAGCAATAGACTAGCCTGACCTTTGCTTACTTGTTAGCTAAGAAAAATGCTATATTTGCTGCTAAGTCGTTTTTCTATTGTTATCATGTTACGTTGCTTTCTCTCCTTCATGTCATTATTAATTTTGCTTTTCAGCCTGACGATCCGGCTGAGAATGGTTGGAAAGACATGGGCACAGGTCTTCTCTCCATCAAATGTAAAGAAGGTGCCGATAAGGCTACAAAGGAATCCAAACCAACCATTATCGTTCGGAATGATGTATGCTCTGATTGATCATTTTTCTCTATGCTCTGCTTCTATTAGTACTTTTGTTATAGTTTCGGGTATCATTGTCATGTTCATCCTCTCTAGAGAGCAAAACCTTAGATAATAGGGTGGATTCAGAGTTAACTCACCGCTTGAGCTTCATTGCAGGTTGGCAGAGTTTTACTAAATGCGCTCATATACCCAGGCATTAAGATGAATGTACGGAAGAACTCTATCGTCACAATCTTTCACACTTCTGTGAGTAATTTTATGTACGAACTTGACCAGCTTTAGTGCTTGGGTAATGTCCTAAAGACCTAAAAGGACTTGTGTATTTGCTTCAGGGAGAAGGCACTTCGGGCGTAGTGTCACGTACTTTCTTGCTACGATTGAAAACCGTGGAAGAAACCAATAAACTGGCAGAAACCATTAATGAATATTCTCCCACTGCATGAGTATGCTAAAACGATGTTTCTATTCGTAGAGCTTTGTTTTTGGCACAGGTCATAACGTTACGGCGTTAAGCAACGGTGAGCTGCTTTCATGGCAATCTTCACAAGTTTCGTCTTGGTATTGCCTGTGGTTTGGTAGTGTAGTTTATGCGCGTCTTGACGACTAGGACTTAATTCTCATGGCGACATCGGCGTTGTTTGGGTTAGTTCATTTACGTTTAATTTCATTACATTTATTAAAAAATCATATCTATTTTTAAAATGTATTGGAATTTTACTTTAAACTTTGAATTCGGTACTTTTAAAAATTCTATTCTTTTCAACATATAATAAGAAATAGAAGAGTCTATGATTTGCAAATCTCTTGTCATTGGTTTCATCAATTATGTCTCGTTGCCAACAAAAGAACTATAAGCGTCCAAGCCAAAATCATAGAGCTCATCGAATCAAGAATGCCCCTTCAATGTCGGGAACTTATTTCATAGTTATTAATTATGACAATGAGGATTCTGTTTGCATATAGCTGGCTTGGGATGAGCTTGTCTTTCGTGATTGATGTGGAACACAAGAATACAAAACTTCTTTAAATCTTGTCTATCGAAAACATAATTTTTAAATTAGGATCTCTAGTCATTTCTTTACATTTGGGGTATATAGAGTAATATAGGAAATCAAATGCTTATGATCATTTTGCATCATTAGTAGGAAAAGTTTTTGGTCATTTTGATTGAGCACTAAGAGGTTGAGCATTTAGAGAAAATTGAGGATAAAAAAAATAAAATTTTAAGATCTTGAATGATGTTTCTCTTCTTTTATAACTACATTTAGAACTTATAAAGAATATATTTATATAATTTTATGTTTTTTATATGTATGAATTGTGATGCTTTGTGTGATAGTTTTTGTTAAGAGAGATAACATATTTGAGTATTATTTTATAATATAAGTTGGGAATAATATTGAAGTTTTTTTAATAATTAAGTAGTTAGAGTTTTAAATTTATTATAAGTTTTTTTAATATTTTGTTATTTTTTAAATAATTTTGTAATAAAAAATATTGACATTTTCATCACTCATAGGAGATTTAAATTTTGATATCTAAAAAATTATGATTTTAACTCTATAATTGTAAAGATATTTTTCTTAAAAAAACCTATTTAGAGATATTATCACACAAAATCATTAAAAAAATATTAAATAATATTATATAGTCATAAATTTTAATGTGGTATTATAATATTCAACATAGTTTTTCTTAAATTAATTGTGAGACATATAATCTAGATGGTATTTGCATAGTTGGATTCTTATCTGTTGGTTGTCATGTCGTCCCACTCATGTGATTCATATTTTTTTTTTTTTGTTAATTGTCATGTCGTCCCACTTATGTGATTCACATGCATAGACGATCAAAACTATGAACTAAAAAAAAGAATCTATAACATATTACATCACAAGTAGAAAATGTATTTAAAAACTTTTGACAAGTCAAAAATAAAGTTCAACTAAAAATTGTGATTCAAAAGATTTAAATTGTACAATTAAAATTATTATTTTATATATCAATATTATAATTTATTTGTGAATATTTAATGAGATGATTTTTTATGAGTTTTTGATTAATTTTATTTTTAGAATTTGCACACATTAGATTCATTATGCATATTAACTCTGTTTTCTCATAAATCACCCACAATAGATCGATTTATCATCCTTTTTTGTTTTGTCTCACCAATTAGTCTTAGTTAAATGACACATATTAGATGAATATCAAACAAAATTGTATAGATATTAAAAATAGACACAATATATAAACAACATTAGTCAACTAAAATGTTTATACTATATTATTTTGAAAATACTATTTTATATATCAATTGTCATAATTTATTATTAAACATTTAATATAAAATAGTTATTTGTTATATATTTGCATTATATTTAATTTATCATATTATTCATTTTCGGAGATGATAGCTAATTAATATCTATAGTTTTGCTTTGAATTGATTTCGCGGAAGCTACCAAATAGCTAAGACTAAGATTTGGAAAAAGAAATATAAATAAAGTTGATAAAATTTATTCAAATAATCATTATTGAACCAGCTCGCTTGTCGGTGCCTGCAACCCCGATCGGTTTCATCTCCATACTGGCTTCCATGGCCGGCGAAAATGCACACAAACCCGTCCAGTTGACCCATCAAAGGGTGTGTTTGATACTACGTTTAAAAAGCTCATATTTAGAAAATTTATTTTTTAAATTGTTTTAATAGTTCTTTCCAAGAACATCATTTTCATATGTATTTTGTAGTTTAATTTTTAAATTGAAAAATTTGCCTCAAACTTAGGCAAAGGCAACTAACACGCTTTGGACTTGCAATCCCCACAAAGTCAAGTGGTTGATTTCCCTCTCATCTTCCTCTGCATAGTTATGATCCACATGGAACACTTTATAAAACTTTTTAATAAAAAATCCTATTTGAAAACCCTTCTTTAGCAAAACAATTATCATAAAAAATTTAATAGTATGATTAATCAATTTTTTAAAAGATTATTTTGAAAAAGTTTTTATTTGAAAAATTGATCATACGTGAATTTGAGTTATATCTAAAACATGCTTAAGTTGATATTAAATAACATACAAGTTCAGATTTATAAGAAGAAATTTTTAAGGATTATATATTAAAATTCTAATACTATTTCAATGCAAAATATGAGATTAAATTTGATATTATTTTCATTTTTCTCAACTAAGATATTCTAATTCATATGATCTATTAGGCTACATGTCTACTCTATCTCTCATTGATTTGTTACAAGAATCAACATTAATTTTGTCATACAATACAGACTCTATTACTCTTTAGTTTTGCTAAAAAGCATCGCTACTAACTTATTAAACTTATACAATGAGTTTAAATAATCACCATTACTTTTTTATCCTTCCAAACACATTTGTAATTGTTAGTTCTATTACACCATATCAACTATTTCACCTCATTAACTCTATTGTTTTTGATAAATTTATTACCATTAATAATGCTATTATCATATCAACTTTGTTGTCTTAATAATTCTCTTGAAATGATAACCATAGGCTCGCTTAACATATTGGCTCTATCATTCTTATTGTCTCTAATACTAAATTAACTCTATGAATCTATTTGTTTGTTGGAATTAGCACCCATAGATTATGTTTCCCTTGATAATGATATCACATTGTTGGTTCTTACAAATCATTGTCTTCAACTATGCCAATTATTATCAGTTCTTTTAACTTTATTGAAAATCTTGATATTGTTATATCATTACTAATTTTAGCACCTCAAGAAGCCCCTTATTATATAATATAGCCTTTTAATCTCAGTAGTTTTTTTCATATCATACTAATTCTATTATCATTATTAATCTTGTAATGTTACACTAAATCTACACATTTCTATTATGTCACTTTATATTGGTTTACTTTAATCCTAATTGAGCAACATCTTAGTTTTAATAACCTTTTTAAATAAGGAGTTGTACCATGTAAGAGCCTAAGTTATACTAATAGATAAATTTAAAATACTTACTACTTGATTATATTAAATATGTCTAATAGCAAGTGACTAATATGTTCTAAATAAAAAAGTTGGTGTTGCATTTTGCACTGTAGAGCATCAAAACAATATATATGTGTAGCACTTAATACATTTTTACAGTTGATAAATCAATACTTTTGTTGACCTTACTAGTCTATTTGAGCTAAACAAAAAATACAATGAGTCAAGTCAAATATGGGTAGGATCAAGCATGAGCTTAATTAAATTGTCTCTTATTGTATTTAAGTTAAGTTCAAGTTTGAGCTAGAATATCAAGGATAATGTTCGAGCTTGGTTTGTTTAAATTTTAAGGGTCTTAAGCTTAGCTTTAGGTTGATCCAAACTCAAGTACAACAAACACTTATTGAACAACTTGCTAAACAAACAAATTCAATTAATTTTATTACCAAAAGTCCTTTCTAATTCATCTTATCAAAGTATAGTTAATCTTTAAATAAATTTTATAATATTATACTTGAGCTTTACCTGAGTTTACATATTATCTTTGTGATATTATGATGTACTCATACTCTTATAATAAATTTAAATTCTAAATTCTTGATACAAAAAATATTTAAATCCATTTTTTTATATTCTAGATTCTGAAGGAAATAACATTTTTTATATTTTGTCCATTTTTTATACACACATACATCAAATATTGACAAAATTATATTCTATAATACCACATATAGTTAACAACAATATTTATATAGTTATCTTGTATACATTCATGTAAACATCAACTATATATCCACATAGTCATAATATACTTTACAAATCATAAGAATAAAGCTTGATTATTATAAAGGGCTTTTATATGTGATAACAAAACTAATATTAGATTTTTATGCTCTTTCTTTCCAGTGTTATGAACTTGATATATTTCTAATGCTAATGACAACAAATAAGCTAAGCCATTGTTATTGGCTTAGTAAACTAAATCTAACACAATTATCATATATGAAATAATCAACTATTTGAGTTATATGATATGTAAGACCTTTATCACATAAATTAAATAAGAAAAAAATAAGCAAGTAATACTTTCATCATAACAATTAAATAATATTATGACATATATATATATACCATCATCACCAAATAAAAAAATATATACGTGTGATCTCATTGTTATTATTTCTTTCCTTAATGTGATTTAATTTATAGGTACCCCTTTTTATTAATCTTATAAACTACGATAATCCAAATATTTTAATTTGAAATATTCATATATTCAAGTTGTGACATTGATATTTATTGTGTAGAATTATTATAATAAATTATTATATTTTGACATGTTTCGAAATACGTGGCATGTTATAAGCAGTTGGAATGCACTTTAGGCACACATTTGAGAAGAGTTCTTTGCAAGGAATTTATTGGTATACTATTTATAATTTTTAGAAGATATGAAATTTTTGAAATTTGTTGAAGAAAAATCTATTATATTATTACTTATCCCTTATTAAATTTAAAAATTATAAAACACTTTCTTCAAGCTTTTGTGTTGGGTTTACTAAGTCCTTAGAGAAGAAATGAGATTGGGAGAGGAAAGAAACAAAATAGGAAGTGGAGGAGCCCGAGGAACTACAATAAACATAGAAGAGCTTAAAGCATTACTAGTAGTGAAACTCCCTTAAAGTCATGAAGAGCAAGGGTTAAGAAGATTTTAATCTCAATTTGTCCCAAATTTGAGTAAATATAAGATTTTATTTGAGATTTTCCTTCTTTGTGATGCTTGTGTGTTGTAGTTTGGGTTGTTGGAGAGTTGGAGTAAGTTCGGATGGGATTGGGGTTAAATTTGCTAAGTTATAGCCCTCTGTATGTGTCTCACATATTATACGTGAGAGATTGACAAATAATACATTAAGCTTAAACAAATAATACATTAAGAGTCCACACATGGTATGTTAAGTCGTGTGTTCAAGACTTCTTATTTCTACAAAAATTTAATGTTATGTTATTTTGAGCATATGGTATGTTCAGGCCATGGATTGTAAGTAACCACTTGACCCAAATTTCTTAAGAAAAATGAATGGTATATTAATATTTAATTCACTATAAATTTAGCTTAAGAAAGATGAGTGGTGGATGGTTTGTCTAGACTTATATTATAATGTTTTGTGAATGGTATATTGTATGTTTAGCTTCAAAACTAAGATGTAAGAGTAGGAATGACTAGTCATCTTCGTAAACATATGATGTTGGGAGAGCATAATTTATTATATGTTAGGACGAATGGATGATATGTGATGAAGGTTTGCAAATAATGTTGTGTATCATAACTTCATTTATGATAAAGCTTTATTTGTGAAATGCTTTAAGAAATGAAATCATGTAGAAAGGAGGAATTACATATGAATAAGGAATTTAGTGTAAGTTACGAATTTTGAACATCTTGTGATTGAAAAATAAATATGTATTATTAATTATGATGATTATTATGTAAACAATAAAAGAAAAGATAAAAGAAAAGAAAATATCATGAAAGAAGGATCTCAAAACCATCAATAATTATCTTAAGATATTATCATGAGATGTGATGTAATGTGAACAAATTGCATGATATGAATTATTTTTGCATATATTCTGATATATGAAATCACATAAATTATGTATATATACTAAAAGTATCAAATATAAAATAAGAAAGAGAATAAACAAAATAAAAAGAAATGAATAAAAATGATTGATTAATAAGCTTGATGATCTATAGAGTTACGAGAAATATGAAAATAATAAGATGATATGATTTTCTCATTGATCTTATCTTATAACTATATGATATGATAAGATTATCCATTATATGATGAGATTATCCATGCTATCATTAGTGTACCTTAATTTAGAGATATGATAGATAAAAATTCTATTATCATTAGTATTTTATTCATGGTATTGTTAAGCAAAAGTTTTGTGATAGAGATAGAATTTAATATCAACGTTTTTATTGAGTATTTTAGTGTTAGAAAATGATATGTAGAGACCTGTTTTTATTAGTACTTTAATATAAATTGATAATAAATAAAAGATATATTTTAGTGACTTAGCTGGTTATTGATGAAGGTCTTAAGATATGATTGATTCTACAAAAATATGATATAATATATGATCCTTAAAAGTGTGGATAATGAGTATATGAAAAAAATCAATGACCTAATAATGAAAAGAACAAAAAAAGAAAAAAAAATAAAAAAATGAATATAAAAGTGAGAAAAAAGAGATGATTTGAATATTATATGATATTAATATTATATGATAATTATATACATACATAGATATGATGCATACAAACATATATGTGATGATTTGATATATTTATATACTTTGTAATATCATATATTTCTATTTATCATTGTTATTTATACGTTAAATACTATATTTTCATATTAGTAATTTATTTATTTAGTATACTAAGCTTATTATTTACTTATATAATAAGTTAGAATGAGATATTTATAGAGTTGGGAGATCTTAGAGGTTATAGCATGCAACCCTAAGTATGAGAGGATTTTTTATTTCGAGAACTCTACAAGAAATTTGTATAAGAAAAACTTATGATATATTCATACGATAGATCATGTTTGAGAGTACTATTTCAACTTTTGTTGTTATATTTGAAAACTTTGAGACTTTATATGTCATTATTTATTAGTTAGTTTATTATTATGGGTTGTAATTTTGTGATATTTTTTGTCATCTCTTCTTAATTTTTTAAGTTGTCATTAAGATTTTGTTACAAACTTTATATTAAGCTAATATTTTAGCATTTTAGATTATCTTATCAAGTTTATCTATTGTTTTGCTTGGTCAGGCTTGACTTAGTAATTTGTTTCAGTACTATCTTTCTCATTTATTTATCATGGCATTTTTAGCATTTTCATTCACATGATGAATCACCAATGTATTGACTTTTATTAGAATTTTTAATCCTTTAATGCACATGACTCAAAGTCATTTTATATCTTTTCTTGTCTTTTTAATAATACAATTGTACATTACTTACATATCAAACATATATCTATTTATATCAATACATAAATCATAACATCTCAACCATTCTCATACATGTAATAAAATACTATTGTTATGCATGCTTAATTATAATATCATCATGCTCACACATATAGTAATTATGCTTGAATGAATTCATACATCACATAGTTTAGTACATTTATTTTTCTAAATGTAGCATGAGATCTTATATATCTAATATTACAAGTTAGCACAACTAACTTGTAATAATAAACAATTTAGTTATAACTTAGTACATCACATATTGTAACATCCCATGCTTTTACTACTATAATATTTTGAAGGTTATGAGATAAAAAGAGACTATAACTAATGATGTAGTAAAGAAGGAGAAAAGATGAAAAGGTATTAAAATAAAGGAGAGGGAGAGAAATTAGGTCAAGGGAGAAAAGAGTAAGAAAAGAAGAGGAAGAACTATTAAAAAGTTGAGAAATTTATTATTGGAACTAAAGAGGTAGATAAAAACCAAGAGGAGGAGGAGAAGTGTTAGGATGAGTTATTGGTGGGTTGTAGTAGAAAAATAAAAGAAGGGAAGAGAAGAAACAAAGATAAGTGATATAGTTTTGATTCTTTTATTGAATGACCTATTTCAATATGCAAATGAGTGGATTTTTAGCTACTATAATTTGAGAATTTAAAACTAAGTGTTGGAATAAGTTGAAATTGGTCTAGAGTTACATGAGAGAAGAATTGAGTTGATTTCTATGAGATTTGTTTTATCTAGTAAACACCTAATACATAAGAAGGCGAAGAGTGATTATCAGGTGATGTCATAGTGGGAGAATTTATTGAACCCTTAATTGTGCCACTTTTTTGAAGAGCATAAAATCATTGTATTTTTATTATTAATATGTTTTAATATGATTTAGATCATATTTCTTAAGATCAAATAGAGATTACTTAATTTGAGTGCTTGATCAAACAATTTATTCAATAATCAACATATAAAGGCAAATCAAATTTACATAATCTTGGCTCAATTATTAGATTTTGAAATCAGTAAGATTTCTCCTGGAGAGGTGTCTAAACTACTTGGAGATCTTCATCTAAACATTACTTATAGTTAAATTATCAAATACTTTAAATGTTTATGTGACATAATTAGGATTGTATTATATATTTAAACTCATGCATTCACTTGTTCAATCACATCTTGAGTGATTTGATTTCTAAAACTCCATTAAAACTTTATTAATAATATTTCATATTGTTGTAAGTCCAACTCAAGTCCTAAGTTAAGATAATCTAGGACATAACATGATAATTTAAACCATTTTCTTCATGACTTATTAGGTATATAGTTTCGTACTTAGACAAGTATCGTACCTAGACAATCTTTATTCTAACTTATATTTGTATCCAAATATCAATTTATGTTCATGCATCATATTGGTGTAACTATTGCTTAGATTAAGCTTGAGTGTACAACATTGATCATAAAAGGGATGTACAAACATTGTTTGATCTTTAAGAGTTGAAATCAAGGCCATATCTAACCATCTTCTTAATCAATTCAAAACTTAAAAGATTTTGCACAAGTAAAAATCATGTGAGGATATTAAACCTATGGTGGAGACTTAACGTTGTAACAAAATACCTAATATTAATTAAAATAAAACCACATAAACTAAACTCATCAATATAATATAAACTAAGTAGTGTTGAGAAAGAAAAACTCTCATACAAAAATGACTACAATATTGAAATTTTTTTATCATTAACACTAACCAAAAATACTCTCCATTCCCACATCTTAGAGGTGTGGTTGTCTCCTATGATAGAAAAATCCTAATCTCTAGATGTAGTGGATGCATGACTTTAATGTAAGTACTAATAAGATTTATAGATCTCAATAGATAAATCTAACAAAGTAACACAATATAAAGAATTGGCATAACAAACAAGTAAGTATGGTGAATAAAACAAAATTCATATCATAAATCATGTGATAAATCATATGTATAAATCTAAATTCATAATAAATGTCATGTGTATTAGAAGTAAATAAGATAAAACATGAATATCATGTTTTTTCTATTTTTTAGCTCTCAATATTTATGTGGTCATAAAACCTAATTTTTTTTAAATATTATTCTTATTAGTTTCAATAATCATACAAATAAATGATCACTAGGTATAACACATATACATATACTAATGTCATAGCACATATACTAGGAATATATCTAATCTAAAGATTGATTACTTGCAATCCAATATGTTAGACCTAGCGTTGAGAATTCTATCTCCATAAATCTAATTTCTATTCTCATTTGTCATATGTGAAACAATTATGTTAATGCATATGTATGTACTAGATGAGCTAGTCTAAATATTATGTTCAAAACCAATAAACATCTCTTTCCAATGTTAGTATTATTTATGTTTTCATTCTTTCTTATTTAAATATTTTGTATGTTGTCATGAAATAAAAAAATTATAAAACCAAGTGAATAATATAATAAATAAAACAATGTAATGAGTAATGTAAAATATCATATAAGTTATAACAAATCATAAAAATAAGTAATTTCATCAAAATAAATTATATGAAAAAAACTAAGTAAAATAATACTATTATGTTCCTATAAAATGTGTATGAAATGATCAATATATATTCTACAATTTATTATTCCTATAAATTATACCATTTTTTAGATTTTTATTTGGATTGTACTTGTACGATTTATTAATTGTATAGTTCAATTCTACAAACTATATCATATAGTGCTATTATGGTCCCAATATACTATAGTACCTTTAATTGTATAAATCATTTCTATCACATATCGTACTTGTACGATCTCATTATTGTACTATATGTTCTATTAACCAGTCTTTACACATAATTTGATCATATAATATGAAATATGCATGTCATATTATACAATTAACCCCTCTATGCTATAGTAACAATGTCATTCATTTTAGCATGATACAGATAATCAACTAGCATAATGTCTTCACAACTCCACAGTGACACATAACCCTAGACTATCACATAATACAAAGTATGTTATCATACTATATGAAAATTTTCTCACAGTGAATATGGCGCTTGCCTCTCTTGCTTTAGTGAACCCGACACTACTTGTCTCTCTCTTTCCACCTTAACATTCTCTCCATCTCCCCTTCATATATTGAGATATCTTTACTTAATTAAACTTGGCTCTTTTAGAATCTCTCATCTTCTCTTTCCATTGAAGTTGCTAAATAGTGACCATGTGTAATAAACAAAAGAAATAATAAAAATAAAGTTGCATATCTTATGAACAATTGATCAAATCCTTGAGTCAAATTATCTGCATGATCGGAGCTTTTTGTCGCTCACTATAGCTCGTTG
Source organism: Vanilla planifolia (assembly GCA_023846275.1). Lineage (NCBI taxonomy): Eukaryota > Viridiplantae > Streptophyta > Magnoliopsida > Asparagales > Orchidaceae > Vanilla > Vanilla planifolia. Next base: position 5,452,761 of record CM043875.1, on the reverse strand, counting down.
TCATGGTATGACTTCTCACTCGATATCCTGAGTAGTTGAAACTAATGTAAAAGGCCACATTATTATAATGATGTAATGGTGAAGTTGGGATAAATCAAGGTACAAATTTAATTATTATTAAAATTATTTTAGATAAAAGACATTATTGTCATCACAAACCCAAAATTTTTCATAGTTTTTAGCTCAACATTTTTCACAAAACCCTTGATATTCTATAATTTATGAATATATTCTATCTTTTTTATTTTCTTATGTATCAATATTTAGAAATTATAAATATACCCTGATATAAGCAACATTCTTATATTTGTAAATTTATTCTCTACAAAAAACTTTATCTAGGCTGAAATTTAAAAATTTTCAACTATTTTAAGCATAATCTAGAAAATTATAATTATATCCACTTGTTTAAAAATTCATAGAAAATTCTCTATCTCCAAAAATTACAAAATCAATGTTGTTGGATTCGTCTTAAAGAGTTCCTTTTATTGATATATTTAAATAATATTTTTAAGTAAGTTTGAGCATATGATGTACTCTTCATTTTATTATTATTATTTTAATAATTTAAGATATAAATAATTTATTTTAAAAAATAAATGGATTTATTTAAATCATACTTTTTATAATCTTTTTTTTCTTAATTTTAAAGATTCTCTGGTTTAAAATTCGAGGCTATTATAGTTGAGTTTTCATTTACATCATATTCGTATAAAGCCTCATCTGTGCAAATGTCATTTATTTCCTCTTAGGATTTGAACTTAGTATGGGTTGAACATATATGATTTATATAACATATTAATATGATCATATTTCTATTATGAGTTTATCAACATGCATTATATATCATACAGTACTAACATTATATGTCATAACTATACGTTCCAGTGAACAATCTTATAAATCACTTATATTGTGTATTATAATTAATATATATCATGCAAATATGAGTTTATTTTGTTATTATTTTATACACCATATAAATACAAAATATTTTTGTTATAATTATATGTTCATTAATAAACATTCTTATTGTACTATATAAGTATAATATTTGTATTATATGAGTATGTGAATCAATATATAATTTTTACACATATTATGATGATAAATACATTAAATTTATATGATCAATGTTAAATCATAAAAACATAGACTCGATATCATTCGATTACAATGGTAGTTTGTAGTAGTATGATCATATTACAAATGTTTTTACGATTACAACCTTTATGTTCGTAATATTTGATATTATAAAATTATGATAATATGTATCATATGAGCACGATTAGTGTTTCAGTCAAGTTAAACTAACATATGATCACTTAAGCATTCATATTTTGTTTTCACAATATATAATATTTTTTCAAAACATTGATTTGTATGAAAATGTATTGTACACTGACAATATATCTTTTAATTAGTACAATCTATATTAAAACTTAAGTGTTGCTTACTATATTGTAGTCGCACAATACTAAAGACATCTCAAACTTGTATAATACATTATTCTATACATGTTAGTGCTAGTCATTTCATTCAATTGTAGAGAAGATCTTGGCTCCTTTTGTATTATTATAATATTTTGATTAATATGATGAGTCTAGAACATAACAACTAATTATGATCATTTTGAGAATCCAAATCAAGCCATTATGCTTACCTAAAACATCATGTGAACAATACAAAGTATAAATATGATGTTTATTTATAGTGAAAAGGTTAAGGTCTTTAAAGATTAAAAGTTCAGATTATTGGATTCTTAAGCATTACAAAATGCTAAACTTAAGGGCATAGTATTGTTCTTTCAGTGCACTAAAATCACATCTTCTATATTCCATTATAGTATTGAAGCACTTGTAATATCCTTTCATCATTTAGTTCTATGTTATGAAAGATTTGTCTGGTTATAGAATTTCTACAAAAATTTTTACTGTTAAACTACTTGTAACTATTGTAATAAACTATTATTGAGTTATTACTATGAGTACGATTAGCTTGGATTATTGTAATAAACTTATGGAGCTATGTCAACTAGGTTGATCAAGTGTATTGAGGGTTTTTGCTTATTTATCAATTGGAAAAAGGGTAATTTGATTATGAAACCTAGACTGGTATGTTATTGGTGGATGTAAGAAAAGGTTCATCAAACCACTTGCCATTAGTGTGTATTTTTTATTTTTTACAATTTATTATGTTGTCTCTGATTCAACAACAAGCACTTAAAGGAAAAGATTTCTAGTTCTAGTTAATATCTACTACAAAAATTTTATGAAACTACTTTTAAACAAAATATGTTTGAATTGCTTCATTGTTATTTTATTGATAAGTTTTATACAAATTTTATTAAGACAAATATAATTCCCCCACTCTTTTAATTGGCAATAAGCTTTCAAAATCTTCAAACAATAAGTGGTCTCAAACAAACTTCTAGGAAAAGGGGTATAAATGATAAATAAATTTTACATCAATTAAAAGACAACACATCCTTACTTTATAAATAAAATCATAAACTTTGAAGTGGTGAGACACCTTTTAAAGAAAACTTGGGCTTAAGTTCTTTGTGAACTCTATAGTTAAGCATGTCAAGATTGTTATAATTTTGAGATGAGTGACCGAGCAAGAAGGGACTCCTTAAACAAAGACAAAACTTAATTGAACAGAGATAATATCTCAATAAGAAAGATAAAATATTATAATATGATATTAAAGAGGTACATCCTCTTGATTGATGTGGTTCAAGATTAAATTAAGTAGAAATTGATAGACTTATGACACTCAAGATAAAAGAGAAAAAGGAGTGATCTAAAGTAATTTCTCAAAGAGAAGCATAATTGGATAAGGCTTAGGTGAAGGGTTATAAAGATGAATACATTTCACGTCAACTGTAAGAGGGTATATTTTGAACTTTATAAATAAATTCATGTCTTAAAATAGTGAGATATCTTTTGAGGCACCTAAGCTTAAAATAGTGATATCTTTTTATTACTCTAGTGTTATTATTAACCTGGATGTTTGCTTAAGAATTTTTTAAAATAAATGATATAATATAATTTTGTGTCTTAAAAATATGTCTAATAAAGTATCTCAAAATTTGATTATAAATATATTTTCGAAAAGAACATATTATAAGGAATCCAATGGTATAGTAGTTATAATTTTTTGAAATCATTTAATTTTTTTATAAATTATTAAAAAAGGAATATAAAATTTTAAATAATTAACTATTTTAAATAAAAAAAACCCATTCTCTTTCTCTCTCTCTTGTGCTTTAATTGCTCTTCTATCTCTAATTAGATGCTCGACTTCCTTAAAAAATGCTTTGTGGAGGAATTGTTAGTGAATTTGAGAGGAAAGAGGGAATTCATGAGGAAAGAATGTCAAGAGGATTTTAATGACCAAATCAATTGAAACTTTCTTTTGGTTAGACACATGAAACAAAAGATGGAGGGAAATGAGGGATCCAATGATCTCCAATAACAATGATAAGTCTTAAATTGGAATTGATTACTTGTGTGAGTTATTTAAACGTCCATGCTTCCCCAATTTCTTTATCAGTCGAGGATAATTTTTAAACTAATTGATCCATGCCATGTGAATGGATCATGTGTGCTCATAAGATTCAAATGTCTTTAGCGACGATAATGAGTCCCTTTAATGCAATTGAATTATTGATAAAGCAATTGTGATGAGGGGGGAAGAGATAATTGAAAACATTTTGGTCAAACTTTATGATTGTGCATTTATTGGAAAAATTATTGTTATGGCTAAGAAGGGGAAATAGAAAAGAGAATTCATAGAGTTATACTTTTGAAGGATAAAGGAAGAATCCTTAAGCACTCTTATTATGAATTACAGTAAAAGGAAATGGTAAACATGTGATTTCTAATTTTTATGTCGTTATTTCATATGAAAATTTTAGTAATTATAAGATAATAATTAACATGAAAATATAAGAGAATTTATTAAATTATTATGAATCTTATATAGACTTTCATAAAGGAGATCCACAATAAGAAAAAAAATAAAAAAAAATTGATATTAAAATAGCCTCCAATGATCTAGGTAGATAAAATTAATAAAATTATGATGTAAATAACAAATTTCTTTTATATAATTATTATATTAAGATTTTGTGATATAAATTATCATTTCTTTTATATCCTATATATTACATAATTTGATATGAGTAACATGACATAACATATATAAGTATTTACATTTAATTATGATTAGTTTTGCATAGTGAACTTCATGTATTATTAAATGTGTGTAATAAAAAAGGGTAAGAAAGTAAATATTAAAGATATTATGTAGAATAAATTAAATAATATGTATATATATATATTCAATAATACAAATTAATTTATAGATAGAAAATCTCTATGTGGCATGTTAAGATAAAAAAAGAAAGTGAATAATAGAAATTTAGCTTTAAGTCTAATATCTTATGAAAAATAAGTAATATTAAAAAATATATTTTTTCTATAGCCTTATCCCATGATATCATTTATTATGTGATCTGATAGTATTGATATCATTAGCATTAAACATTGATGATTGAGCTACCTGTTATGTGATCAGGAGCTATCACTTCTTGTGTGATCTTGTTGTCATTTCTTACTATGTGATTGATAGTTGAGATTTATAGTGATATATATATATATATTACTTATTGTGTGATCTGGATGATCATCGTTTACAATATGATCTGACAGTATTGGTACCATTAGCATTAGACCTTAATGATTAAGCTACTTTTACTATGTGATTAGAACCTTAATTAAGATTTAATGTGTGATATATACATATATATATATATATATATTATTGTGTTATCTAACGATTTTGATACCATTAGCTTCAGATCTTAGTGATTGAGCTTTCTACCATGTGATTAAAAGCTACTACTTGTGTGATTTGGTGACCACTACTTACTATGTGATCTAATAATTAAAGTTTTATAGTAATGATATATATATATATATATACTACTTATATGTGATCTAGTAACCCTAGCTTACTGTATGATCTAACAATGAATATGATAAGATGTTAAGAAATATGATATTGGGATTATGAGGATAGAGTTATTAGAGAAAAACCAAAACTTTTATTAATTGAAAAGAAAAATTGAATAAAAATAAGAAAAACTAAGATTTAATTAGATTCAATAAATAAGTGTACATATAAGTATTTATATAAATTATTTATAAAAAAATAATATATGAAAATTATTGAATTTTAAAGATTAAATGCATAACATATTTATAATGTATTCAAAAACTTTTATTATATGTTTATAGAGTTAAAGAGATATGATTTTTTTCTTTTCTTAATGTTATTTATATTATCATAGTACTTGAGATCATATGTATTTTATTTCATATTCATTTTTCTTATTAGTTTATTTATGTTATTAATTTATTTATTGAGTTTTTATGCTCATTCTCTTACATTGCATGATATGATAAGCACATTAAATGAGGATATTTAGAAGTATATGAATAGATATTGAGAACTAGAAGCATGTTGTTTATAAATAATAGAAACATTATGGATTTTATTGTATGTCTTATGTATATGAGCTTTTGGAGACTCTACGATGTGCTTTTTTTAGTAATACAATTTTATTATGAGGATGTGGTATTTGTCATAGCATTGATAATTTTCTCATAAAGATATGATTTTGTAGTGATATTATGTTTTAATAATAGTATATTTATTTTATATAAGTTATTAGTTGATATAGTTGATAAATTAAATATATTTATATTGGAAAAATTTGAATCTCATGCGAGTTAAAATTTTGAATTACCAGAGAATTATGAGAATAGTTAATTGTTATTTCTCACTTGGATAAACTTTTTGTGTCCTCTTAACATATCAATTTTATTTATTTCTCAAATATTTCTAATTAAAGAGAAATTAAGAGTTAATAAATAGACTAAGTGTGACAACCATGGTTCAGTATATTAGAGTTAAAATAGTTTTAGACTTGATGATCAAACAAAAAGGGACCCCCAAATAAGAACAAAACCTTGATCGATTTGACATATTTTATGAGACATTTTGATTCGTACCTGATTAGATGATCGATAATGTTATAAGTATTTTCTTTTTCTTTAATCGATTCAATTTCTTAATTTTTTTCTTCTCTTCAATTTTTTCTTTCCTCTTTCCTCTTACTCTCCCATTTTCATTGCCTCTTTTTCTTGATACCCCTTTCTTCTTCCCTCACCCAAATGCTCATCAGTTATCTCAACTTTTTCCCTACACTTCATGAATTGAATCCCAAAGGTAACAAATGGTAATGAGGTAGCAACAATAATAGCTACCCTAGTTCGCTTGGTCAAGAGCAAGGAATAAAGCAACACCTCAACTTAACAGCCAAACGCTGGTGTGCCGATGTTGGAAAGAAAGCATTGAGGTCAAGTTCCCAATCAAAGCAAGGGAGGGTTAACCAATGCATGAGAGAAAGAGGATCAAGTGGTCGAATACATAAAATGAGGGTGATAGGTTTTTGGTCATTTACAAAACCTACCACTAAGGATCTATATATTTATATATATATATATATATAATAAATAATTAACTAATTAATTAAATTATAATTATAATTTTAAATTTTTAATAACACATAATAATTTTAAATAAATTTTTCTTGAGATGAAATAAGGTATATATATATGTATTTATGTATAAGAGATATTTTTGATAATTAAATTTGATAATTAAATCAAAAAAAAAAAAAAAAACACCCAAATGCTCTTCAACATCTCTAAGTTTGACTTAGAAATTAATGGCTTTTGAATTTTCTCCCGTTAACAAGCAAAAGCATTCATTGAATGGAACTCCTCATATAGCTTTTGTGCAACTACGTGTGTCGATCACCTCAAGTTTGTTTATTTCCCGGGCGACAGCTCCGGCCTCTCCATAAATGAGCTAGCCTTGCTTTGATGACTCTAAGGACCACATTTGTACTACTACAATGCTTTGAACTTTTATGTAATATTATTATTATTATTATTATTATTATTATTATTATTATTTTTTTTTTTTTTTTTTTTTTTTTTTTTGTACTTCGAACAAGTCGAGCTTTTTCACATCGACGGGGGAATACCAGTCGAGCTTTTCCACATCGACGGAGGAAAACCAGAACGGAATATTTCTTCCTACGAATAAGTTAAGGCCTTTCTCTGGTTAATCTTCGGGCAACATAATTCCAATATTACATATAAATTATTTTTCTTCCAAAGGTGAAAGCTTACAAAAACGTGCAGCTTTCCCTTTATTTTCAAAACCCACCCGTTAGCGGTCAAAGTTCCAGAGGTTCTCCCCCTCGGAGGCCTCCGGCGAGTCGTCCGATCCGGGGCTCAGCCTCGGCGGGCTCAGAAGCATCCCCTCGGCCATGTTCTCCAGCAACCGAGGCATATCGAAGAGCTCCTCCTCGTCCAAGAACCTCCCATCATGACCCAGACACGCCGCAGCCGCCGCCGCCTCCCGCGCTCTGACGTTGGCCTGGGCGATGGCCGCAGCAGCGGCGGCAGCCGCCTCCCGAATGTCGGATGGAGAAGTGGAGGCCGGGACGGATCGTGACCTCGCCGAGCTGGGGAAATTGAGGACGGCGTCAACGCCGCGGAGGGCCAGCGCCGCAGAGTCGTACGCCGCGGCAGCCATCTCTGGGGTCGGGTACGTGCCGAGCCAGATACGGTTCGACTTCCCCGGCTCGCGGATCTCCGACACCCACTTGCCGCTGCGCCGCCGTACGCCGCGATACCCCGCCGCCGGAGGGCTGTCATCGGCCATTTTAATATTGTTAACTTTTTATTAGCGGGGCTTGATCAGTTTTTGTATCTACAGTGAGGTGTTATTAAGATTTTGGGAGAGGAGCGGAGTGAGAGGAGACGGGGGAGAAGGGGGATATAGTCCATGGCCGAAGGTGAAGAACGCGGGGATTGCGCGGCGACACAGAGGGAGGCGGCGCGGGAAATGAGCTGGTGCTCGATGGGCGGAGAACCAGGATCCGAGGGTGCTTGCTAATTCTGCTGGTTTGTTTAATTAATAAATAATTAGGGGAGTTGATAATGGTATTTAAAATTTTATGTGGTGGGAGTTTTGGAATTGGCCCCCATATTATAGCTATGGCTATCGTTGCAATTTTATTTTATCATAGATGATGGATCCCACGTGTTAAATTCAGAGCTACTCGTGTTAAATTGCTCAGCTCTTGGGTTGGATGAGCAACATCAGTTGATTTATTTATTTTTAGTAAAACATCTTAATCTTAATTCATCAAAACACTTCAATTATCTTTTCCATTTTTATTAATTTTGTTGAATTTCAATCGTAATTATTAAAAAACAGATGAAGTTTTAATATAAATTTAAATTTAATTGGCAAAAAATCTATTTGTGAAAAAAAAATCAAATAATCTGAAAAAATTCTCAATTTTTTTAATAATCTTTTTAAAATAAAAAGGTTTTTACAGACCAGTTTGGAAATGTTGGACACAAATGTTATATATATATATATATATAAATAAATATATATATATATATATATATATATAATAAATATAAACTCGTTTATTAAAACATATTTTGTTAATATTTTTGGAAAATTTACAAATAAAACACATTATTGGTTAGGTAGTCTACTGAAAACCGTTAGGCAGCTATAGACAAGTAAAAAATTTGTGTGTTTAAAAGTCCAAATCTATTAAAATAGCAAGCTAAGCCTAAGTTTTAAATATTACCTATGTGACAGCCACATCGTGTGAGAACCACGTCCATGGGTTCATTTCATGTGTTTTTGTTTACATTATTTCAACCTTGTTGTTTCTTGAAGAATTTTTATTTATTTTTTATTTTGTATATCGATCAATTTTTAGTTTTTTAGTATTATTTTAATTATAGATAGATTTTGTTATCTTTATATTGTATAAACACAATCTTCTATTAAATTTTTAAATGAAGCCAAAGTTTTAACATGACAATTTATAAAATTTAAAATAAAAATTCGAAGTATTATCTAAAACGAAATACAACTTTATAGAAGTTACATAAACAACTATAACCAAAAATTGGATTTATTTATTAAGATTTTTTATTGATAAAAATATGCTCATAAAATAAAAAAAAAAAACTAGTACTTTTACTTAATTGATTCTTTTAAAGTCTTATTCAAATTATTTTTTATTTTAAAATATTTTTACAGTTTTTCATCTTGCTAAGTTAGTTGTGCATAGAAAGTGCTTGTGTTTTTAGCATTAGAAATAGCCTTTTGCTTAACAAGAAAATCTTCATTCTAGCAATTTGAACCTTTGCTAAATCTTCATTCTTAGCAATTTAGTAAGCTACTTGTTTGCTTTGTTAACTTACCAAATTAATTCCTTACTTGATTTGTACAATTTAGATTTGTTTGTGCTTAGAAGAAGAAAACATTAAAATGATCTATCTTTTGCTATCTTATTATTTATGTGCAATCCTTCTATTACTATTTTGAGCTAGTATTATACAACTTAGATATGTACACCCATTATGTGTCATGTAAAATTAATCATAGTTGTCTGAGGTTGATGACAATGGAGATCGGTGATAATAGCAAACAACAATGGCAATTGTTGATGTTTGTGTTCTCGAGCTCATTGATTGATGAAAGTGGTCAATGATAGTTTATTTGCCAATAATTATGATCTATAGATATTTGTAATAGTGATAATCAATAATAGAAGTCAATATAAGTAATATGTGACGATGGTGGCAAGTACGCAATGATTAATTACAACAATCAACAAAGGTGACAATTAACTATAATTGATAACTGGTAGGGGTAACTTAGGCAATGATTGGTCATAATCAATGATGTGTGAAGCTTGTGATGGTTGACAATAGAAGATGATAGTGTTAAGCAATATAAAACTATGATAGAATGATAGCAATAATTGTTAAGAAACCAAATGCATGAATTTTAGCTAACTTATAGGCATCTTTTATGCTTATTTAATAATATTGAATATTGGGTTTGATGAAATTTTAAAAAATTATTATTAATAATTTTATTATTTAACAAAAAATAAAATATAAATATTATTTAAATTTAAATGATATATAGATATTGATCACATTGATAATCTTTCTAACAGTATAAGAAATTATGATGAGTAAAAAAATGCCAATGTGTATTCTAGTTTCATAAGTATTCAGCACCAGTAAAGGTTTTTAATTATAATGACAAGGTGAAAATTCATTAATAAAATTACTAATGAGCTTGCAGCTCATCTCCATTATCGTCAAAAGAAAGCTTAAGTTTTCCCAAATTTTGCAATTAAAAAACAAAATTTTGTTCGTCTTCCTCAATGCACCGGCTTCCATTGCTCAACCTTAATGCTAATAGACTTGTAGTCTTCCAACTCTTTGCTCACCGCCAATCGCTCAAACTCGACGCCGCCACCGGTTAAGCTCCTCGCCCGCTCCGCTTGGTTCCCCCAATCCGTTCGGCCGATAACCGTAAGCATGAGTACGAAGCATGTAGCTTGGGCTGAAAGCAGGCCGAACCATAGACCCTTGAAATCCAGCCCGGCCCAAAACGCCATCCCCACCGCCACCGGCATCCCCACGCCGTAAAAGGACCAGAGGTTTATGTTCGCTGCAGACCGTGGCCGCGCACTTCCACGCAGCACTCCGCAGCCAGCCGTTTGCGGGCAGTTTCCTATCTCGCAGAGGCCCAAGATGGGCAGAACGGATGCCGTGAGCGCGATGATTTCCTGGTCGGACGTGAATACCAAGGCCCATATGTGTCGGACGGAGATGGAAAAGAGGAATGCGGTCATTCCCAGAAGGCCGGCGAGGCCAAGGCCAACCATGGCGGCACGTTGGGCACGGTCAGGCCGGTTGGCACCGAGCTCGTTTCCGACTCGGGTGGAGATGCCGGCGGAAAGGGAGTGAGGGAAAATGTAAATTAGGGAGGTGGTTTGGATGAGGACACCCATGGAGGCGACGGTGGATTGGGGATGAAGGAGGAGACCACAGAGGAGGACCATGATTTCATACCACCACCACTCGAGGCAAACAGAGGCGCAGCTCGGGAAGGCGAGAGACAGGAGGGGGCGCCATCCCTCGGTGGAAAAAAAGGTGTCGTCTTTTGGCGTGTCGGAGGTGTGGCTGTGAAGGCCGGAGAAGTAGATGTAACCTAAGAGGAGGAGGACGAGGTTGAAGTTAGTGAAGACGTTGGAGAGGGCGACGCCGGGGATGCCTAGGCGGAAGTGGGAGACGAAGAGGAGGTTTATGGGGAGGTGGAGGACGGAGGAGGCAGCGGCAGTTGCTGCGAGTGGGAGAGTGATGGATTGGGTGCGGAGATAGATTCGGAGGGGATGGAGGAGGGACTGGAGTAGAAGGTCGGGGATTGAGAAAAGGATGAAGGAGTGTGCAGCAGAGGCGATGGAAGGGTCCTGCCCGCAGAGGAGAAGGATCCGGCGCATGGAGAGCCAAAGGAGGGAGATAGGTAGGGAGGCAGATAGGAGGAGGAGGACGGTGCGTCGGAGGGCAGAGACGAGGAGATGGGGGCGGCCGGCGCCGTGTGATTGTGAGCAGATTGGCTCCATGCCTACGGCGAGGCCGGAGAGGACAGAGTACCCTGTGATGTTGGCGAAGCCGATGGCAAGGGAGCCTCCGGCGAGGGGCAGGCTTCCGAGACGGCCGAGGAAGAGCATTGAGATTAAGGATCGGGAGTAGAGAAGCAGCCCGGTGAGGACCAATGGGAAGGAGAGGGAAAGGATAGACCTTGCTTCGTGTAAGCTGGAGGACAGAGGTGGGTGGGTTAAAGGTGACTGACTTTTTTCAGAGTTGAGGAAGGGCTCTTCATCGCTGCTTGATTGATTGGGGATGACGACCTTGACGTTGGAAACGGCGGGAATGGGGGCCGTCGACCGGCACATGGTTTATGCCAAAGCTTTCCGCTACTTCTTCTTATGGATGAAAGAAGGGAAACAGAGGAGAGCTTTGGGTTATGAGAAGATGGGATTGATTAGGGTCTTATAAGACGGAGGGAAGAAGAGAAGACATTCTTGTCGCCGGTTTGGAAGCTTGTTTTTGTCATCTACGGGAAGGTCTCCCTTCGGCCTGCCGCGAGGAGGAGCGTCTCAAAACTTTGAACTAAACTCTTACCGTTTTCTGTTATTACTTTCCCTCTCCCTCACATCTAAGGGATTCTCCTATTTAGGATTAACTTAACTCAATTAGGATTAAGTTAACTCAATTATTCTTCTATTAATAATATTAATCCAGAAATTATGTTTAAATAATATTATGAATTAGATTATATTAGAATAATTTTATAATTAATTATTATTTTGAGCTAAATAGTATTTGAATGAATTTGTATTTGATGTATATTTTAATAATATATTTTAAAATTAACTAATTATGGCTTACATATATTAATAATAATAATAATAATAATAATAATAATAATAGTAATAATAATAATTTATTTTTACATTATTATAACTTTTTTAAAGCATATATATTTTTGAATAATGTTATTTGATATATTTCTCTATAGTAATATTGTTTTAGATATAATTTCATACTAATTCTTTTAAGAAGTTAAATATATTTAATCTTTACAAATGATATTGAGATTAGTGATCCAATTTAAAAATTAAAATATTTTATAAAATTTTTAAATGATTATATAAATATTATATTTTTTCTGTTATATTAATCATGATCTATAATTTTATACTATTCAAGATAACAATTATTTTTTACATAAAATATTTTTTTATGTTTTTATGTTTTTTTTATAATTTGATGTTATAGATGTTCTAAATAATTAATTATGATTTTTAAATTTCACATATATTATAATATTAATTAATTCCCAATTTGAGTTACCTTACCTCTACAATATTTTAAGTGAAGCACTCCATCTCCAAAAACTAGACGTTGCTCATCTCCCCCAAGTCTCCTGCCAATTATGCCATTGGAGGGTTTCATGTTCTTGAAGGTGAACAAGAAGGGAAACGTGTTGATCTCTTCTTATGCCAAATATGGAGCTTGAGTTCAAATGAATCACACAACCTCAGTAGAGAAAATTGTCAGATAGCAAGGATCACACAACAAAGAATAACACAAAGGAGAATTAAAGTTTAGTCTTATATGTTAAAATTTTAAATTAATTTTTTTTTTGGATTAAACTTTGCTTGACAAGAAATAGGTGAGTTAATCCTATAGATCCAAGGCTATGAAATAGGAATAATGGATATTATTTGTATGCTGTTTGGGACATCTTTAAAAACTGAATTTTTTAATTTTTTAATAAAAATTTCTTATCAAATCTCTATATTAAATATGTTGTTGATATTAAGTAACTTTATTTTTTTTAGAAGTATTTTATAAAAGTTTTTACATATAGGTTGAAAATTTATTGTTATAAATTGAATACATTTTGATAGCATATTTATCCATTGTTGTGCACTTTTGCTTTGCAACCAAGAGGATGTATGGAAAAGGTTGCATATGTGGTGAATTGTGATCTGATTTCTGATCTGTCAATGGTTGAGGCATCACTAAGAATTTTGAAAGACATATTAGAATAAAATTGCAAAAAAAACGTCTAAGTGAAGAAGTAAATATGAAGTTTTCTTTTTTACTTATATCTTTAATTAATGTGCGAGTATTTACTGCAATCATTATAGTAGAAAAATGATGAGTAGTTTTAGAATTTTGGATTGCATTTAGTTTCTGCATCTTTTATTTCTTGAAAAATCATTATTCTTTCTTCTTTGTTATGACCTAAGTCATAAATAGTTTTGTTAAATGTGATTGAATGTGAAACTTATCTTTATGGTTATCTCAATTTTGTTGTAGGTGACTTATAGTTGATGTTTTCTTTAATAAAGATATCCCTTCTTTTAAAAATATCACTAAAATATTTTGAAGTACATTATCATAAGAATATTTATAATTAATATTATATTTTATTTTCATTTGTGTTCATTGGTTTATGTGAACTGAATTAATCAAAATAAAAAGCACATAAATTCCTCTTTTTAGTCAAATTATAGCTCCTCAAATCTTTTCCTTAGGATTGTTGCATCTCTTAATGACCCACACTATCAATAGCTTTAAGAAGCCTAAACCATGTGATTCGTTTCTTTATGACAAGGATTTGTCTGAATAAATGGTGTTTGCCTCACAATAGCTTCCAAATCTCTTTCTCCACAATTGTTTCCTCTCTTAATGACCTACACTATTATTAGCCTTAAGTAGCCAAAACCATGTGACTCCTTTCTTTATGACAAGGGTTCTATTTGTTCTCTTATGAGCTACATCTTTGACAAAATCTTGTCACATTGCTTCTCGATAACTTTTGACTAATATAGTCATAGTCTCCAAATAAAATTGTTTTAGAAGGAGAGATATAATTAAAAGAAAGATTAAATGGGTTGTATTGGCTTGTATTTGAGACTCAAGAATGTTTCTTATTTTACTCCAAACACAAGTATTAGTTTTTTCACTTGTTTTTTTATTATTTTTGTCCTAGGTTCATGATGATAGAGAATGGGTAAGAAGAACTTTTGTAGTAGATCTAAACTAAGTTCTAATATCAAAAATGATAGAAAATAGGCAAGAAGAATTCCTACAATTAAATCTCAACCTATCTTTGATACCAAATTTCAAAAATTCTAAATTATAATTCACATGTTTGGATCATGAAACGAAAAGTTTAAAACACAATCTAAGGATATGCATAAATGTATGATAAAAAGAAATCATATTTTCAAATAATGTTAAGCAAATAACATTTCTTTTTCTTTTCTATTTTATAAAACATATTTATATATACAAATGACAAACTCTAGTTTAAAAGAAAAAATAATGAAAATATCCTTATATTATAAAATAATAAAAAATTATGAAAATATGTAGAAATAGCTAAAAATTTTCAAGAACTTTATAACATATCAAACAATTCATAGTCAATTAAAAATATGAAATAACCAAAAAAAACCTTGTATAACCTACTTGATGTGACTTGTCTTGTGTCGATCTACTATACCAAGAGAAACTACCTAATAGAATTGTATACTAAGTAAATCTTCATCAAATTTAACATCAATTTGTCTAAGTTCTTTTAAAAACCAAGGCATTATGTGGCCTAACTACATGAAAGGTTTGGTGATGCAATTAGTTATATGTTCTACCAAACTCATTTGGTGGTTACATCACATAAAATTTTAAAAAATCTAGCTGAGTAGATATTTTGTTCCTTAAACTTGTAAATGAGACCAATGGCCTCAATGTTAGCTTAATAAACATATATACTTTTTATATAAAAACTTATATTAAATATTTTTTTTAATAAAAATCAAAATCATTAAAAAATTTAGGCATATGTAAAGATATTTTTATGTTTAATAGTAAAGCTAAAATTAAGAGAAAGAATTGTGATGGTAACATAAACTTAGTTGGTTTTATTTTTGATGACTTACTTGGTTCAAGCTCAAGGGAAATATGCTTAGGTGGATAAAGGATGAAAGACTTAGATTGAAAAGATTCAATTTGAAGTGGAGTAGACTCTAATAGATATATTTCAAAATATTCTAGAGGTTTTGATGCATATGAAAGACATTTATTAATTTTCCTTTGGGTGGCATTAGCAATGACTCATAAATTTGATAAATATAAGATAAAAAATTGATTATTTAGAATAATAATAATAACTTGGTTACTGTATAATAAAATATAGCCATAACATATTAATTTCATCAAACTAAACATTATCTAAGTAACATTCATAATAGATAGAAATAAAATATGTTTGAGTAATTTTAATTTAAGTGTCATTATAAAAAATAATTAAATATGATATAGGATGGAAAATAAGATAAATATTTGTAAATTTAATAAACCTAGATCATACCAGATTAATCATGCAATCTTCATGGATATAATTATACAACTTATTAGAGAACTTGTATAAAAAGATATTAAACCATACTCATATGGATATTTAAGAGAAGATAAAATAACATAATCTATAAATAAGATATATAATATCAAAATTTTCTTATAGATATTAATAAAATTAAATTTTAAAAAATTATGACCACAAGTCAAAATAAAAATTGATGATATGAAACATAAGGATTAAGTTATTTTAAGAATGATAAGTTTTTATAAAGCAATAATAAAATATACATAAATTTGTTAATCTAATTTTAAAAACATAAATTTAATTAAATATATATCTTATGTGTTTTCAACAGGTGGTGTAGAATTTGGCTAAAAATATGATAAAAAAAGCTTTGAAAAGCAATTTTGAAAGATAGTTATGAAATTGAATCTAAAATAAGCTAAATTTCTTGTTCAATTTAGGCATTGATAGATTGATTTAGTGAACGTTTAGTGATTGGCTTGGCTCATAGGTTTAGTGTTGGGTTGGGAACATGTGCATGTGTTTGTTTAATGATGGGTTGGTTTGGCCTGTAATTATGGTCAACATCATGAGAGGTTTAGTGGCTTGAATGTGCATGAGTATGATGACAGTGTTGGTTAAGTGACATAGGTATTAGTCTTGTTTAGCTAAAGCATTAAGGTATCCTCCTTCTAGTTTGTCACTTCAAATTTATGGGTAAGAGGAGTAGCGAGGATGATGACAAATGTGGATCATGTGCTGGTGGTTATGAGCAGACGTGGCTACATGAATGTGATTGGGTGGAGCCACTAAGCATGGTAGTACAAAAGCATGCGTGCATTGGCATAATTGCATGTGCTAAGGCTTGGATGAGGTCTTAGGTTATTATAGGAACACATGGTTGGTTATTTTTATGATGGTCGTCGACACAGAACCCTGGTGAAATGCATGTCCTTCATGTTAATTTGCTATTTGTAATATTTTTCATCTTACTTATGTAACATGTAATCCATAGAACAATGGCATTTTTTGAAAGCCTTCATTGTCATATTTTTGAAGCACATCTCATTCTACTGAACTATACTTCTCTTTTCATCTACTACTTGACTCATGCTTTTATAACTATGGTCTATCTCTTTAATAAATTGCTCATATCAACTTTACATTTCTTCTCTTTTTTTGAATGCTTGTTTGATTCTTTCTTGATTAGTCCATTCCTTAGACTTTTGGGTATCAATGCATCTCCTAGTTTAAATCGTACACTTCCATAAACATTTATCCTACACTATCCAATGTGTCTTTCTTGGTTATTTCCTAACCATCCACTCTGATAACATTTATTTCTTCTCATGTAAAATTCATTGAGTCTATCTTTTGATTTATTTTTCTCTTATGACAATTTCTTTATTCTAAACCTCATACCAAGTCTACTTGGATCCTTACTTTATTGTTAGTCTTCTTCTATGTCTCCTCACTTTGGAGCCACTAATTTTGAAATCATTTTTAAAATAATTTTTGAGCATTTCAGAAACCTTTGCTATAAAACCTCTTGAATGTTGAAAATCTTTTGATTATAATAAAATTCTTTTAATAGAATATAAATATATATGTATCTTGCAAACATAAATCTTTTTTTAAGGAAAAAATTTACATACACAAAATAATTATTATAACAAAACTAAAAATAAACACTAAATCTAATGTCAAAATAATACATATAGCTATCATAGTAACACATATATATATCACATGTGATCCAATTTCTAATGCAATCATATAAACTAAAGGAAATTGTAAAGTAAGCATCTTCCTCATTGTTCTCTTACATTTCGATGATGTGTATCTTTATTTCTTGTAATTATTAAGATAAAATAGACCAAACTAACTATCACATGTTCAACATAAAAAAATTATATAACAAAATGCATAATATCAAATTGGGTCCAAGAAAAAAATCATATAAGATCAAAATAAAACTATTCATAATGAGACTAACATACTAATACAATGCTCTATTTTTTTAAATTAAATCCTTATAAACATCTTTTATAATTATTTGATTAATTTGACTTTTTTTTCTTCAAACTTTTCCTTCTGTTTTAACTATCAGTTATAATTTAATCCTCAAAAGAAAGGCAAAATATCTTTTTCAAATTAGGTTTTGAGCTTAGGATGATACTCCAAAGCAAGATATAACATGTAATTGGTTTTTATTATTATGTTTTATCTTTAGATGTTACTTCAAAGTGAGATGTTATTTAGCAATGTGATAACTTTTCATTTAATATAGGAATCTTGTTCTTTATGAACAAACTTTTTTTTATTCCTTATAATTCTTTTTATCACATTTTAACAAAAATTATTTTAGTTATTTAATTTAAAATTTCTATTACCTTTTTTTCCCTTAGTTCCATGTAACTAGGTTATATTTATATTTATCATGTTATAGATGATAAAGTGTAATATTATTAATAAAAAAAATAAGGCACTCTTAGCATGCTTATGTATGAGCCAATTTAAAATTATAATTAAGCTATTTATCCTTTATAAAAATTCACTCAAGTATGTCATCTTAATTAATCAAAACACTAATTTTTAAATTAAAAAAATATTTATTTCTTTAGAACAAAAGAATTTAAAACTACCGATTTATTTTATACATCTTTTCATTAAATATATGAAAATTTTTCCCATTCAAGGATTACTAATTTAATATAATGTATATCTTAGATGCGTTAAGTTATATAGTATGCTAACTCATTTTAGAGCATATTCATATCATATCAGAGGTAATTAAATTGTAGTACAACATATATCAAGTAAATACAATAAGTTACGTAGTATGCCATCCTTAAATTCATGTTGTAATGGTCACACCAAGAAATTAGATTCTTGCTTGCAAAATTCCTTACAATACTTGTGTCTTTCCTTCTTTGTTCCTTTTCTTGGGTACATTAAGTAATTTTCTAATTCCTTCTCTTCCCCTTCAAAGAAAATAATAATTCTTCTTATATAATATCTTTCATGTCCATAATAGTATGAAGCCAAAACTTCTTTATCATCTTCTCTCTATCAACCATAGCTTGCTCCAATTTCTCAAACTTTTCTCCAAAACTTCTTAAACATAGTTATTGGATAAGGTTTTTAAAACTATTACATATAAGAATAGCCAACCTATAAAAGGGGTGTGAATTGTACTTCTTTTTAAAATTACGTTAGTAAATTTCTTTAAACTCTTCATTATTAAATTTCAAATGATGAAAATCTATTTACAAAACTAGTAAGGTATTAGGAAATATTTGATTGGGAAGGAAAGTCAAGTGTCTAGCAAGATAAATTATGCAAGTTTATAATCCTAAGTGCCACATACAAAATTGCATAAATTTTAGTATTCTAACTCACTTAATAAAACAAAATATGCTTAAAACAATTGCTACACCACCAAGAACAATGTTCATTAATGGATACAATAACTTGTGAATTGTACCATCTTTGACAATCTTCCATGGTCAAATAATATGCCAAAAAAAATCATTTAATTATTATCTCCTAATATTTTTGAGAAAATAAATTCAAGTAGTATATTAGTAAATTTTGACAAAGAGTTTTGTCATCATCAAACTCACATAAGGTTATGGAGTTAACATTTTGAACCTCTTTGACTTCAAAAACTCTCCTAATTCTATACCCCTTGAATTTTTTAACCTTTGAAATTATCATCAATAGGTTTAGGGCTTTGATTTATTACCATAAATTTGCTTTTGTTTGTTTGAATTAGGTTATTCTTAAAAACTAAATTAAAAGTTTTAATTAAAACTATATAATATATGATACTTCTTAAGTTTTCTTATCCAAATGACCTAAAAAAATTTGTTAGTCATTTTAAATAAAGCTACTTATCAAGCTCTACTAGTCATTAAGTTTTCAAAAATTTTTGATATATTTTGATATTTTTTAATAATTTTTCTTTCCTAAATTTTTATAAATATCAAATAAATTGTATTTTTTTGTGTTTGGTGTTTCATTTTATGATCAATAATATATCATATTTTCCTAAATTCTATTAGATTCCTAATAAAATATATTAGTAATTATAATTTTTTTCCAAAAGTTTGGTAATATTAATAATTTAATAAAATTTCTCTCTTCTTAAATCATATAATTTAAAATTCTAATATGTTTATCTAGATCTTTGGAAATCTATTTTATGGTAAATCAAGTCCAATTTTTACAAAATTTGCACAAGTAGGTTCATAATAACCTATATTTCATCATTCATAGTTTTCCTCCCTTATGTTTGTTGTCGTACACCCTTTTAACAATATATGATTTATTTGATATTTAAATAAATTCTTAAAAAATAAAAATAATTAATAAAATAATTCTCATATATTTGGGGATGTTATATCCTTATACTTAAATATCACTTTTCTCAACCCATTGCTTAAAACCTCAGTGTTATGAATCTAACCAAGATACAAACTTTTCCACAACTAAGCATATCCCTTAAAATGAATTCATTTCACAAAACCATGTTATTATCCCATCTCTAAACACACATTCCATGATAAATGGAGTAAACATTGCATAAAAAACTCATAAAAGAGCTCAACAACACTACTAATAAATCCTTAACTCTAATTATTAAACTCATTATTGTCATCCATGCTATCAAATATTTCAAATGGTGCTAGATAATGAAGGAAGAATATAACACCCTCCCCATTAAATTTTTTTTATGTTAAATAGATCTTTGTTACAATTGATAGGTATAAAGCATGATTTGCTAGAAATGAGTTTCACCAACATCCTTATCATGTCCTATCTAACTCTGATATGGAATCAAGAAGATAATTATTCTAGAATAATTAACAATCACAAGTATTATAAATAGAGAGCACCTCTTATGTTAGAATGATGGTGAAACAATTCCAAACTTAACATTTCTTTTATACTTTTAACCCTAAAACTTAAATAATTATCAAAACCCAAAATATCAAGAGACTATCATTCATATCCATAATAAACATCAAAACTATAATTAAACATAATATAAAAAAGTAGGGGTTATTACTACACACCAACTATAAATACACTAACATAGCATCAATATAAATGCAATATATACATGACTTATATCCTAAACAACCTCTCAAACTTTTACAATCTATTAGGTTTTATTATTATCCACCTTGTCATAATCCTTTATTTCGTGTGATGTAGAAATATGTCATTCAATGTAAACATCATATGAGACTTTAAATAGATCATAAGATAAATCAATAGGTAAAACATGAAATAATAACAATATCACATGATAATATTAGAATAAACCAATATATCACAAATAGTATAACAAAATAATCTATTGATATCAATACATAAAATCATAATAAGAAAAATAAAAATCATATTAATTTTTTTATTTTCTCATTTAAAATAATATTTTTATAAAATATTTTATCTTTTATGACTCTATTTTTTATGATTAGTATTTTTATCCTTTTGTATTCAGATCTCATAACAATAGACCTTCATCTATAAACATCAATATAGAATGTAGGTGGCATCAAATTTAATAAAGACTCTAGTAACCATACACATATCCCCACATAAAATCTAAAGACCAATTCATAACATATAAGGTATAGTTGAGGATCAATATTTGTCAGTCTAAATAGAGTATTAAGAATTAAACTAAGTAGATCATATCATATATGTTTGACGTTATATTAGATCAAGGTATGATATATAACTAATATTTGTTACTCTGCAAAAATTATTAGTAAGATAACCACTAATAATATCAAGTATCCACCATGAGCTATGCAATAATGTCTTAGGAAAATATAATTTCTTTTATATTTTTCATTCCAAATATTTTATCAAATACCATCCCATTTTCTTATACATTTAAATGTAAATTATGATTATCAAATATAATGCACATTAGAATAATAAAGAAATAATAAAATGATATAAAATAATACTAAATGTATTAAAGACAATAATTGAGTTATAAGACTTTCTATATTTGAGTTTTTTATATTGGTTCTTTATTTCATTGTTCGGTCTTTATCATCATTCTTTTACTAATGTTTTGGTCACTTTGTAGAGTTTTTTACCCAACTAAATATAAGGGTTTTGGCATATTATTATAGGCTGTTTAGGTGTAAAGGATCCTTTAGTTAAGTATGGGTTTTGACTACCTACTTTTGCAAAAGATATTTTAGTATAAATCTATCTTTTTAGTCAAAGATAGGTGTAAATCTAGGTTTAGATTAAACTATCTAAAAATTTATTATGTCAATTATTCTATTGTAATACTCATACAAAAATTTTAAAGTTAAAAAGTGCTTTAAAATAAGATTTATAATAACAATTAAGAATCTAAAAAAATTTCTAATATGCTACTTATAATTATTTGAGATTATGATTTTTACAATTCATTTACTCTTTTGTATGAATATCTAGCACTTTCATTTCCTAACAAATAGAGAAGAATTATAGAATAATTTTTCCAAAATCCTTCTTTCTTCATTTATTCTCTTCTGACCTATTATTACTTTATTCTTCCCTTTAGTTTCCTATTTCCAACAATAATCTATAGTACTCACTCTTAATTACCTAGCAACAATAACTCTCTTATTTTTCTAACAAAAAATTGAGCTTTTCCTTCACTTTTCTTTCAGTTTGTGATGCTCTACCTCTTTACTCCCTTGTTGTTCCTTTGTGTATTCTCTCTTCTCTCTTTATTTCTTTCCTATGCTCACCAAACCATCCTTTCGTCCTTCTCAAATTTATCTAATAACCAATTTAAATAGTGGTTTAAATTTGAGAAAATGGCTAAATTGTCCATCACAAATAGTAAAATAATTATTAAGTTTTTTAATTTCATAAATTAAAAACAAAATAATTAAATCTAAACAAATTACAAATTAAACATAATTAAATTTTTCTTAGTGAGTTTTTTCATAAATATATTTAATTTAAAATTTTGAAATTTTTTATAACATGAGCTTTAAAAGATATAATAAAAATTAATATTTTAATTATTCTTATTCAAATTTTAATGTGTCAATTTCATTGACTGTATTTAGATTCATATTATTTTAGTTTTAATAAATATAATATATTCAATAATATTTCAAGAATAACTGATTTCTTAAACAATATCATATTAATAATGTCTTCTTTTAACCTCAAGGCATGATTAACTAGGATTACCTAATTTATATTTGCAAATTTTGTAAGGTAATTTATAGTTTTAAATAAGATTCCCATGCTTGATAAATTTAGCTTTATCAATTAATAATTATATCCAACTTCACTGGTTCTCATGCAGATGCATCTCTTTTTATTTTCAAGATTGGATGCATACTTATATCTCTTTTTTTGTCAATGGCATCATTCTTACTAATTACAACATTGATGGGATCAATAAAGTGGTTTATTTTCTTGCATTAACTCTTTTCATCAAGAATCTTGACCTTCTCACATATTTTCTTGAACTTGATGTCATTTCCCAAGAGTATATCATTATACTTTTTCAAGTTGAAACCCTTCTGTCATTAGATTTGCTGCTCACCTTATATTCTAGTACAACTCTCAATGACATTATCAAATACAATGCTATTGTAGATGAATTTCAATAACTATGGTTTACCAATCTTAAATTTAACATGCTGTCAATAAGTTGTCTCAAAATATACATTGTCTTATTATCAATTATATGATCACAATAAAATGTCTTTTAAGATATCTTGATTTTACCTTTGATCATAATATTCTCCTATATGTTGGTATTGTACTTTCTTTACATGCTTTTTTTAGATGTAGAATAGGTGAACAACAAAGATGATTTCTTCTCCACCATTGAATATGGTTTATCTTGGTCACAATTATAACTCTAAGAAATAACTCTATAACTTAACCAATATAGTCAAATGTTGCTTCATTGCTTCCACAATTGCTAAAATCATTAGATTAATGTCTTCTTGTTTAAGCATTACATGTAACTTCCACACTGATAATTTGTTATGATTGGAATAAGTAGTATATTTTGTTTTCATCATCTTTTTAGTTTTCTCACACCACTATTTAAAACATGCTACAAAAAACCCTTCAATAAATCAATAATCTATAATATATAATTTTTTTCTAATAAGGTTTTTTTTAATAATTTTTTATTTTTATTTATACTCACTTTTTTATTTAAAAAAACTACGATAATTCATCACAACTAATATTTAAATGATCATGATTAACATGTTAAAAATTTTTAAACCAATTGTATCTAATAACTATATCCTACATCAAAACAACACTATTTTTTTTTATCCCATATATACTTCACATTTAAATCAAAATTTTGTTTGACATGAATTATATCAATCTTCTTCAATCCACCTTTGGCTTATTTAGGAACTCTCTCCAATGCCATCAAATACTTAATATATAAATAATTCAACCTTTTATTGTTTCTATATGCTTTTAAAATTAACTAATTAATCAATTGAAGAAAAATCAACAACATGAGTGATTATTTATTATTCCAGAAAAATAATTTAGTTATATGTTTTATAACAAGCCACAGTGATAAATCACACGTCATAATTTTTATTTTCGATTCAAAATTGATGATCATCAATACTTGTAAACATCAAATCGAAATATTGAAAAAAAAAAAAGATCGAAGGACCGTTTATTTGGTTAGAATAGACAAAGAATTTTATCCCAAATATATAATTTTATACATGACAAAATGTTGGATATTAAAACAAATAAAAAAAATAAAAAAAATAAAAAAAATAATGCAACCTGTTTATTAGTTGGGTGCAGAAATATTTAAAATGGAAGATATTTTCAATATTTTTTTTATTATGCATAAAATGAAAAATGTCTTCCTGAAGGCTAACTATAGTTTGATTTTTATTAGTGTTCACAAAACAGCTAGCGGATGTGACCTTTATAATTAAAAAATTAAAATAAAATCATAAACGTGGATATTTTTATATCCAAATCTCACATTTGGAGTAAACAATTCTACACCAAATTAAATCCCATAAAAAAAATAAGAAAGAACACGACAAAAAAAGCATATGCTGTTTTTTTTTAATCTGAAAGAGAATATATCAAAAGAAAGGGAATATGGTCATTAATTTTTTATAATTAAAATGTGTAGAAATATGTATTTTTTTTGAATGAGACATTTATACTATCTTAGATATTTTGGTGAGATTGCAACACAAAAATCATTAACCTTAGAAAAAAAAACATGTCACAAAATACACAACTTACAATAATTCATTTATTTTTTCATCAAAATAATAACATCATTTTTCTGGACGATCAAGTGTGTATATTGTTTGCTTTTATTAATCTCTAGATTATTATATATTCATTTTATAACACATAATTATATAACTACAAAATTTTAAATGATACATAATAAATAAATTTGTTAAAAAAAAGATTATTGTGGATTCAATTATATTTATATGAATAATTGAATATAAGATATTATTTTATGCTTTCACTTAGGATGTATACCATATCTTGGGATGTCCACTAGTCATTATCATGCAAAACTATATGACTCCACAACTATCTCAAAACAAGAGAGGCTTTTGTCATTGAAGATGTGAAACACATGTCACATGTTACTTCATTTGTTAACACGCAACATGTAAATGTCCCATCTCATTTATTAGTTTCCTATCTGTTGTATGCCTTTAAGATGTAGTGGAATTGTCAATTGCATCCACACACATTTAATTCTACATAAGTTTCTAACCATCATCTTCTTAATATCTATGGTTGCTTTTCCATAACCTTAAAGATCCCTAATTTCAACAAAATATATGAAAATATCTAACAAAGTGTTTTTGATGAAATTAAATTCTTCATTACATTAATACATATCTCATGATCCTACTAAACATGTGAATGCATTAATTTCCCCATGATAACACCACATAATCCATTATTTGTTATGTTGATCATACAAATATCACATGCTTGATATGTGATAAATTACTTTTCAATATTACACATGAAAACAAGTGTAAAATATTAGAATCTAATTGATCCATCAATATCTTAAGATGTGGTTGTCAAAACAAAAATATAATTCCTTGTGTTATTTCCTTTAACTTAACAATTCCTTACATAATAGAAAATACTTCAACATATGTTTCCTCATAAAAAATTAGCATTCTTGTAATCTTTTGACTTTGATTGTCTTTTGTTTCATAGTGCTCAATGCTTCTTACCTAATTTACTTCTATTTAGCAATCACATATTAATCAAGGCATTATTCTTACTTAGCCCTCATATCACTTCTTGATATAACTAATTTATCAACATAATTAACATTTAGGTCATTTAACTTGAGAAAATCATTCCCAAATAATAATATGATCAAATGAACATGATGAAGATGTGAATAGGTGAAATATTCTAATCTATATTAAATTTACTTCAAATGCAAAATTCTCTATCAATATTATGTTAAACTCGTCTATCCAAATTGTCTTCATCAATCATACTGCTATATAATTATTTCATTAAAAACATTGATATGTGAAAGATTTGAAATTGCACAACCTCTCTAATTTGTCATAAGCTTCTCGTAGTTCTATCATTCTAATAACTACTTGAATAAGAAATCAGTGTGAAAAAAGCAACAATTAATTTATCACTACAAAAAAATAGATCTATTTAGATAGAATAATCTATCACGAGAAGTTCACTTGTCATCAAAACAAGTTTTCTATGACAAAAAAAATTCATTATATAACTCTTATTGAAATCCTCATCATAGATCCCTATGACATTTTTTGTTATGAAATGATGTTGTGATGAAATGAAATAATCAAGATAAGCAACAAACATATAATTTTAGGACAACAACATACACACCAAAACTCAACATTAACTAGATAATTATAAGCACGTGATTTAGTTATTCTAACAGACATTAATATAAAATGATGCAAATGTTTGCATCTTGAGTGTGTTTTAATTTCCTCTAATTTCTAACTTCACCTTTGTTTTTTGTCATTGAAAAACCTCTCTAAGTCACATGTATGTCCAAGTGTTTTAAGGGACTTAGGGTGTTGGAAGCATTTGTGGGCAATCTACTCATAAGAATGATTAGAAGGGAAAGAAAATAAGAAAATTTTGTTGATGCTTGACACTCATGCATTAAAACATCACATGTTTATACACTTCAAAAACAAATTTAGGAAAACATATTTTTAATTAAAATAAGAAATATTCTTTGATAGATTGGATACATTACATTAATATTACATTATCTTAAAAATCTCTAATTACTTTTAAATTAGCTCATTAGCATATATTTGATTTTTCAAAATCTTTTCAAAGTGATCCATTAATCTTTTGCTAACTACATGTTCTATATCAATTGCAAATTCTTTTTCATGGCCTAGTTATTTAAGACTTATATCTTTAATAATGAAGTTTATATTTTTAATATTCCTCCTTAAACTTGAGTTTTGCACAATTTTAATTGCCTTTACTAACTGTTAGATTCTATTTCTCTTGTGGACCTTCATGAAAAGATTAACTTAATCAAGTGTATTTACATTCCTAAGTTTGACGTCCTTTTTTGCAATATAATCTTGAATGAAATGGAACATCACATCAACATGCTTTCTTTGATCATGAAACACTAAGTTCTTGGTGCAAGAAATGTTTGACTTATTGATACCATCATCTTGGTGGCCTCTTTCTCCTCAAAATAGAGTTATTTCAATAAACTTTTAACTATACTGCATGAGCATACTAGTAGTGACAACTACATACCTTGATTCATATGTTAAGAGTATTACTAGTTTCTTCTTTGAATGCTATGAAATCACATTATTTTTCAAGAAAAAATATAAACCCAATAGTATTTTCTTATTTATCAATGTTTTCAACATAATCACAAACACAATCATGATAACCTCTTAACTTCATCTACCTAGAGATGAGTAGAAGATTCCATAATCAAAATTAATGTTTAAAATAGAAAAACTACTTGAATTCTTTATAAATAAGCTCATAACTCCAATTGAGAATTGTATGTTGGGTCCCGTACATGTTAAGTACCTCATATGTCTCATAAGAATTCAAAATGTGGTTGGATTCACTTTTCTTGCTCCATCCTTATGGAGAGTTTTACTCTATAGTCCACTGTGGTATTATAATCTTGAACCTTTTTTATAAGCTCTCTTGAATAAGCCTCTCAGGAGATAAAGATCTCATCACTCTATTGTTTAGCTTCATAGTCCAAATAATAAGACATGAGACCCATGTCACTCTTTTCAAACTCATGAGCTATTCCTTTTTGGAATCTCTTATAAGTCCATAGATTGTTTCTTGTGAGAATAAGATAATCCATATACATGCAAATGAACAACTTATTTTTTATATCCTTCTTCACATAAAATGCATATTCATGAAAGTCCCAAGAAAACCCATACTGTTGGAGATATTTTTCAAGATGATTATACGATGCCTTTGGTGCTTGCCTGAGATCATGTAATATATTTTTTTGCTTTAACACCTTATCTTCATGCCCTTTTATTGTGAATCCTTTTGGCTAATCCATATATACTTCTTCAAGGGATATTTAAAAAAATGCATGTTTTACATCTATTTTGGTTCATTGACCACAAATTACGGGTTGTGAGGGTGATCAATAATTATGTGGTCACCAAATGAGTAATAGGAGCAAATACTTCTTTGTAGGCCATACGATGCTTCTTTTTTGTACCCTTACTACTAGCCTCACCTTGTACCTTTCCACTTCCCTTTTGACATTTTTATCACTTTACATACCCATTTGACACCAACTCCTTGACCACTTGAAAGTGTTGCAACCTCCCCAAATGTGATTCTTCTCAATTGAGTTAATTTTTTTCCTCCATGACTTGTAATAATTTCTTCTCTTTTAAATCTTCGTAAAAGTTCAATTATCCATCACTTATAAATAAACAAAGAAAATTCTCACCATATATCCTTTAAATTACATCATTTAAGATGTCTATACTTTGAAATCTTAGAGATTTTTCACTTGAGATAAAGAGAGACTTAGAGTAGTGTAGTTGTGTTCTTAACTTTATGGAGAGATATTGTCTTAGACATTATGGTTGTCTTTTTTTTCTTAAAAAAGTACCTCCATAATTCAACATGAGAGCATGTTGGTATCTCAAGCTTATAGTGTCATACCCTTAGAATGTTCATTGATCTCCCTTAGGCTAGTCACACAATCCAAGAGACACATTAGCTTTGATATCATATAGTAACATCCTAAGCATTCTAAAAGGGTTTTATCTTAGTCATCTCAGTTTTATCATTTTTTCTCAAAATATGCCTCTTACTTATAATTCTAGAAAGTCTTTCCTTAATCAACCATCAAAAATACTACTCTTAGCCATATATGCTTAGCTATAGAGTTCTCATGAGATACAATACTTTTGTATTTTATAACATCTATGTGTTAGATCTTACAAGAAATCTATAGTTAAGCATGTTTTGTTAGGAATAATATTAAGATGGGTGACTAAGGGGGAAGACCTAATAAGAGACACCTTTTGAGAAAAAATGACGAAACGTAGATAGATAAGGATGTTATAATATGTTAAGGAAAGAAAGTGTTGGTTCCTATAAGAACTCCATCATTAAGCATTCTTGATTGAGAGCAGTCTTAAGATCGGTGACTAAATGGGATGGCTTTTTGTGAAGCACTAATAGAAGACACCTGTTCAGAAAAAAGGACAAAATTAGATTGTTAGAATTACCTCTCTAGGAAAACTTGAATGTTACACCACCATTTTCTTTGTATTAGAGCCAAAGCATTTGAACATTTTTGAATTCTTGACATAGCTAAAAAACAACATCTTCTTGCTATCATCAAACCTTCTCCTCTCTTTCTTCAAGACTTGGGCATAAGCAATGAACTAGAATACTCTTAAGCTTTTCACACTTGGTTTCCATTGGCTCCATGCTTCTTAGGGAGTCTTTTCCTCCAAGATCCATTTGGATGATCAATTAGAGAGATAAGTGGCAAGAGCAATTGTTTTAGCTCATAACTCCTTAGACATATGCTTTCTCCTTAGCATCATCTTTTCCATATTAAGGATCATCCTATTCTTCATATTGGTAGCATATTTTACTTCAGTGACCCTAAGTCCATCATAAGACATTGAATCTCTTATGTCTTACAAAATACTCTAAACTCATTCAAAGTGAACTCTTCCTCTCTATTAGTTTGTAAGAATTTTATCTAATAGCCATTCTTATGTTCAACATGGGCTTTGACCTTTTTGAAAGCTTCAAATGCATAGAATTTATTTTTTAGAAAACACACTTATATTTTTAGTGAGCATTCTTTGATGAAGAAGATAAAAATATGAGCTTTTATCAAGAAATTAAGGCATAATTGGGTCACATATATCAGCATGAACATGTTGTAGTAGCTCATGCCTCTTGAGTTAGACAACTTTGGAACACTCCTTGAATGCTTCTTAAATAAACATGTTTGACACAATTAATTAGCATAATCTATTATTGGAATTATTTTCATCTGGTATTCTCTTTTAAGGTTATATGCCTTAAAATTTAAGATGCCCAAACCTCATGCCAAATCCGAGAAGGATTATTGATACAAGACTTCAAGAAGACTATATTTGCAATCTTCACATTGAGCAGGAACATGTCATTCTTTTATGATCACTTTGGCAATAAGCTTATCTTCTTTATCTTAAGCCATAAGTAGTAGTCCTCCAACTTTCCCTTGCAATTGTTCTCTAAGAGTTGCTTGATACTCAAGATGTTATGCTTCATCTTAAGCATGTAATAGACATTGAAAAAAATTTCATGACCTCTATTCTTTATGGCTAATGTTATTTAGCTCTTTCCCTTAATCTCTATCTTTATATTATCTCTAAAATGGAAGTTGTTAATTTCTTTAATATCTAACTCCATTAAATTGCTTTTATTTTTCATCATGTGACCACTTGCACTATTATTAAAGTACCACATAACATCTTCAATAATCATGAATTCTATGCCCCTAGACTGTTTAATTGCCACTTCTACTTATTGAACTTGGTAGGGAGAGAGTGTAGAACCTTCTTGACCACTTATGCATGTTGCACCGCTTCTTCAAGTTGTTTCATCTAATAAACTACAACTACTATTTGTGTGAAATAGTTCATTATGAACTTACTTTTATTCATTAAGAGTTACTAAAAATTAGTCCTTGGAGTCTAAAAGTATACCTTCTTCATCTTATCCACTCCCATCTTAGAGTTTCAATAAATATTCTAAACATTCTTGGTAGTCATCTCGTCGAAAATATTCTCAATATTTCGTAATTGAATACTTGAAAGATGGTAGAGAGAGCACTTTAATCTATTTTTTTCTCTGTAAAGCCTTCATTTCATTATCAGAAGTGAATTCTCATCAAAGGGATTATTATAACCCTTTTAAACAATATTCTATAATAAGCATGAGACCCAAGAATGGCTTTCATCCATAGCGACCAATGATCATAGTTCGTCTTACCTAGTTGTGAGCATTGAAATAAAGTGCTAGATCTTAATTGTCATCATAGATCAGGACCTACGATAAAAAGCTCTAACAGTACTTCGTTAGAAGTGTTAGTGAATGATCTACTTACAAGAACAAATAGAGTGGAAGGAAAACTAAAGAATTTTATCTATGTATTTAAAATTAAATTTTAAAAAATATTTATTATTAAAATAAAAAATATTATGCTGAATAGTTTCCATTAGTATTACAATATTCCAAAAAATTCTAATTAATTTTTTTAAAAGTATATTATTTTTTTTAAAAGTAATTATCCAATTTCTTATGTATTTATCCTTTCAAAATCTATTTCAAAGTAACCTATAAATGATTTTTCTTCCTACTTTAATTATAGATTTTTTTTTCATGTGTCGAATTTTTTTAAAGGTCCTATTTTTAATAATGAAGTTTATCTTTTCAAAATAATAGAATTGTTATTGCCATGGAGCTTGCATCCAAAACCCTGTGAAGCTTCTCTCGTTTCACTATTCTTCTATGCTTCTCTCCTCATATTTTGGCTCGTTCATCGACCACTAGTTGGCATCTCACATAATCGGTAACCATCCCATTGGCTTCACCATTTCCAACTACAACAAATTGTTAGCAAATTTTAAGTATTTGTTAGCATATTTTAAGTATTTGTTAATACATTTTCAGTATTACTAACACATTTTAAGTATTTGTTAGCACATTTTTAATGTTTTAATGTTTAAATAATTTTAAATTAAGTTGATAGTTATCGTATAGATTAGGAATAAATTTTCAAATTAGAAGCAGATATTCAAGAGATTATTTTCCTATAAAATAGTGTAATTATTGCTATGTTGTTATGCATGAATAAAATTAAATTCTATCGCTTCTATCTTTCCACACTTTAGAGTTTTCGTCGTCATTTTTCAATTTTTCCTAGATACTCTCGAATGCAAATTTATTGTTTGCAATTCAAGATCTATTTTATTTCAATTTATTTTCATCACAAACTTGATGACAGCAAAAACCTTCAGCCATTCACATCTCCAAGTTCTCTCTCTCTCTCTCTGCTGGAGCTACTCATTTTCGAAAACCGAAGTCCTCCTCGGCAACATCTTAGGCCAAGCGACGTTGCTCTTCTTCCCAGCTCGACGGTGACAATCTCGAAGGTGGCTGCTTCCCCTCACAAGCATAGGAGCCCTCTATTGTTCATTTTGTTTCTTCTCCCGTGCCTTCCATGTATTATTGCCATGCAAATGGCATTACGATAAATATTTTATTTATTTTAAAATAAAATCATCAACTCTTGGGAATCTCGCTACCCCACAAAACTTATTTAATTTTTTTTAATACATATTATATATATTATTTTCACTTCTCTGGATTTGTTACCTCAGGCCTGGGAAGAAGTCGGTTGTCTAGCCTTCTCAGCTCATCAATACCTCCATTTTAATATATATATTATTTTTATTTTTATTTTTATATATAACTATATGTATAAATTATTTATGCTTGTATATTTTTATATATAATTATCTATGCTTGTATATTGTTTGATCTTGTCCAAAGATTGGCATCAGGTTCAATTGAATGGAACAAAGCTTTAAGAGTTTGATAATTTTTATTATTCAAATTTTTATTTTTTATTATTTAAAATTTTCTCAATTTGATATTTAAAATTTAAATTCAATGAAACTATAAATTAAATTTGTGTCTTGATATCAAAAATACCAAAGTTTTTTTATGTTAGACAGCTTTTCTTTTCTACAATTTTATTAATTTATATTATTTTAATCATTCATAATTAGATCAATTGAACTCTAAATTTAACTAAATTATAGCATTTGGAATAGTCTCATTAAAAAAAAACTTAAAAAGTTGTAACTTGAATGAGAATGAAAGGTAAATTATGCCTTTGTCAAAGGAGGTTTCTTGTATGCACACGTATCTCGCAATGTTTTTGGTTTCAAATTAATACCTAAAACTTATTAGAAAAGTGTAAAAGCAAAGTTTATAAGAACGGAGTAAATTGTGCAGATTTCAATTATAATATAAAATTAAAACAATTAAAAAATTTTAAAAATTATTTAAAATTTTGTTTAAAATATAATTGAATAGAGTTGTCAATTGTTTAACTTAATACAAATTACAATAATTCAATCAGTCACAAATAATGTCACAACCAAAATTTTTTGATATTTTTATTGCTTTTAAAGTCACAAGATAACAATCAAAATGTATAACTTTCTCCAAATCAAAATCGATAGTTTAAGTAATATTACAATCATACATTTTATTAAAAGACTTTAAGTATACAAATATTTTAATAATCTTAATTACTCTTGAGAGACATAAGATAGATATCAATAGAATCAATGAATAAAAAAGACTCAATTCAATTTCAATAAATAAGACATAATAATAATGGAGATCCTTTATTTTCTTGAAAATTCACCCAACTCAAATAATATCACAACAAAAAATCTTTTCTTTAAAACACTCAATAGTAAGATATTTTCTTTCATAAATATAATTGAACTTTTTTAGAATAGCTTTACAATGAAGTTCTCTTTATTCTCTTTATTATTCTAATGGCTATGACTTTTATAAATAACTTTTAGAAAGGTTGTTTAGTATTTATAAATGGTTATGTACGAATATATGATAAGTATTAATATCCATAAATAAGCATAGGTAAAATGACATGAGACTTTTAGGTGGTTTGACAAAAAGTTTGCTTACATCCACCCCCAACAAAATGGCCAACTTTCTTTAAAACTACTCTTCTTTTGTTGTAGCTAGTTGAGTAAACCAAATATGATCATTCATTTATTTGTCGTATCTAGATATGGGCAATGTAATAAAAAATTAGTCCCTTTTTGTCATAACCAACTAGGGTCAATCTCATTCAGAAGAGTAACAATGGCTTAATAAAATTTTACATCACTTATACGATGTAATTCATACAAAATCCTATATCATATACTTAAAGAAATAAAATGCCACAAATTAAAGAAATTACATGCCATAAATGTAATTGCTATGAAAGGATTTTACAAGTAATATGTCTGACTTTTGAGACAATAGATGAGTGAATAATATAGTTAAAGCTTGCAATGTAAAAGTAACAACAATAAGAATAAGTTGTTCCTTAATTTGAAGCTCAGCTCACATTTATGAATTTAGTTTCACTTATAAAATGATTATGTAATTAATTCATTAGCATATTTTTCTTTTTACTCTCTCCTATTTATACCACACAAGGAGGCATGATTGATTAAAAAAGTTGTATTGACTAAAAACTCATTCTCAAAATGATCAAAATAACCATTATGATCTTGGGACCCAATCCATACTAGTATATTGAGAACATTGTATCATGGTAATAAAGTTCTTACAATAGGTTTATCGTTAGGATCTTATTTTTTTTTTCATCAAAAAAAAAAAGATCCTAACGATACACCTATTAGGTTAGTTTAATTTTGTTAGTATACATGTATTATACATTATGATGATGAAATTATATAATACAAATAAAACAAAATCTCTAGCAATCAAATTCTAAGCTTTTGAGAAAATGTTATATGATATAGGATCGTACAATATCATATGTTATAGAAGAAGCTAATATCTAATAAATGGCTAAGTCTACAAACATAGCTCTCAGGTAAATATAAATTATAATGGTATGATAATAATATCACTTTAGTATGACAAAAATCAGAGCAAAATTTACCTAAGTTCTGGGCTAGGTCTCATGTGTTAGATTGATGTACGAGTCTAAAGGAAGGTCACCCTTGTACAAAACATATTTTCGCAAGAGGACTTGTTCTTGGGAAAATATCTTATGTTGTGGTTGTAAACTACGAAAGTTTATACTATACAAATTTTACTTAGATTAACTAAATTAAAAAAATATACTCATATTATATATATTATCATATTTTTATGATATAAAAAAGTGTACAAAACATGACGAATTGTTTGATTTTAAATTAACATTTTATGTATGAAATTTTTTTTAATAATAGAACATATCATGTAATATTAAAATTGTTCAACGAATAAACCAAAAAATATATAAACTAATCATTTTAACACTGATGTATTGGTATGATGCATAGATCGTTCTAACACTATGTGTAATATATACTGAGTGATGAATGTACTCTTATAATATTACTATCATATTAGCAGATTAGAAGTTGATGCTTTTGTAGAGACTGTACAAGTTTGATTATAATAAAATTCATATACATGAAGTTATTTTTTATATTTGTTCATATGCTCACATGATATAAATACAATACTCTTATGATGTAGTAAATATGATAATTTAAGAATAGAAAAGTACGATCTATAAATTTCATATTGCATAACAATAAAAGTGGAAACAGATTGAGATGTATTATTATGATACAATGTCATATTAATACACATTACAAGTACAAAACATAACTCGTATAAAATTTTTACATGAATGCACGATTACAATAGAAAGACTTTGTACTATATGATAGTTAACACTTCAGACTAACATATGAATCATACAAAGACTATTCTAAGAAGAAATAAATATCATACTCATTCAAATTAAACTTTGTACTCATATAATTTGTTTATAACTTTACTCTCAGAGGTCAAACAATACATGTATGAGGTTAATATCTTGTATAACCCAATTTATGTTTCTAATAGATTATTGAGTCGATAATTGTAGCTATACCAAGAAAACATTGTACCTTATGATAACATGGCAACATCAAACTTTAGTTGAAATTTTAAGTCAAAATGTAGATCATTTGGTATGATATTGGAAATCATATTGTAAGACCAATAGATAGAAAAAAACAAAGCTTAATTTAAGCATTTTTAAATTGGATTTTCATAATCAATTGTACTTATGACAACATGTAAAAAACATTAACTAATTTAAAATATAGTTTTAGAAATATTAATAATTTTAAAATAGATTTAATAAGAGAATGCATGAGTTAAAGTATATAATGCAATGTTAATTGTGCCACTATTGTAAATGACAAGGGTTTAACATTCTAACATGATAATTGAATAGAATTGCATAGCTTCATATGGATTAGTCATGCCATAGAAAGCTTGGTCCTTAGTTCCATGATTTAAAGATTGAGCCACTCAAGAGTTAAACCACCAATACTTATTAACATGTCATTAAATAATAATTACTCAATAAAATATTTGATAAAACTCTTTAAATGATTATACTTTATTTGATCTTGAGATACATGATTTGAAATACTTATAGAATAATATTAGTAAAATTAACACAATTATTTTGTTGTCATCAAACAAGTGATGTAAAGATCATGGATATAATAATCTCTTTCTTTTAATGATGACAAAATCATTGACAAACTAATAAAATGAAAAACTATAAAAAACATGCAAGCATTCATGGGATGCATTCACATTTAGGATTCCCTTTAACGTATGCAATTTAAATAATTGAAAATTCAAACATGAGATGTAATGAATTCTTTTCATTTCACTCACTTTTTTCTCCCCTTGTTTGTCATGTATCACCTTGAAACCAAGAAAACAAAAGGTGCAATTATATAAAACACTTGCACAATTGCAATAACAATTTTAATTAGAAAAGTTAACCAAGTTGCAAGTTAAAAAAGTACATAAGAATTGAATTTATAACAAGATAATAGCTATCATCACATTTAAAGATATTTAAATATTTCACAACATGATAAATAAACATAGTGATAATAATTTAACAAAGGACTATGTAGTAGCAGCACATTTTATAGAGTTTTATAGTAATAGATTAATGTAAACTATAACATATAAGAATTAAAAAAATGCAGTTTAAACATATGCAACTAGCTCCACCTTAATGTTTGCATACATATAACTCACAAACACAAAGGTTTTAACATTTATAAAATCATACATCAACTTAACTCATTCTACATCCAATCCATGCTTAGTTCAACATCAATATCAGGAACAAGAACACGATAAATTTGAGAAATGCAGTAATACATTGTTCTTCACTTCACATATAAAAGAACTAGCATAGTAGTAGAAATTTTAGCACATTTTTTAATGATATTATTAATTTTATTTCATTCTATAATTTTGAGTTCTAGCATTCTCTCCCTTTTTAGTTCAATCATTCAATTAGAAATGCAAAAAAAAAACACATGGTTATGAAGCTATAAGTTCTTAAGACAAGTAACATTTAATTCTCTTTGAACTTACTAAATTCTTTCATCACAATATTAGGAAACTTTCTCTCTATATAGGTTTTTGGTATTTTGTAATCAATCAAGGAATATGAAACATCAATCATGTTTAAATAAACTAGTAGGACTAGTTAAATTTATAAATCAACAAGTAAAAAATAAAGGTTGTCATTCTTACTAAGAATAATTGTAATGGATCTAGACAGAATTTCAATGAGAAATACACTTCAACTACCCTTGAAATTTATTGATCATCTAGCTCCTACTCATGTAATCATTCAAGGACATACATTCAACTCACACTAGTTCTAATTAAGATTGTATTTAAGAAATTTTTATAATTCTTTAATAATAGCTCACTATCTCTTGTAATATTAAATTAATCATTCTATGAGCATGTGAATATTCAATGCTCAATTAGCTTATTTTTTTTTAAATATTCTAAACTCTAGTTCAATGAGCTATGGATTTGATGTTCACGCTAGTCCTTAATCATCCAATAGTTGAGCATACTACATAAGTTTCATGATTTGACTAATATAAAAATTTATAACTTAGATTTTCTCATCTTCCTTGACATTTATGATTCAACATATTTTAAAGTATACAAGAATTAGCAAATTTACATGATTAATGATATTCATTCCTATTGAAATTAATACTAAGATTAGGAGAAAGAATTTTCTATCAAGTGAGTCACAAGCACACTCATAAGAAAGATTTGTCTCCAGAGGTCTTGATTATAGAGACATCTATCAAATTATTAAGCTTTAAGCTTGAAAATCAAAACCATCATGGGTTCAATAAGTGTGCAAATGAAGTGATTTTTCAAACTAAATTTTCAATAAGTTTACTAAGGTATCCATTTGTATTTATTCTTTCTTTGAGTTAATGGATTTCCTAATTAAATAATTAAAAGCAATATTTCCTTGTCTACCATATTAATTGCATACAACATTAGATTTTGCATAAGAGTGAGATGTATGCATAAGATGAATGCATGATGTTTTCAATCAATACCTTCCATTTAAATGATATGTAACATTAGCATGTGCATGAAAGCCTTCAATATCTCTTTTCAAATGATTATAAAATAAAACATGGTGAAGTTTATGTGAATGATAGCGATCATGAAAAAGTAGTACATGATGATACATCAACAAACTTTTTTTTCAAAATTTTTAATTCTTTCTCAAGAAATGCAAAGCTCTTTATCTTCTCTTTTAAAATAAAAGTTTTTATTTCAACAAAACATTTTCTTCTTTTAAAATGGTCATAAAAGAAACATGCTTGGAAAAATCATTTTCAAAATCTTTATTTGAGGCTTGCAAACATGAGATAGTAGAAAGATGTACTTACACATTTTCAGTCAAAGAGATATTCTTATTCATAAGTTTAGCATCTTTCTTTTGCAATTTAAGTATTTCGTTGACTTGCCTTGAACAAGTTTTCCTAAGAGCTACATAGATGTTAATCAATTTTTTGTTCTTCAAAAAACTCAAATGGCTCATCACTAGATTCAGATAAGAAATTATTAGAACTAGATATAGATTGTATACCATCATTTTAATTGCTAGAGATTAGTTTTCTCTATTTTTTTTTTGTTTCTTCTTCTTTTTCATTTTGGTTTCTTTCTTCTTCTCCTACTTTTCTTTATCCAAAAGTTGAGATTGCATAACATCATACAACTTGCCAAATTCTTGCATTGCCTTGAAACAAGTTGATAAATGATAGATTTTTATACCAATTTCTTGAGGCAAAAGCAAAGAATGAGTGGATCGTTCCTTTTGCTCTCAATTTCCTAATTATTTTAGAAATCTCATTTGATCATTTGAGATAATAAAGGGATGCTAAAAAAACCATAAATCAATACTTACATTATGAATAAAGCTTATAAATGCATTTTGCCATGTAAAAAAGTGTTGACCATTAAGCATGGGTGGAGACTCCATGATGTTAAAGACAATTCATAAAAGTCAACAGAGGAAATATTAAGATCTTATGTCAAACTTTGCTTCCCATGTTATAACCTACTTTGATATCACTTGTTTGAAATATGTGAGTGCTAAGCCATGATATAAGTAGTCCAATTTGACTATCTATCGGGATCAAGTTGCTGACAAAAAGTTAATGTGGACTCACTTTTCTTCATCTATTAGCATTTTTAGCTTCATTAAGGAATGTAATGGGTTTTGTGTGTAGCATGTACAAAGTTTTATTTACTTTTACACATTTTTTATATTTTTATATTTTTATATTTTTATATTTTATTATTATTTTATTTGGAGTGAAATTTTTTTCCTTTTGCTTCTTATCTAAGTTTCTCTCTATAATTTATTCAAAAGTTTTGATGGAATGAAAATAAGAAAAAAAAGTTTTTTTGCTATCTTTCACGTTGTCAAAAGCCAAAATGTCTTGTGTTATATATATATATGTGCACACCTCCAGATTGTAATCAAGATTTACCACTCCTTTAGGTTGCAATCCAACATTTACTTGAGTTATGATTTATATTTATGAACCAATAAACTTCTACACAAACCCTTCTTTATGATTTGGCATGCTTCTATTTAATGCGTTGCATCAACTCCCCTTTCAAAGAAAGGCTCCACTCTACATAGATGAACCCTATGTAATCTCTCAATAGAGTTGATTCTAGTCTTTCAATGTCTAACATAGTGAGCTAAGTGTCTTCTAATGATGCCATAGCTCACCAACAAACCAATAATTTGTGAGGAGCTTGATAACTAGTAGACACGTAAGTTAGAATTCTATCATAAGTAAAGAATCCAAGACCAAAAGATAAAGAAAGATGGTCATCACTTAAACCACATATAGAAGAGTTATATTTATGTTCTATAAATATCAAATCAAGAAGAAAAATAATTATACATATAAAGAAATAAGGCAATTTATGTGGTTTACCAAAACGTTTGGGATAAATCCATAGACAACAACAAAAAATTCATTATGGAGAAAATATATTAAAGAATAATAAAATAGCAAAAATGGATAAAAAAGAACATATGTTTCTAAATTATAATAATAAAGGACAATTATAACACTTACAAAATAGTTGAAATTCTATAAACTCTCCTAAATCAAGAAATTACAAAATATCTTAGAATGTGCGAAATACAAATATGATTGGAATTCAAGTTAATCAGAATTTAAGATATATCTACAAATGTCCACCTTTGATTAATCCTAAAATTCTAATAAGAAGCTATCAGGGGCCCACTTAATTAATCTACAAAAAATTAATGGTAATCAAATATTAAACATAAAGAATTCAACATGTCTGAAAACGTGAAAGCCCTAGGCAAAGATCGAACAATATGATTAACCTAGAATCCATTAATTAGACCAACATTAATAAACTATTTATACATAAAACAAAATATAAATGAAAAGTTTCTATTATAATACCATATATAAAAACCCATAAAGTGAAATTTACTAAACTAAATATATATCAAATCATCATGTAAACAAAACCACATAAAACTAATTTCACATTAAACTTTATTTATAGTCCCATCTATAGAGTAAGGTCCTCCTCCATAACATCATAATTCTTATCTCTCAGTATAATGAATGCATAACCTATGATATAAATACTTTTGAAATACTAAAGATATTAGAAAATAAATGAAATAAGATAAAAAAATATATTAATGCCATATCAACCAATAAACATAAAAGAATAAACTATGATATAAGTGGTTTGATAAAAACTATAAATGAAACCATGTAAAATGTGAACATGCACACTCTTTTTTATTATTTTATTCCATATTTCTAATGTATTACATTCTATAAGACCCAAATTCTCTTTTAATCATTATTCTTTTGATCTAATAGTAATCATATCTATATTTATATGATCTCTTGTTCACATCCATCCATAAATATATGGCTTCCAAACTTATACCTATAATATCATTTTATGTATAGCCTCATGACTTATATTTAATCATAATGCACAAAATATTACTAACATATATATATATATATATATATTGAAGTCATAATACCATAAGGTACAACCTTCAGATCTGTACCAATAATATAAGATGATAATAAAGTCTTAATCAAGTCCATTACCACTATTCCATTCCATTTCTAACCCCATTTGTCATTTTATATATATAATTCCATTTAGGTTCCATGTATTCAAAATAGATGAGTAAAGTCTATTATAATATCTAAACCATTAATCTATGTTGTGCGCATATATTCCATGTTAATAATTATGCCAAAAATAAAAATGCATAATAAGAGATAATATGTAAAATATTTTAATTGGGAAATAAAATATATACTAAATTAATATATTTATATCACAGTTGCAAAGTTTGTTTATATGAATCTAAGATAAAGATTTGTTTTCTAATCTCTATATATTTTGAATTACTTATAATGACATGTATGCATATAAATAACTAAATATTATTTTAAAAACATGTGATCACCTATTCTATTAACTATAAAGTCCCCAAAAGTAATTTTTTAATTACTCACGTACTATCCCACTAACATATTACTTATTGACCTTCACGTATGATATATTTCTCTCAAAATATTTTTATCATATCTTCTATAAAATGCACCATATCTATAAAATGCACCATATCATTTTTATCATACCTTCACGTATGATATATGCCTCTAACTTTTGGGTGCCATCTTTTGTGAAGTACAATCCTTTCTTTTAACTACAATTGCATTAAACTTGATGCATTCTTATCGTATCATTTGCATTGCACTTGTCAGCCACTCCACCCATAATTCAAATTCCTTAGTTTGACTTATCTAATGTACCATACATTACCTCACCTTGTAGAATAGTTCATTACACTTAGTATTTTGGCCAAAGAAATAACTATCTTTGGCAATCACAAACATTAGATAACCTATGATATGTTGGAATCCATGAACCTAATAAACTAACTTAACTC
This sequence comes from Vanilla planifolia, assembly GCA_023846275.1. Lineage (NCBI taxonomy): Eukaryota > Viridiplantae > Streptophyta > Magnoliopsida > Asparagales > Orchidaceae > Vanilla > Vanilla planifolia. Next base: position 5,410,067 of record CM043875.1, on the reverse strand, counting down.
TAAATAGACCATCTGTCCCATCCAATGTACAAAATATTATTGTATATATTGAAATGAACTTTTTGAAATATGATTCCTTTCTAATCCATATCTCTTATAAACCATCCTAAAATCATTCATAACTCTTGAATTAATCAAATTTCTTCAACTTTTGTGTGAAAACAATTTTAATTAATTAAAAACAAATCTAAATCCTTATTATTTCTTGGCTAACTACTACTATGTGTTTCTTTATTTTTGTATTGATCCACACTTCTTTAACTCAAAATTGCTCATCTTCCTTTTCCTTTGAGCTACAATAATGGATTCCAAGTGTTTCTGCAATACTCTCATTTTCCTTCTTTTGATCCATAGCTACCTCCCTCTCTTTCTCTCTTCATGCCTCTTCTTCTCTTTCTTTTTCTCACCTTCTAATTCCTATTTTTAACTACTTACCACCTCTTACCTTAGTCATAACATTTATTTCTTCCTTATTGCATTAAAAAACTATGATTTAATTTGGCTAAATTTTAAAATTACAATGTAATAATTCAAAAACTACATTTAAGTGATTTTTCTTTAAAAATTCATAATTAGTTATCTAGATCTCCAAAACTTACACACCCAACACCATTGGATTCTTTTTAAAGAGCTCTTTTCAATGTTATACTTAAATAAAATTTTTAACTTCATTTAAAGATATGGCATGTTTTTAAAATCATATCAATTTAATAATTTTTAATCAATAAATATCATATTTTAAAAAATATTTATTATATTGAATTACTACAATTACAATTTTATGACTTAATTTATTGATTTATAATATATTATACATGCAAAAGTTTTTAGAATGTTATAGTCTTCTCTCCTTATAAAAATTAGTTTAAAACTTAACAAATAGTTTTTCTTTTATGGTATCATATTGGCTTCGACTTCCCAAGTAACTTCTCTTTTTTTAATATTTTCATAAAAAATTGACAATTGGAATAATTTTATTCCATAACACCTTCTCCATTCTATCCAAAATCTATATTGGTATTTTTGGATAAGTTAAGTCTGATTGAATTTTAATGTATTGATCAATAAAATTAAAAAAATGAGAAATATCTAGAATGTATATCCTTAAAAAGAAAATATGAAATATATTATGAATTCTTGATAATCATGGAGGTAAAGTAATCTTGTATTCTTAACTTTTTCTAGAATTTTAAATAGACTAATATACTTAGGTTTCTCCTTTCTTGGCATGCCAAATCTTACGACATTTGTTATTGAAATCACTTTGATAAATACATGTTCATCATCTTGGAATTCAACAATTCTTTTTGTATCAAAATATTCTTTTGTCTATTTTTTGTCATCTGCAATCCATCCTAAATAATTTTGATCATTTATCTAACCTTCATAATAAACTCAGAACCCAATAAAATTCTTTCTTTTTTATTATTTCAAAATAGAGATAACTCAAATTTTCTTTCATATAAAACTTCATATGATGTTATTTTAATGCTAGATTGGTAATTATTATTATAACACTAGCGTTAAATAGTCATCCCTGTTATCTCCAAAATCTAAACTATAAAACCTTTTATAAAGTCTTAATTATTAAGGCCTCATCTAACTAACCATACAATTAACCATAATAGTAATTGTTTAAATGTAAAACTAATAGACATATGAGGACATCTTGCCATAGATAGAGGCTTAATAGTGAGACAAAAGTTTTAAATTCAACCAAATAAGTAATACAAATAGACAAAACATTAGAATAAATAAATTATCATAACTACTAAATCTATATATATCCATCCATATAGTAAAAAATAAAAGAATCGTGTAAATACAAAACTAAAGTATCGATAAATAATATAACCCAACTCTATAAAGAACATTAGCTACTGTCACATCTCAAAAGTCCGGTCCTCCTCTATAGCATTAAAATTTTAATTTCTCAAGGTCCTTAGATGCATGTCCTGTAATGTAAATACTAATGAGACTTTAAAAAGATTAGTAAATAAATATAATAAAATAATAAATATAAAATGTAATAATATAATACTAGCATAAAATAATACTATGATAACATGTTATCGATAACCATGAAGTAAAAGAATAAATAATAAATAAGCCTAATAAAACATAAGGATGTGTATCTATGATTTATTTTTATTTTTTTCATGTATTATGTTTTATAGAAATTAATTTCTCAATGAAACATTTTTCTTTGAATCCAATAATCAATATCATGTGGCTTTGATTGATATCTGACAAAAAATAAAATTATCTTTGCATAGCCACGCTACACATAGTATTAAATGGTTTTGTATATGAGGGCACCCTCATCAAACAAGGTCATGTCATATGTAGAGAACCCTTGCCCTAATATCATGAGGATAATATCTCAATGAATCAATTATTATGATTTATTGCTAAATAATTTTTCAAATCATGACTTATGACAATGCCATAGATTCTTATCTTAAGTATAACTTAAACATTTTTTTATCATTTCTGACTTTCTATAAGATTACTTTTATAGTGATGTAAGTGAAGTGATCACAATACTAGAATAAAGACACGATGATAAAATTAATGGTAAGTCAAATTCCAAAATCATCACATGTAAATAGAATATGCTATGTAAAAATTTTAAGAAAATCCAATTATTGTTATTTAAATCATATAAAATATACTATTTCATCTATACAATTGATTACCAAATTTATCTAACTAGATTTAAGATGTGTTTTATTAGTTCAATATCCTTAACCTCTTATTTTTTTTATAATGAAATGCATACATATATAAGATACAATCAACGTCCCTTACCCCATGAACTTGTTTGATCTTGCTTAATAGTTAACCTATCAACAAATTATATAAGATAATAAAAAACATTGTACAAATATGATCCCTATTTACTTTTCAGATTTATCCAATCATAACTATGATTCATAGCTCTCCACTAATCATACAAATACAATCTAAAACATCTTATTATACAACCAAGAAACTCTTTATGTCACAGGCTCAATTGATCCAACTCTTCTAAACTTCAATTAATCACACAAGATGATGTACACATCATACTTGTTTGATCCACTCCAAAGACTAATATGATACCATAGCAAATTTATGAAATCCTTTAAATTGAACCCACTCAAACTAGTCACAAAAGTACAATGACCCTTCATACTTGCTCGATGCCTCTTCTGTCTTAATCCCACTGACTTATATACATCATATTTGTACTTTTGGTAATTGTCCATGCGATCTACCAAAACTCCCTTGTTTGATGTCTCATCGAACATATCTAATATCTTGTTCTAGTTAGTTTAAGCTGATCATACAAGTACGATTAGCACATAATACTTCTATGATACACATATACAACAACTTCCTCAATCTAAATTTCAAGATATCAATCCAAACACATTTATAACTTCATCAAATCCTTTCTACAACATTTTAACGTCATTTCTAACCCATGCAACAACCTTATCTTATTTATATTTTCTTACAAAAAAAAATTAAAAAAACTCAAATAAAACAAATCAAATCCTTACCTTTATTAGTTTGTTTCCTTTCTTTATTTTTTTCATTTCTTCAATCCACTTTTTAGTAGCTTCTTAATGCTTCTTCTCCTCTCTTATTACTTCCAAACCTCTTCTATTAGCTGCAAGTTCCACTCTTCTCTACACTTTCTCTTTCCCTTTTCTAAACTTTTCCCACTCTACTTAAGCCCATCTCTTCTTTCCTTGTTTATATCTCTTTCTCTCTGTACCTGAGCTTCTTTCACTCAATTAACCTCTTTTCCCCTTTCATTTATCTACTTAACACATCTAAAACCTCATTTAAGTCCATTTATAGCTAACATAATTAATTCTATAATTTAATGGCATTAGGTTTGTAATTCAGTTAAGTCCTTCAACTTCTATGAATTAGTATTTTGCATCAAAATACATTTTTTCCTATCCTACAATATTTTAAACATATCTTGAATAATTTTTTATCCTTTTTGTGGCTTCCACAATGAACACAAGATGCAATAAAACTATTTCTTTACCTTCATTCCAACAAAGTGCAATAATTTGATTCATATAGATTTGCATCAACCTTTCCTCTATGTTGTATTAATAACAAGAAAATAAGTAATATTGGTTAATCTATCTATAATCATCTATACTGAGTCATAACTTGCTAGTGACAAGGGTAAGCCTACCACAAACTCTATAACCACTTCTTCACATTTTATTCAGGAATCGATAAAGGCTATAAAAGACCTTTTCTAACCTGGTTTGAAACATCTTTCTTTAGTACTAACCACCAATATCTTTGCCTCAATTTCTAATAAATATTTACCCCTAAATGAATCAAATATTTAAAAACTTATTCTTATTTCAATAGTAGTTTTCTAATATTGATGTTCATGTATATGTAATTTTCCTTGGAATCTAAGTATTTCATTCTAATCCAATATAAAATCAAACTTTATACCCATTTTAACCTTCTAAATTAACTTTTGTAACTCTGAATTCTCAACGTGATTTTCTTTTATAGAATTTAACCAATCTAGCCTTACTATTAAATGTACTACTAATGTTGTATTACTTACAGCAACTGACTCTAACTACAACTTGTCCATTCCAAATTCCAATTGCTCTCCTCTTTTATAAATAAAATGCTACCAACACTTTCTATTCTACTTTAGAGTATTTTTTATTATATTAGTCTTCCCAAGATGATAAATGATATCCAGATCATAATATTGGATAAATTCTAGTCATATTCTTTACCTCAAATTTAATTTATTTTGATAGAAGATTTTTTAATGATCTATAAAAATCTCTTCACTTAACTCAAGTCTTATTCAAATTTTATTATTTTTTAAGTTAATCTAGTTAATGGAGAGGCTACCTATGAGAATCCTTTCACAAATATTTTATACTAGCCACTCATTACTAAGAACATTCTTATCTTTGATGCATAGATATGACTTGGCCAATCCACAACTATAAAGACCTTTTGAGAATCAACTAAAATTTTCTCAACATGAACATGTCCTAAAAATACAAGTCTTAAGAATCAAATCTTATACTTGAAGAATTTGACATACAATTGATTCTTACTAGAAATTTATAATACTATATGTAATTATATAGTATGCTCCTTTAGAGATTTTGAGTAAATCAAAATAACATCTATAAATATAATTATGAACTAATTCAAATATTTCTTGAATAGTTTATTAATCAAATCCATGTGAACTATTGATGCATTTGTCAAACCAAATGAGAGGAATAAGAACTCGTATTGTCCATATGTTATTCTAAAAGCAAATTTAGAAATATTTTCTTGTATTATTATGAAATTGTGATAACTCAATCATATATAAAAATATTAGAATGAATACATGATAATAAAATTCATGGTAAGTCAAACACAAAAATTACCACTTATAAATAAAATAGGCTATCTAAAATATACAAAAAATCTAATTAAAACTATTTAAATCATATAAAATCTATTTTTGCATCTATACTATAGATTTCTAGATTTATTAACCTAGATTTGAGATGATATATGTTGGTTTGATATCTTTAGCTTCTTGCTTTCTTATAATGAAATTTATAATATCCCTAAATGTGATTATTAAATTTTTTTTTGTTTTTTCCTACTTTAATCACTTTATCATACTTGTTTAGTTCTCATATCATATATCTACAATTAGCAGCCCTAGCCTCATGAACTTGTTTAATCCTACGTAATAGTTGACCACCAATAGATCATACAAGATGATCAAAGCCATCATATATGTATAATCCAAATGTTTTTTACCTTTTAAGCTTGTTCATTCATGAATCCAATGCTTAGTTCTCCACTGATCATATAAATACAATTCTACACCTCATTTAGTACAATTAAGAAAACGTTTTATCTTCTAAATCAATTGATATAGCTCTTCTAAACCTCTACTAATAATAGAAGATGATATGCACATTGTACTTATATGATCCACTCTAATGCTTTGTATGATCCCATAATAGACCAATCTGATCCCTTAACCTGAAGAAAGTTAGACTATTTGTATAAGCATTATCAACACTTCATACTTCTAAGATGCCCCCCACTACTAAATCCTATAAATTACACTATATTATAGTTTTATGAGCCTTAATAGACAAATTTTATTTCTTATTCTAATCACTTTAAGTCATACAAATATGATTGACCTATCATACTTGTATTGTATTACATAAATAAAAACTTCCCAATCTGAATCTCTTGATTTTTCAAACTATTTTCTAACTTCATCAAATCCTTTAAATAACATTTTAACATCACTTCTAATCCATGAAACAACATTACTCTACCTAAATTTTTGTACAAATAAATTAAACAAACTCAAAGAACGTAAATCAAATCCTTATTTTTTTTTTGGTTTATTTCCTTTCTTGGATCCACCTTTAAACAACTTCTCAATGCTTCTTCTTCGCTTCTCTTCTAAACCCTTCCTCTGAGTTGTAGTAGCAAGTTCCACTCCCTTTTGCACTTTCTACTTCCCTGACTTTTCTCTCTTTACCTAAGTCATTTTCTTCTTTCCTTCTCTCTTTATCCAAGATTCCTTCACCAAAACAACCTTTATTCCCCTCTTAATTCTCTACTTAATATATTCAATACCCTATTTAAGCCCATCTGTGACAAAGGAGGTCAAGAATTAGTCACCAAATTTCCTTTTACGCCCTTATATATTTGAAAAATTATATTTATTTTATTTTCTTAAAAAATCATAATTAATTATGTAAATCATAAAAAATTACAAACTTAATACTATTGAATTCCTCGTGAAGTGTTCCAAATTTTATGTTTGCTTAAGAATTTTCACTGCGTTAGAAATAATGAAATCTTTTCTAATATCACATCAATTTAATAATATTTTAGTCTATATATCACATTTCAAAAAATTGATTTTATTACATCAAACTATATATAATTTTAACTTTCTCGACTTAATTTCATAATTTTTAGAAAATACTACATGATAAAATTTTGGGTATTTTAAATTAATGATTTTCTTTATTTTATCATCTATTTGTGAACAAAAGGTGAATGCCTGATATACAATCTTTTATAAATAAGAAGTAAATTTAAGATCTCTATCTAATATAGTTAATTTAGATACGTCATAAGTAATCTTACAATTTGGTTCATATAAATCCAAGCCAACCTTTTTTGCTGATTTTGTGACTTTAATAGCAAGAAAGAGACCTTATTTGGTTAGTCTATCTATAATTTCCCTTATTAAATAATGACTAACAAGTTATTTGGGTAATATCATCACAATATCCATAGAAATCTATTCCTATTTCAACCAAGAAATGTTTAAAAGTTGTAATAGTCCTTTCTATCATTATTAGTCCTCTTTAACTTGTTAAAAACTTAAGTGCCTTCTAATTAAGCTTGATACATAGCTTTAGTCATGGCCACAAATATCTTAGTTTTAACTCATGGTATATTTTATTTTCTCTAAAATGAATAAAATATTTGAAATTATGTAATTTATTTAATAATAAGTCTCTATGTAATATATTGATAATCAAATATGCATTATCTTTTCTAAAATCTCTACACTTTATTTTGATCAAATTTAAATTTAGATTGTCGTCCCTCTTTAACTTTTTAATCAACTTTTATAATTCTAAATCCTCAACTTGATGTTCTTTTATAAATTCTAACTAATTTTGTCTTTTTGATAAATGCAATATATATCCTTAGTTTAATTGCCTCTATTAGTAATTTATTCATTTAAAAGATTAATTTTTTTCTTTTTTATAGATGAAATGCTATTAACACTTTCCCTCTTACTCAAAACATCTACCATCATATTAGCTTTTCAATGGTGATAAACAAATTCTAAATCATAATTTTTATGAATTCTAACAATTATTTTGTCTCAAATTTAATTTATTTTGGATGAATATATACTTTAGACACTAATGATATATAAATATTTCTCATCTAATCTCAGATAAATAATGCCTCCAAAAGTTTAAAGTAAATATAACAATTACTAATTTGAAAATGTGTATATGATAATTTTTCATATCTTTTCAGTTGTTTGGATAAATAATCAATCACTTTCTTTTTTTTTACATTAATACACAACTTAACCCTAGAAAATTATTCTCATGGTGTGAGTCCTAATCAAATTTAAATTCTTTCTTAGTCCTCTTAGTCACTAGACTTTTTATCTATGAAAATCCTATTATGTTTTTTCTATAATAGCTATCATTCTCAATAAACTTCTTACTTTTAATATTATTGAGGGTATTAGTATTACATAACATAGGTGGAAAAGTATTTCTAAGAAATATTTAAAAATTTTATATTATCAGGCTTAAATTAAGAAAACATGGTGATCTTAAAATTTAGATATTATTATAAGGATGAAGAATTTGTAAATAATATGATGGAATGAAATGTTGAGATTGCTAAGGTAAAAATTGATTGTATAGTACAATTAAGAATATTGTATCAGTACGATAATGGACGTCATAAGGTATAATGTAATGAGAATACCTAAGTTAGATAAAAAAAATGAATTATTCAACTGTAATTAGAAATTCATATAAGTAAGATCAATATAATCAATTTTAGATGAAGAGAATATCATGAATCATGCATTCATATTAAAGGATTGTATAATATGATGATATATAAACTAAAAGGATCTTAAATCTGCAAATTTTGAATGATTGAGAAAATTGACATGGAGGAGAGTCCAATCAAAGGTAAATCATTAGATTTCAAAAGATAAGAAGGTGAGGAGACATCCATATGAAATGATACATCTGTTGGAGGAAGAAGGAGAATCATGAGAAAATAAAAGGGCATGAGAAGAGTATAAAAGAGAGGGTTACTAAGAGAAAATTTGAGTAGTTTTACTTTAGCTAGGAACATTGGAAAGAAAAGAAGAGAAGAGGTGTTACTACATGTTAGGAAAGAAGCTGTGAAGATTTGAGCAAGAATCGAGAGCAAACTATGGGGAGATAATTGTTATTTGCATTGTAGTAGTACTATAGCACTTGAGAAGAGAAAGAAAGAGAGGGTGAAAGTGCATGAATGAAAAATCTAAATCACAACATGATCACTACATTTGTAAACATGGTAAGCAATCTATTATGTATTTGTATTTGTTTGATGTTTGATGCTTACAAGAGGTATAAAGCCCTTAAAAGTTGATATAAAGTTATAAATTTGAGGATGCATGTTATCTTTGATTGTAATTCCATGTTTGATTTGACAAATAACTTGCTTAAGGATGATATTATTTGTGATACTTTTTTTGCATGCTTTGCATAGCCATGCTACTTTCAATAATGATCATTAAAAAATGTAAATTAAATTCCACTTGTGCTAAAAAATGTGAAAAGATATGAATGTGATAAAAGAAAAATAAAAATAATGAGCAAAAGATTAAGTTAACCATGGATTAAGTAGATTTTATGAAATATCGTAAATGATGGTTATCTAAAGTGGACACAATCATTTCATAAGAACATGTTTTGGAGATGAAGCCAATGAAATCATTGTGTTGGATATGCAAAGTAGTGATTACATTCCAAAATAGTATGATTCAAAGTTGAGCCAAAGGAACCATTATTTATGGCTATTATTATTCAAAATATTTCTAATTTATTTTATACAAAATGAAAAGACTTTACCAAAGCCAACTAATAATAAAAAATGAGAAATGAAAAATGAACAAAAATGAATTAAGGAAACTACATGTGATTATTTATGAAGATAATGTAACTTGAACCACACATGACATTTTATTTTATTATTTATCACACACTTATGACATGTTTAATGTACGAGTTTAACCTAGCATGCGGAATTTTCCAAACCTTAATTATTTTACATATATGTACATATTTTTGTTGCTGAGTCCATGATAGTTAGCTCAACTTATTTTTAATCAGACACTTTCAAGTCAAAATGAGCTCACTATGGGATTACTAGGGAGTAGTGATGAAAAACACCATGTTTACTTGAAATAGATGATGTAGTACTTATCATATTAGTTATGAAGCACAAATTGTTGGTTATCTTATGTACTTAAATAGTATGGACTTGTTAGTATTTTAAAGAGGTTGTAATAAATTGATATTCAATATAATGTTGTAAATGTTTTAAAGATTTTCTTCCACTATGAATTTGAAATTGAATAGACTTTATATTGCTTCTTCTATGGTTTTAAATACTTTTGAAAGTTGAAGCATGAAAAAAAAAATTTCTATGCTTTTTATTAGAAAAAAAACAAGAAATGCCAATAGTATTTTATTCACCTTTTCTATTAACCACTCTATTCTAGAGTATCTTTAATAGTATAGTGCCAAGAAATGTCTTCATCCCTACAAAACTCACTAAATTCTTATAGTAATATTTAACCCTTTTTCAATTCAAAAGAATTGAATTATCTTTTTGCTTTGATCCTCAACTAAGATATTTCTTGCTTGAAAATTTTGAAGTCCTCAACTTTGTGTTTCAACATGAATGCTCTAGTCATCCTTCAATAATAACTAATGATAGAAATAGAATATCTAGCATTTCTAAGAGATAGAACATGATAAGGACCCCAATAATCTTAATGGACGTAATCTATTATGGCATTTGTAGTATGAATTGCATTTGAGAATTTGATCTAATATTGCTTCTCAAAAATACAATGTAAGCAAATCTTATTTTTTTTATTTTGTGTCACACAAGAAGACCCTACATTTTGTCATATATTATAAACCAATTTCTATTCATACACATATGAAAAAAATAACTACTAACTAATACCCCTTTGTTATGGATGTTGCTGGTCAATAATAGATAGTACCAACATTATTTTTGAGGAGGAATCCCTATGTGAAATTACAATACTAGATTCTTTTTATTCTTCTTCTTTGGATTGTTATTCTTCTAATGTCTTAATTCCTTGTAATAATTATAGATGTCATTTGGATTAATTTTTAAGTTGTTTTTTATTTTAGTCATTATCATCATTGGCTTACTTTTGTAAGAATTGATTATGACCAACACATCTACTAAATTATCTACACAATTTCTAGATGCTTTAAGTAAAAGTTCTTATATATGAAGGCCAGCTCTATCTTCTTCTAGAGCAATGTAATCCTGTCCAGTATAGAAAGCATTTACAAAATACTAAAATAATGTAAGCAAAGAGCCTTAGAAAAAAAGAGCAACATTCTCATCATCTACCTTGATATCAATATTTTTAAGATCTATTAACATAAAATTTAATTTATCTAGATATTTTTTTAGAAGAATACCTTCCTTTATATGTAGAGTGAATAGACATCTCAACAATAACTTATTGGTTAGATACTTTGACAACAAAAAATACTATAACTTTGTCTATAGATCTTTTATAATCTCTTCACCCGTGACTTCATATATTACTTTTCTACTAAAGGAAAAAAATCTAAGAGTTTGTTGTCTCCTCTTGTTTATTTAATGCATCATCATTCATCCCACTTGTCTTTTTAGATAGAGATGCCCAAATACCTTATTGCTTTAACAGGGCATGCATCATGATATGTTAGAGACTAAAATTACTATTTCTAGTGAATTTCTTAGTGTTGATGTTGTACAACATTATTCTTACCAAATTTGTTGCAAATATTTTGCCTTTATACCAAATTATTATGCAAATATGAAATAAAGAAGAAAAATAATCAAACATCAAAAAACAAAATGATTTATACAATTCATCTAAAGATTTGGCCTACATCCATAAATAGTGATAGTAGGAATTCATTATAGAGAAAATAAGGTTATAAAATATTAAAATAGTAAAGATGGGTAGAAGAGAAGAAATATTTCTAAGCCTTTATAATGAAAAATATTTATAACACTCCACAAAACAAATCAATTTTTCAAAATACCCTTTAATCAAGATATTTTAGATATCTCAAAAAAATCAATATGGAAAAATTTGCTAAAAATAAATAAGAATAGATTTTAAGTTGATAAGGATTCAAGGCATATCTATTCTATAAAGTTTAACTAAGTAAACCATCCTTATATAAAACAAATATTCAACATTAAAGAGTAGGTTTGTTATTAAGTTTTCTTCTTTATTCTTGGCTACTTGTAGAAAAGGTTTGCAATAAAAATCTTTTAAATGAGAGCAAGAGATATCCTAACCTCTTAATAATCATTTTGTAACATCTCATTACAAAAACAAAATTGAAGCAAAACAAGTAATCAAGAAGCATGTTGTCTACACAACCTCTTTCCAATACTATTTGGGTAGTTTTACCATCCTTGGCTTTTCCTTAATTTTCTTAGCGATAGTGTGATTACACTCTCGATCACATCACTATATTCAAGAATATTAGGAATTTTCTTCTCATGCCAAATTTAGTGCCCTAAGTAAGCTTTGAATGCTAAAAATATAATCACCCTTATAAAATATCTTGAGATGCTTTATCTTTTCATCATTTCTATCTTAACCATTGCAGGTAATAAAAAATCTAAAACACTTGATCTTTGAATCTCAATTGATAGATTTAAACCTTTCAACAATCATCATTTGATAATAATGGCAAAGTATTTTTTTGTGACAAAGACTATTAACATCAAATGTGATCACAAAAATAAAAATATACAAGATTAAGACTATCATATCCTACCTATTCTATTATCAAAATACCATAAATCATTTTATTAACCAACACAAATTAAAGTAAAATAGTGCACTTGAGGATATTTTCTACTATCCAACAAATTATGGTTATATTAAGACATAATTTCCAAACACATTTTCATGAATAACATCAAACGGACCACATCAAATCATTCCATATTCACATTCACATTCAATGACATACTCACATTTTGGTCTCTAAAAGAATATTTAAAATATTTTTTACATAAAAAAACTTCATAGAAAGATGCTACATCAAATATACACCATCAACAAGCATCTATCAAAATATCGAAAGTACTATAAATGCAAATCTGTCACAAAAATAACTACTAGGATCTTCTAGCTATTATTTGGATCCTCTTGTAGGGAAATAGGTTCAAGACCCATAATGTAATTAGGTCGTTAGCTACATATTGCTAAATAAATAAAAATATCATATATATGTAATATATGAAATATAATGTAATAATAATAAAGTCCATAATAATAAAGTAATTATAAAAAATCATATGACATATGTATAGTAACATATATATCAAGTAAATAAGTGAAACATTTAAAGTAAATAAATGTATAAAGATTATAAATGTACTCAAGATCATATTTATTTTATCCATATTTGAATCCATGTCCTTTGTTTAATTGTTTGTCTAAATCCATTTTCCTTTTATTACTATGATTCATTTCTCAAAATATCTTATAAATTATTTTCTTTTTATTTTCTTCACAATAATTTTTTATGTCTTTTACCTCATTATCTCATACATTCCTATTTCATAGTGGAACATATTTTTTCCTTTTTCATGAAGTTTTTACATTTCCAATTCTAAGGATCCCATGTCTATTTAGTTTAAATCTAGCATTTCAAAAGTTCATAAAGATCTTTGGCCAACCATTTCGGGAGATAAATTTTTATAAGAACTCATAGTTCTAGTTATCTCTAAATATTATGCATTGTAATGTCCTTTTTACTTATGCTTGATAGGTAGACCCATAGTCCTCAACCATTCACATCCTCTATTATAACGAATTGTATTTACGTTGGTAGGTAAACCTATAATAGTCATGAACTTGCATCTAGTGCATGGAATGATCAATTACCTCAAGCTTAATCTATCTATAGTCCTCATCAACCACATATTATGTATATGATGACATTTTTAGCCTCCAATTAATAATACATGCTCTAGTAGGTGGACGCATAGTCTACATCAACTCGCAACTTGTGCATATGATGAACAAGTTCTCCAGAAGTAGTATTATATCTTTCTAAGGCCTATAGTTTTATTTTCCATTTCTATCATTTGGTAATATTATTTTCATTTGGAATTTTAGTTCTCATTAGTTAATTGTTTTCTTGGCATTTCATGTCATTGGGAAAATTTTCCTTTTTTCATCACCTTATTATACTATATAATCACATCTTGATATTTTTTTGTACAATCATTGATATAACAACCATAACATGACTCATCTATCATATCAACTGTTAATAGCATATCTACATCTCATAAAGCTCATATCAGATCATCTATTCTATTGCATTCGTTTTCCTTTTTTTCATATTTTCTATTCCATTCCACTTTCTCTGTTTCCATATTCTTACATCAATCTATAGAAAATCCTCATCTTATATTCTTATGCCTAAATTTCGATATTAAGAATTCAACTATATATGCTATGCATTTGATGCTTTTTCAGAGCATAGATGAAATAAAGAACTAATGCCATGTTATCATCTTTATGTAAATTAATTGGGGTTAATACAAATGATGTTTTTAATTCCTTATTTAGAAACAATCTAAAGTTCCAATAACCTTTACTTAATTTTTTTATTGAAAATAAATTCTAAATTCTCATTTTATTATGTACAAAAATCTCTAAAGAATGCTCAAAATAGTTACTTAGACATACCTTTTGATCCTTCTTGATGGATTGTAAGGTCAGGCCTATGTTAACCCTAATGTTCCTTATGTCAATTATCCTTTAACATAAGGCACGTTAAGTTCAAAATAACCCAACTATTATTTTCATCCCCTCTTTTTGCCACCAAATCAATTTCCATTATCCCAATAAATAAAACTAACATTTAAGGGTTAAATACTTAATTTAGTCACAAAGTTAGCTCCCCAAACATGCAAACTTTATTAATAACTCAAGAAACAAAGAAATGCAAACTTAAAGAACTTATCTTTAATGAATTGGAATATTTAATATCTCTTACCTTAAGATTATTTGATTTTGCTTTAGAATTCTACAAGAGCTTTGTTAAAAAAAATATTGCCAAGACTATTGTTATAATTCTAATTATCTAAGGATACTTCTAATGTTAACCTCCTACAACTCATTTGATTCCACTTTCTTCTAAGTGTAATCTTCCTCATATCACATTGGATAACACACTTAGCTTTTCTTAAGCTTTCTTCCCAATGTTTCTAGTAATTTTCTTACTGATTCTCTCTTAAATGCAATAAAAATTTAGATTTAGTACTCTTTTTCTTTGTAATTATTCTTTCTTCAATAAGTTATAGTAAACAACTACTCTTCTCATTACAATAGCTATAGCTCTCTTTTCTCTTCTATTACACTTTCTCCCTCTCTTGAAAAGGTCCCTTAGTAGGACTTAATGCTTAAATAAAGGAAAGAGGCCCAAGCTTTAAGCAAAACCACTCTCTAACCTCAATAGTTTTCCAACAATGATTAAATAAAACACTTTTTAAAAAGCTATATTAAATCTCTTTTGCTTTTATTTGAGCTTCAAAAATTAAAACATATGTAACAATGAATTCTTTCATAATAACTCTTCCTAATAATATCCTTCATTTCAAAATTTGATATACTTATAGCATGACACACTTCTCAAGACACTAGCAAACTTATTGTTTCATTTTGAATGCATTCCAATAGCAAATTATCAATTACATTAATCCAAATATGATATTTATGATTTTATTAGCCAACCATAGAATTCAAGGATGTCATATGGAATCTAATATCACTTCTTTGATTTCATACAAAATTAAATTCAATATTACTTTTTTAGAAAAAAAAACCAAAAACCATAAAAATATTGTCATGCCTCATCTTTATTAATTACCAATTTCAAAAGAATTGGTGTAACTTTGCAGAAAATATGAGGACATTCAATTTTGCTTTAGGCACATTATGACAATATTACTTGAAGTTCCATTTTTTCATGTTTTTCCACACATCTATAATGTCATCTACAACAAAGTTTTTCTTTTATATTTGTTTATTGTTATACCCCTCATTTTGATAAGCTTTGCTTGGACCTTATTTGAGAGGTAAACATATGAAATTGCATGGATATCAATCCTAGCCATATCATTGTGGTGCTTCATTGGTATAAATCTTTATCACTGGATGCACAATATCTCAAGAGAAGTTTTTGCTAGAGTTTTAGAAATCCTAGCCATGAGAGAGATCAAGGAGAACCAAAACCAAGAGGATCCAAAGCAAGGAGGCAAGCCATGAACAAGAGAAAAGGAAGGAAATCTATGAGTTTGAAGCAAGAAGAATAAGGTTTCTTTGGAGTAGTCCATTACATGACTTAAATGTAGAATGATGAAGCTCAAGATCATGGATTAAATATAGTTATATGACAGTTAATGATTAGATATTTTTTTTGAGAATGAATGTGATAGTAGTTCGATACTTTTATGATTGGTTATATCATGCTCCTTTCATATGAAACCAAGCTCTACTTATTAAAGTAATTGCATATTGGTTTAACCCAATAAATGATGATACGAAATTGCTTAAAGCATTCTTATAATGTTATGTTTATGTTCTTTACATGAAGATTGAATTTAAACTAATGGAAGATATTCATGTGACCAAAATTAAGACATGCTATAATTTAATGCTTGCTTAAGTATGGATTTAATTGATATCATGCTTTATTCCATGATTATGTCAAATTAGCTTCGTTAATGTAAAGATTTTAGCATACTCGAGATTCATACTCCTTGATGTGAATATTTCAATGCAAAATTTGATAGCTTAAGTTACATTGGAACTCATGATTTTGGTAAATTAATTCTTGCATAAGAATGATGAATGCCAAGGTTTTATGTTTTGTTTTAGAGGAAGCAATCATGAAACAAAGATTTGATTGATCATATAATTTTAGTTCATGCTCATATTATCAAGATATTATGTTCATTGGATGACATTAAGATATTATACATTTGTAATGTGGTTTTATTTTATGTGACAAAAGGAAGAAAATCATGTTCCACAAGTATTTTATAGTCTAGCTCAAGATGACATAATAAACTTTATGTCTATGAAACTTAGAACTCATGCTTAAGATTGAATGATTCAAGTTACTTCATCAAGAACTCATGATTTTCTAGAACAATACCATGACATTATGTGATAAGAAGTTAATCCATGATGCTTTGCATATGTTGCAAGAGTAGTATAATGACACAACGAGTTTACCCAAGAAAGAACCAAGAAGGATTGATTTTATTTTTGTGCAATTAGGTTGTAAGTTTAGGTTATGAACCTTAAGGTGGAAATTGCATTTGTAGTCAAACATAGTAATAATTTTTGTGGCCAAAATTTGTGTATGCCTTTGGTATGCCCATATAGCTTGGTTACATTACTTGGTTAAGGGTCATATGAGGCATGATTAAGACCTTAAGATGGCCTAGATGACTTCTATGGTGCTTAAAGCTCTCAATTTCTAGGAAGAAAGTTTGAGAGGCTCAGTTTAGACTATAGAAGAATGCTAGGTTAGATGAAAGTCTTAGTTAAGTTTTTGGAAATGTTCCCAAGGGCAGACTTGAGTGAAAGCTTATGGGGTTGTCTACATATATGAGAAGATCTTAGAGATGATTGTAGATAATATTAGAAAAAGACTAAGACAAAGACTAATTATATATGTAATATCTAGATATGTTAGGGTGCCTTAAATAATTGAATTATAGTTTGAAAGGATTTCAAGGATACCTAAACAGTTTTTGGTAACCCCAACTATTTGATTAAAGTTTAAAAAAACTAAAATGTATAGATAGATGATTAAGGTTTAGGATATAGTCCTAAAAGCTTAAATAAATGAATTAAGGTTTTTGAAAACCCTAGGATGGCTAGATGACTAATTTAAGATTTAAGGAAATAATAAATCATCCCAAATAGCATATTAGGGTTAAAAGAATATTTTAGATAATCTCAGACAGGTTGTGATCATGCTTTAGAATATTAATTAATATGATAAGAAAGACAAACTTGATTATAATATGGATTGAAGTAATAATAAGGATTACGGTGTAGTGGATTGTAGATTTTGGACTCTAGCTAGCAATTAGCAAGTCAAATTATATGACTCACACTAGATTATATGTTGTGGCTAAGTGCCACTAGAATATTATGTCAATTGAGGAATGTATTGGATTGTATGATGTGGTTGAGTGCCATTAAGACATTCCACTGATAGGGGAATATGGTTGATTATATGGAGTGGCTAAGTACCACTAGGACATTCCATTTATTGTGAAATGTGCCATATTATATATTATGGATGAGTGTCATAAAGACATTCCATCTATTAGGGGATGTGATAAAGTATATGGTGTGTTTTAGTTCTACTAGGACATTCAATTAGTTAAGGAGTGTGCCAAATTATATGGAGTGGTTAAGTGCCTCCATCTTACTCTAGACATCATAAAAGACCATGGATGTGCTCTAGTATATAATGATAATGTGTTGTGTATTTATTTAGCACTCTTATAACCCTATGGTGCTAGACTATGTGACTAAACTTCTCTATTAGGGAGTACTGGATCATTTGATTAGACTAAAGTATTAGACCTTATGCAATGGTTTTTGAGGTGAGCTATAAGAGATTACCATCCTAAGATCACTAGTTGAACATTGAGCATCCAATTTGATATATTGAATGATTATGATTATAAAAGAGATTTAAGTGATTCTTGATGGATGTTAAATAAATATTATTCTTAGAGATATGTCATTAGGATTACTGATTGATGTGTTACCTTAAAAATGGTTTAATTAAGTAGTTAAGATAATTTTGATGATATTTTTAATCATGATGTTGATCATATACTTTTTGTTCAAATTTTTTATAGTACTTAGTTACTACATGTCTATCTTAATATTATTTAAGAATTTCATATTGAGCTTTGACTCACTCCCTATTATTTTTACATGTAGGCTCAGGGAGATAGAAAATTGCTTAGGAGCCAAATATTAGGTATATCTTATAGAGCAGATCTAGTTGTTCATCAATTATATTTGCATTTTTTTTACTTTAATAATAGAGTGATGTTATTTCATTATGATTTTGATATTATAATTTGATCGACAACAGGTTATATTGAACTTTATTTATAGATTTGGATGTTGGCATTTTTATATTATTTCTTTTATACTAGTTTATGGAGTTGTGGGTATCTTTGAGTTATGATATCTTAATACAATATTTCTAATTGTATAGATTATATTGGTACCATGTATATATCAATGTGGTTGGTAGGTTACTTTAACCTAGGGTGAACCAATTCAATGCTAGTTGAGGAACAAAATAATAAAGGATAAGGTTCATTTTGAGTAGCACATTGTAAGCCTAATGATCAAATTTGGAGAGTGAATGGTGGATAGCTAAGTAAATTGACTAGTACATGGGGTTTTGTTGCACCCAAGGATTTAAAAATAATTATTGCTAAAATGCTTGGTGTGACATCTATTCATCCAAAGTAGTGTACAATTTCACATTACCCATGAATCTTAAGATAAAAGCCCACTCATTTCCATTGCCACCCCACTCAAACCATCTTTATGTAATTATGGCATGCCCATCAATATAAGTTTAATAAATAGTAAGCATATTACCTAGACAAAAATATGAATAATAAATGAAATTTAAATAAAATTAATTAGAAATAATAAATTTAAAATAAATTGAATAAGATTATGTCATGGCATTAATAACATATTATATTCTTCAAGTGTGAAAAACCTAAACCAACATTTCTTGGATTGGTGCCACACATTTCTTTTTTATATATTTTCTTAATCCTTAAAAATCAAATAGTATAAGAATCTTTTCAAATAAAAATTCTTTGTATTTATAAATTATTGAAAAACTAGTTATAAATATTTTCTCATAAGGATCAACTTTTAAAACAAGGCTTTTCAATCCATAAGTTCCCAAACCTGTCCTTGCAACAACAAAGTTCCATTCAGCTTTACTATATTAATGACTAATACATGTCATTATCTCATGTAAAAAGATAACTTATCTAACAAAAAGCATCTTCTAAGTTATGTCATTAATTTAGTCCTTATTACTTTCTTATAGCCCTATGTAGTGCCTCATTCCATCTTGTAAGTCTCAGGCCAAAATAGACATAAGCAAATTGAGACTAACTCAGTAGTAACAATATGCACATATATGTTAAGAAAATAATATTTGGGTAGTTTCATGCATGGTCAATTGTAATAATATAATATAATAAGTGTATGTGAACAATATCATATGGAACAAATAAGTAAAATGTTGTAAGCAAATTTCAAGTAAAAGCTTGTTCATTCTTATCTTCATGTCATCATTATGAATTTATTCATTTCCTTTCTCTTTTCAATTTCTTTAGGGTCAGTTTAGAGTATGACTTACTTCATAATGATTGTGCGTGTTTAAGAACCAATGTCTTTGATTGAATAGATCCCTTGCCTCTTTTTAAAGGCATTATTCCAAAATTTTTAACACCACTTTAGAAAACCATTCATCCTATCATCTTTAAATTTTGTCCTCTGTTCCCCAAATCATTTTTCTTTTAGTTATTAATTTTTGTTTTCTTTTTTCATAGGATTATCTTTTCTTTCTTTTATTTATCATTACAAGTAATGATTAATCCATTTCCTTTCCTTTCTATATCACTATTATATTAGTATGATGAAGATATGTAAAATAAGAAATTATATTTAACATTTTCTAGCTTCAGGTGAAGATAATCAATTGATAAAACATTTATGATATCAAAGAGATCAACCATCTTAAAAATATCATGTGACATTAACATCATAAGTTTTGATTCTTCTAGCATGACATCAAATATCAAAAATCAAGCATAAGCACGAACATCCTCAACTCAACATTTCTCTGATTATTACGGCCTCTAGCCTATTACCTAAGTAGTGGATCTCTTCAATAGTTTGAAATTTTTTCCAAGCTCTTGATGCTATAGTACCTATAAGCTTTTCATGAGTTTTTACCCTTGTCATGGACCGAACTCCTCTTGAATTCCTTTCAATGTTTGAGAATACTTTTATTCTCTCTTTTCTTCGATTTATCATACTTAGATTAAGGTAATCACACTTGCTTTTTTCATTAAAAAATCCTCCTAGGCTTCACCCTTCTTGCTTTTATACCACAATCACAACTCTTGCACTCCTAGTCATTTAACTTTCACCAACAACTATATCTGATCTATTTTGTGCCTCTTTACCTTCATTTTCAACATAATTCTAATTGTTTCCCATTGGTTGAACACTTCCTATATGAATAACATAGTCGTTTATTGTTTTGAGTTTTAAAACATTTCAATTTCTCTATATTGTACATATATTGTCCATGCTTTGTATTATATAATGGGTCAAATCTCTCTTCTTCTACTCTTATTTACACTTATCACACTTATATGATTCTTAGCTTCATAATGTATGATGAGTCAAATCTCTTTTTATCTATACGCATTTGTAGTTGTCATATTTATATGATTATTAGTTTGTATTATATAATAAGTCAATTTTCTCTTCTCTTATATTTATTAATATTTATCATACATATACATTACATTTTATCAAATGTGTAAGATAATTTAAACTTATTTAGCTTAGATATTTTTCTTACATCATACTGTCGTACTTGTATGGTCTATTCTATTACTTACTTTTATTATGTCATAGCTGACTATTCCCTATACGATGTTACTTTTCACGTGGTTGTACTTATATGATTATGATCATTCTACTATGCATTATTTTCATCCATTACTCAACCTATCAGACTTAATTAAGTTTTCCTTCTGATCTACATCATACTTGTTTGATATTTTCTTTCGTACTTACATATTATATGATTGCCTTATCGTATAGTCTGGCCATTTGCTATATACTTAATCTACATAAATATACTTTTACAATGGTGTACTTGTATATATACGAAATTTATCTGACTTTTGTGTTTATTCACTTTGCTCCCATTCCATTCTCTCTCTTTATCGTATCGTATTATCACCTAATATTATATTGTATAATCTTAAACTTTTGTTCTTTAACCAATTAAACTCATGTGCACCTTTTGGCTACCTATTTGTCGTACTTGTACGATGTCCCTCAGTGTACTACATGATCTATTTAATAAAGTTTCTTTTGACGTCGCACTAAATCATATCACATGACTTTTTCAATTATTTATGATTCTTTAAAGTTTTTTAGAGAAACATTTAAGAAAAAAATTTAAAAATCTCAAAATTTATATTTAACTCAAAATAACTTTATTTTATAATTTAAGATGTTGTCTTGTGTATCCACAAGAAATTAATATCTTGCTAAATTAAATGAAGTTTAAACATTACATTGTCACACACACAATTGTTTCTTGTTTATCTCCATTAATGTTTTATTGATCTCTTTTTTCTCTTCACTTTTTTTCTTATTTTTATCTTCTCATATTTTTATCTTTCTTTTTATTATGTTCATATTTTCCCTCAATACTTCTATGTCATTGTTTCTATTATTTTGACTCAAATATATTAAAAATGTGTTATCATGGCTTGAATTCTATGTTAAGGACTTTTTTCATTTTTTTCTTTCTTTTTTTTCATGGTCTAGTTTAATACACCAATGTTTTTTCTTTCTTTTTATTTGTTGGTCAGGTTTCCTTGAAATGCTATATTCTTTTTTCTTTTATAGATCGATTTACTAAAAATGTTATATTCTTTTTCTTTGTTTTTTTCATAGCGCAATTTATTATTATTGTCATATTATTTTTCTTTCAACTATGAGATAAAGTCCTTAGAAAACTGCATTGCATTTTCTTATTATTTTTTTTATCTCAACAAGTACTATATACTTTCATATTTATTACATTCCTTCTCCTATTTTTATGTTCATGCCTTCATCTTGCATATCAAAGAATATAGCGACACATGTAAATATGTGAATTTCACATATATGAAATATACTAAATCATATCATTTGCTTTAAGCCATGCAATCATCATGCCATGCTAATGCACATGTCAATGTTTCTTTTTTCAATTAACCTTTTTAGTTAAATTATTAGTTCCAAATTTATCTACCTAAAACCTTAGAGATGAGCATTGTTCTAATATTTCTTTTCTTTTTATTTCGTACATCACAACTTAGATATATTTGATTAATATAAAGTTATTCTATAGTTTTCTTTATTAATAATAAATTTCACAATAGTCTGTCCTTTTTTATTCTTAAATACACAATACATTAAGTGGACTGTAGTATACATTAAGGCTTTTTTTACCTTATAGATCATCCACTACTTCTCTAAGAGTGTTGAACTAAGCTCAACATATTATATATTATTTACAACATATTATAGATTAGCCTTAGTAAAAATAAGTTTTGACTAAATGGATAATTCCTTCTCTCCATCACACCTTACCTCTTTAGTCTTAATATACGGTATGTTGAGGTCCAATCAATGGAGTTCATATCAATAGAACTTATGATCCTTCCATACATAATTTATCCCTAAACTCAATGCATCTTACAAAATAATATTTATGTATTGTACAATTTTTTTTAAAAAAATGATTTCCTATCTTGTTGATTTGATCATACTATACAAATGAATATATTCATCTCATAAAATCCTCTTAGAAAAGTCTACTCCAGTTCTTCTCAAACTGAGTATAGTGTACATTAAATATTCATGTACCATACATAGCTTTTAGGAACAAGGATTCTTAGTCATCTTGAGCTTATCACATTATATGCTGGGAACCTCACATTGTATGATAACTACAAAAACACAAAAATACAATTGGACTACAGTTATTCTTCTAATAAAATATATCTTTAACCTCAAGTATACAAAAACAAACCATTTCCTTCATCCCTTAAGCTCAATACCATAATCCATTCCATGAAAAAAAAAGGAATGGACAAAAGGTTTAATAAAACCTCAAGTCTACTAACTTTCTTCATCCTTCTACAACTCTTCTCTTTCTCTTAAAGTTTCTTGTACCCTTTCTTGCAAGCAGCTACAAGGACCTTGGAAGATAAGGATTCATTATGCTATTGGTTAAACATATATATATATTCTCAATATTCATTCCTTAATTCATAATCTTTTTTTACATAGAAAATTGCCAACTCAAGAAACAATAGATCTTCTCAATAGTATGTCTAGCCTAACATTCAAATAAATATTTTATGTTTTATGAGATGATACTAAAATAATATTTTTATATTTTCAACATTGAAACATAAGCTTGGCTTGATGATAAAGAGCCAATTACATACTCAATATTATACTTTCAATATTACAAAATTATCACATCACATGGATGTTACAAATTTACTTGTATTGTAAGAGATTGATGATATCTTTTCTAAAGATTTTAATCTTTTTTACATCACAAACTTGGGGATAATTACCTTCAAGAGAATGCAACTCATCATTAATTAACCTCATCATTGTCATGTAAAAGTTATAACACAATTTTCCATTGACAATTATTTTTGCTTCTTTAGTAGGTTTCAAAAATCTTCATCATAATGTCTTTGAAATTCCTATTTTTTTAAAAAATGACATAGCATTCAATCTCAAATCAAGAACATGTATGACATGCTACATTATTAGCTTCTATTTTATATTTGTTGTAACATGTACATCACTAATCCATATGATATTATAGAATCAACATTACCCATCATCAATACAACTAAAGGTTTTCTTTGATTTGAAGCAAAGAATTTTTTGTTATTCACATCATAATGGGAGACAACTTGATTTATATTACTAAAACATGCAACACTCATTGTGGCTTTCTTCCCACTTTTACTATATTTAAATATGACTATCAAGTTGTGACTAAAATTTTAAAACATATTTTTTTTATAAATATAGATCCAAATAAAAAATATTTATGTTGAAAATTTCCTTATAATATTATCTTCCTTAATATAAGGCTTCTTTATCTTGAAATATCATTAACCCATTATTCTTTCTTAAGGAAACCCATCCTCCTATTTTTATAAAATCATCTGGACTTTAGGTCGATTCCTTTGAAATTATAGTCAAATAAAATTCTTATAAAAATTATGAATATACAGTTCTTATTAATGCCATCTTCCATATTTAAGTAATTTTACAATGAAAGTAAAACTACATCAAAAGAAAGTTTTACAAATAAAATGATAACCATTTGACTAGCATTGTTATTATATTATAAATGCTATATCTCAAAATAAATTATTGTTATTGCTATAGCATCACATACATTCCAATGATTCTAATCTAATGTCTATGATCTAAAACAACATAGGAAAAATATATTTTTCTTAGTCATCTTTTTATTACCCATTCCCCTAGATGCAATGTAATATATCTTTATGACTGAAAAGTTTGTACAACAAAGATAGATTGAGCCAATTATTACAATCAATAGACAAAGTACTTATTCATGTATATAGATTATTGAAACTTTGGGGAATATTGCTTGCTTTGTCATTTTCATCACAAGATGACAATCTTAATGTATAAAATGTTTAAACTAACTAGAACAATCAGAATGTGCAAATAAGAAAGTCCTTCTATAATTTCCTTTGATGCTTTGTTCTTTTGTGACCCATTTTTTTGTTGCCCTGCTCTCTTTAAAGTTTGTTTTGGTTTTAAGATTACATCACTAAGTTAAGATTGATAGCTAATTTTTTTAAAATGGGGTGTGCTTTTTCAGCACCTTTCCTCTTCAAGTTACACCTCATATGAATCGTTTTACCTACCCAAATTCTTTGGAGCCTTGTCTTATTTTTAGGATGATTTTCATGTATTATTTTGTTCTTTGTACCATTTACAACATTCAAAAATTGTTATAAATTATTCTAATCCTCTATACCAATGCTTATGCAAAGAAATAAATTGTATCATAATCATTTGATATCACATAAAAAATTGAGAATAGTAAAAAGAAACATGTGTTTGCACTATCATTCAAAATAATAAAATAACTTAAATTTAATAATCATGCCATTACATGAAACATCATTAAGTTGTTTCCTTTGCTAATTTATTACCCTATATATTAAGTCTTTTAAATTCCAACACATCAACCATCAAACATAGCATCATGCACAACCAAATTTCTATTTTACTAATTGAACAAATTCCTAAACGCTAAGGTCTATTAATTGGTTGATAAATGTCTAACTTAAATTTGATATCGTCATCAGACCTATGAGTTGAATTTTTTTTAATTCAATATCCAGTGAGCTTCACAAAGCTTAAAGCTTTCCTTTCTTTCGTTATTTCTCATGTTCATGTGCTAAATTGAAAAACAGTAAGATTTATTGAAAGCTTGGGACCCAATTCTTTTCAATTTCTTGCTTAATAACTCTTACTCTTTTCTAATTTCTCAATTCAATAATAATCCTCTACTATAGTATTAAAAACCTATTTTTCATATTTTAAATTTTCCCATTTATATTCCTCGACAATTACCTCATCTTTCATTTTCAAAAATTAACAAAAATTTCTCAAATCTTAAGTACAAATAGTTTAAGATATAAATTCCTCATCAAGGTAACTCCTTCATGGTGGTTTCACCTTCCCTAACCAATGTTTCACATGATTTTCACTATTGACATTATACAAGCCCTTTATGCCCATTAAGGATCCAAGAAAATAAAATTTTAATAAAATTATAAAATTTAAACCTTTGGCCTCACTTGATTCTTCAAAGTTTTTTTAATTCAAATAATGTTCAATAATTCATTATTATTTTTAAAATAAATTATTCATCAAAATATATCATTTATAAAATTTTATAATTTTTTTAAATCATATGATATTTTTAATATTTATTTTACAAAAAATTATAAATATTTTGTCTTTTCCATAAGTATAATATTCAAGACATGTCAAAATTTTGTGAAATTAATATCATCTCACTCCTAATAAAATGTTCTTTTCTCACTCAATAAAGCAACTTGGATTTATAAAAATTTTTATGAAATCTTTTGACATCACATGATAAATTAAAAAGTTTTTCTTCTAAAAATATTTGTAATAATAGTTTTCTTATAATTTTGGTCCTCCATGTTATGATTGATTCAAATTTGAATTTCACAAAATTTGTACTATAAAATTTCTAATGATCAAAAACCTTATATTTGACATTTAACTCTCCCATGAGGACTCATAACACTTTTTCTTAGAATGTAAGACCTTTTCAAAAAATTTCAAATCTCATTAAATTTTTAAAAATTATAGTTTAGTAATTGTTTGTACCTATGGTGATATTGATTAATCTCCTTGCTTCTTTTACTTCAATCCATCATCTAATCAATATATTTTCATTATTTAGTTTCTAGATAATAAATAATTAGTAATTAATTAATTCTATGACATTTTTTATGTTACAATTTCTCTATGAGTAGAATCATTGAAATTCATATCAAATGAAAACATTTTTCTTTCTGTGATTCTTAAGTACCTCTTTTTTTTCTATTGTTTACTCATATAATCGTTTTATACTTAATTCCTCAATTTTTTTTTAATTTTTTTTCTTATATTTTAGGTCAAATTATACTTTCATAATTCTTAAATTGTGATATATATGGTCCACCAACAATCTTTTTTAGTTCATAAAATCAATTTGTTATAATTATTAAAATGTTTAACAATTCTTCAAATTATGTTCTTTAGTTTAATCCAATCATCATCTCTATCTCAAGCCCCCTCCTTTCGATTTATTTAAGTTCAAGCCATTAGCACCTAATTTTAAGGAATTTTTATGATATTTTGATAGCCCCTTCTGAACTTCTTTACATGATTATCTTTAAGATGATTTCCTTGTTTCCTAATTGGCTTAATGTCAATCTTTCAAACTACTTGAATCAATTTCCTTTTTCTTTCATTTCAAATAGATATCTTTGTGGGAGTTGTGTTTAATCTCGTTCCTATTAATAATCATCATTTTAAATGGATAACAATTTGATGTCATTTAAAAATTTGAGAAAAAACGTGTGATTGTACCATCATTTTAAGCATCATCATAACAAAAATATAACGACCATGCCTTTACATTAAACATCGTTAAGTTGTTTCCTTGCAAATTTATCATCCTATATATTAAGTAACCTGTCTATGAGGTGTTTTGCCTAGAGTCCTCAGCTAAAGGTCTTATTTTTTTGAGTAACAATAATGAAATTGAAAGCATAGGAAATGGTGAAGAGTTAAAAAAAGAAAAGAAAAGAAAAGAGAGTTTTATCACAAGGAGATTAAAGTTTTGAAAAAGTTTTCCTTTAAGGGGTTCTGAATTCACGAAGTAATAATTTTCAAAAATATGTTTTGAACCCATGTTAAGGCACTCTTCATATAGGTGAGTAATGTTCTTATGTGCAGACAAGCCCTCTATGTGCACGTTGATCGTTAATGCATGTTAGGTCCACCTACTGCATGCACTTAAAATGCATGTGTTGTAGGTGGTGAATAGGATGCACATGCACCAGTCTTACACACGAGCATTTTGCATGCCACATCTTCCCTTTTGCATGCCTACATCTGTACATGTAGCACCTGACCAGCAAGTTGTAGCTCATGCTCTGGTTTGCTTATAATGAGCCACCATGTGTGGCCTAGCACATGCCTCTTACTACTTCATGCTATAATGATATTTTTTGTTATTTGATATACTTCTTTGATTTTTTTCATAACTTTGGGTTTAATGAATCTAGAATTGAGCTCTTAATTATAAGTCTCTTCTATTTGTGATTCTAATCTCACTGAATCTTTTTTTGCAATCTGATTTTTTTTAGGTCTAATTTGCTTGTCTTCTTTGAGAGGTTGAGATTTCTGTCATCCTCATCAAGTGATTTTTTTTACTTTGTTATTAGTACAAAATATTTATGAGTGTTCATAGGCTCTTCATTTGGTCAACACCAATAATGCCTTTTGTAAATGCTTTTTTGTCTCATATCAAAAGAAAGTACTATCCAACCATCTTAAATTGACACCATTGTACTTGTCAATATTGGACAACATTTCAATCCCATAAATATTGGTTTCTCAATATAATTTGATAGACATCTATAGATATCGATTAATAAAGAAACCTCATCAATATAGTCTTTAGTGATTATAAATTTCATCTTGCTTTATTTTTTAACTCTTGCATCAAAGCTTTTATGAATCCATAATAAAATATAGGTTCTTACATGTAATGTAGCCTGTAGGTTTAATCACTTCATAAGATTTTTTTACATTAGGTTTTTTTTGCTTTTAATGTTACTAATTACATTGATAAGCTATTTATTTACTTGTATTTTAATAGTGATGAGTTTTTACTTTATATGAGATGTCCTTTAAACTCATCATAAAAGATAAACTTTTACAAACTTGTATCCAATGCAATAAATACTTTGTCCTTTTTGAACTTTTCTAAAAATAGTTCAAGACATAATTTTCAACTTTTTTCTCGTATTTGTCTTGTCTTCTACTAGTGAATATAATACTTATAAGTTCTATTAGTAAAATGAGTGTTATTAGTTATAGTCATAATAAATATTATTAGAGAATATTCTTTCTTTTGTCTTTAAATTTTAGATTTATACTCAAATGTCGTGATATTTTATTCTTTTAATTTTATCTCTTTACAGTCATTCTTCATTTTTATAACCATTGCAAATGTATTAACTTGCTTTAAAGATTGAATAGAAAAAAAAGATAATTTAGAATAATAAAATAATATAAACTCATATTATATTTTGATAATATCTATATCTCTTCAATATGTATTTCTAAACTCACAACTTGTTAAAATTTTATGATGTATTCCTACACTATTTATCCTTATCAATATCAAAAACTATCATTTTATTCATCTTTCCTCCATATAACTCATAAAATAAAATTTTTCTTAAATTAAGTTTTTAAATTGGCTCTATGTCACTTATAAACTAATGCATGATATGTTATTTTTAATAAAGCATATGCTAATTTATCAGTTGATAAATAGTCATACAGAGAGAAATATATATCTACTTACTCTAACTAGGTATCTATTTTTTTACATTTATTGTATCATCATAAATTAGTAAATTAAGTATAACATCTACCTTGAAAGAATGTTGCTAATTTTCGTCTATCGAAAGGGTGAGATTAATGTTATCTTCATCTTTATCTTTAGTATTCTTAGGGTTATTACTAAATTCAAAATTCTTTTAATTAGGTTTATTTTCTTTTATAAATTATCTTTTAGATCTATTGTAGGATGTGATTGGGATTTTAGCACCATCTATAATAATATTTATATTTATTAGGTTAATAGAGCTATCTGTGCCTTCAGACTTGATGGTAAAATAAGAAGCATAGTCACATCGACAAAAGCCTCCTATATCTCTCAATTCTCTTTTATGACTTGCTCTTCAACTATCTTCTTTACACCTTCCATTAGTGTCAAGTTGAAGTGCTCAAATATAAAAAATAATATGATTTATCTATAAGGTGTTTTAATATTGAGCCCTCAATAATAGATGTTTTTTAGTCATAAAAATGGATTTGAAAGTATGAGAAATGGCTAGGAGCTGAGAAAGAAAATAAAAAAGAAGAGTGTTTTGTCATAAGACGATTGGATTCTCAAAAAGTTTTTCTTCAAGAGGTTATGAATTTAGAATTTTTTTTATTCTAAAAGTTATGAATTGCTTCTTGCATCTTTCTTACCCTTTTATATAAAAGTTTTGACACAATATTTTTTTACAAACTAAAACAAATATGTGATTTTGATAAAATATATGAAAATCTACAAATGTTGTGCCAAATCAGTTAACCTCGTAGCCACACTTGTGTACAAGTTCTACTCTTAAGCACAGATAGATCGTCCACACATGTGTTGACCTCGACAGCATGGTAGGTCCACCTACTTCGCATGCAAAAAATGGATAAACAGTAGGTGGCCAATAGAGACAGACATTCAATTTGTCATGTCTTCCTGCATGCCCACCTATTCCTACATGCATGGCATTTGACCAGCACACTCCAATGCATCTGTAATGAGCCACCACATGTGGCTCTAATTGCTTTATGTTGTGATAATGTTTTTTGTTGTTTTGGTTCATTGAGTTTTTTAGACTTTTTGGGTTTAATGAACCAAAAATTTAGCTCTTAACCATTACAACTTCAAAATTCCAACCTATCAAATGTCAAATATAACATCACGTACCATACAACCATCCTTTTATGAATTAATAAATTCTTAAAAGCTAAGAACTTCTAACTTTTATACCATCAAATATCAAACATATACATCATAAAGCTTATTACTTGTCCAAAATTTTTTTTTATGGTATGACATTCAATAAGATTCACCAAGCTTAGAGCTTTCCTTTATTTCTTTTACTAATGCACAAAATAAGAAAACACAATTTTTAAGATTGTGTGACAATTGAATTCCTTGCAATTTCTTACTCAATAGCTCTCATGCTTTCCTAATTTCTTGATTCAATAATAATACTCTCCTACATAGTTAAAAACCTTTTTAATAAGCTCAAAGTTTTGCCTATTCATATTCCCTGGTGGTTAATTTCTTTTTCCCTTCCAAAAATTGCTAAAAGCTTCTCAAATCTTAAATAAGGTTTAAATTCCTCCTCAAGTAACTCCATGGCAATTTCACTTTCCCTTATTGTTATTTACTACAATTTTCACCATTACTGCCGTTCAAGTTCAATATACCTATTAGGTCTTTGATAAAATAAAATAAAATTTAAAATTAAAACCTTATGCTTATTTTCATTTTTAAAATAATTTAATAAAAAATTCTCCAAAAAATAATTCATCATTTTTAAAACAAACCAATAATCAAACTATAACAGCTATAATAATTTTATAAATTTTTGACAATATTTGATATTTTTTATGTTTTTTTAATTTTTATAAATTTTGTCTTTACCATAAGTACATCTTTTTAGAGAAATCAAATTCTTACAAGATTAATATTATTAAACTTCAAAATAAAAGTTTTCTCTTTCAATATTTTTTATCATATGATAATTTAAATTTTTTTCTTCTAAAAATATTTATAATAATATTTTTTTATATTTTAGCCCTCTATTTTATGATTGATATAAATTGAGTCTCACAAAATTTGTGTCAGAATTTTTAATGATCTAAAACCCTATATTTTACATTCTTCTCTCTTCTTAATATTATTAACACTTTTTTAAACAATGTATGATTGTTTAAAATAACAATACTTGGCATAAAAATTTATAAATCATGAAAATCACAATTTAATATTTTTTTATTTATCAACTATACGATTTGATCTCCAAGCAATATAAAGCATGGATTGTATAATACAATTTGGGCGATCATATTGTATGATGAAAAAGCAAAAATATGAACAAGTCATAGATCATACAAGTATGAATGAGAATCAGACTCATAAATTTAGCTTATGGATAAGCTTAGTATAGATCATCTATGTGATTCCTAGAATAATCTAGTGATTATAATAAATCATGCTTACATAATAAGGAGATCAGACATGTATAATCAATGCAGTATAGTAGTTTGACCATATATAAAGTTCTAATTATATAATTTGATAAGGTGATCATACTATACAATGTGAAGATAAAAATATAAAAGAGGGTAGTTTCTTATTATATATTTTGAGAGAGCTTTTGAAAATATTTTTCTACTATATAATATTTTTATTAATAACAATTAATGTGAATTGTGTAGAAAATGATAAGAATTTATTAAAAAAAGTAACAAGTGATAGGAAAGGCTTCATAGAGTTATTAAGTTGATACATTAATTAATTATGATATAAATTAGTTATTAAAATGATCCATGATATTATTATGAAGTGTATGATGATGTGAAAATATATGCATGGTGTATAACATTTTTTACTTATATTATAATTTCACTATAACATTATAATTGTTGATGTGTATATATATATATATATATATATATATATATATATATATATATATATATATATATATATATATATATATATATATATATATATATATATATATATGATAAGATAAATGAAAATAAAAAAATAGATTAGTATTGTCAAAAAAAAGAAAATGAACTTATTTGAGAGTGACCTAATATATATGATATATATAATACACATCACTTATGGTGTTGTGATACTTTGATGTGAGACCATGGCATATCAAAGCATCTCAACTAACAATGATGGCATGAGATACTTCACTTGTTTCATGGGAACTTAGAGATAGGGCTTCAACATAATTGACAGTCTTGTCTCTTATTAGCACAAGAAATTGGCATTAAGAGAGTGAGACTAGTAATGATGAGATGAGATATTTCATTTTTAGGTATTGTGGGTGCTTAGAGATAGGACCTCAACATGTCACAATGTTAAGATCAGCTATTGATTCTCATAGAATTGAAGGTTCATAAATAATAGCATAAGACACTAGATGAGAGCATGATATAATTTAAAAATGTGAGTGATATTATATTTTGTGAGCACATTCTACATCATACTATTAGAGTTTTATTTTCATCATTGATTTTTATTTTTTCATAAAATATGACAACTGTTGTTTGTATGTTATTATTTTCTTCATAATGTTTTGAGATCATCATGATTTTTATATCACTCCCATCCATTTTTTTAGCTTGTGTTGTTATGTGTATATTGTGAACTCTGATTAAGCTATAAACTTATATGATAAATGTAATTCATCAAGTTGTCTTTGTTTTATACCTAGTAGGGTATTGTTTTATGGGTTTTAGACTTGCTCCTACCCTACTTGTACTAATAAACAATTAGGAAATGTAGGTAAGGGTGACACAAACCCTCTTTGGCTCAAACATATGATTTATTGATTTAAAAAAATTATTTAATTAATTTGTTCTTAAGATATGTTTGAACCAAATGGGGCTTGCATTGTCCTCGATTGCATTTTACAATTTTTGGATTTATGATGGGCATGATCATCTCTCTTTGTTTCTTCATTTAACAAGCTAATCATAACTTGTACAATAATGAGTATTCCATTGAGAGTAGAGTTTTTGAATCACAACCAAAGACTCCTAATTATTTGGCATACAACTTGAAATAATCCTTGAAGTTCATCCTTGATCATTATCTTTCTAGAATCTAATTAATTTATCAAACTTGAAAGTTCATTTTAAGTACAACACTATTGAGATACCATTAATGTAATTTAAATTGAAAAATTTTATAATAAAGAAACATATTATATTTCATCTTTGTTTCATAAAGATTCTATACCTTCTTCCAAAGAAGTTAAACACAAGTTCTGTTAGAAGTAATGGAATATGTTGTCATCTAATGACTATTTAATATGTTTAATGTTTTTTTATAAAAGTTCTTCTAATCAACATTAAGCACATATTTTGGCTTGACACCATCCCCCTCAATAAGAACATAGAATTCTTATAAAATAATTGGCTTTTTCTTAGCCTTTTAGATTCTCCATCTTGACCCAATCAAACTAATCATCTTTTAAGCCTTATTCTTCATCTTTCACCTCTCTATTCATCCTTAGTTACAACTTTGCAAATACAAAATCCACTTGTTTACTTACCAAATTTTAGATTTAGGCATGTCTAACATCTACATCTTCATTAAGATGCCATATTTTACAATAAGCTTGCAAATATTTACAAGTGTAACCTTATTTTATCAACTATTAGTAACAATAAACTTCTTCAAGTGAGACATTTTCCAAGAGAATTGGACAAAAAGAGATTGAATTCTTTTTATAAGATCATCAGTATTTATTCTATTGTGTAAGATTCCATCATAACATACATATTATTACAAAGATGATCAAATCAATTCATCATAAAAAAAAATAGTTGACAACTAAGTTTTGGACAACTTAGTCAATATATTTTAATTCGAGAATTAATCAAAATTTGAAATTTGGCATCTTTCTATGGAATCTTTAATTGTTCTATTTAATAATTTATTTATTTAAATATTTGCTTTTTTAGTAGGTCTTTTGGTACCAATGATTTTTTTAATCTATTGAAAAAAGAAAAAACTATTTTTAAGATATTTATTATTTTAATATAGTAGAAAAAGAAGGAATCATTTATTATTATTATTTTTTTTTTTTGAGGTTTTTTGTGCCTAGGAAAAGGGAAATGATGAGCATTTCATTTGATGAATATTAAAAAAGATGATCTCATATAAAGTTTTAATATGCAGCGTGTTTCCGTACATTTTTTAAATCTATTGTCGATGTCAGGTTGCCTCATGCAAAAAGGACGTTTGTACTTTAAAATTATGAATTTTTATTTGAGGTGACATATGTCTTTCATGAGAAGCCTAATGATAGGTGCGTGGCGTATTAGAGCATAAATAGCTAGGCAAATTGTGAATATTGTAAGATAAATAAAAGATGGTTAAATAGTTCAACTAAAAATGAGTTAAAAAAAAGAAAAAAAATTATTTATCAAGAATTTATTGCTTGTAGTTGAAAAAAATATTGTAAAAAAATTTAAAATGTTATTTTTAATGTTATTAAATTTTTTATTATTACATGATTCTTTAATAATGGTTTACTTTTAAAAAGATTTCTTTTGTTCATCTTGGGTGTCGATGGCATTGACAAGTGATGGCAAAGGTAAGCATCAACAACAATGGGCGAAATGTAATGATGATTTTTTGGAGGCAAGTTATGATGATCGAAAGATGGGATGGCTGACATTGCCTAGCCTCATTTCAACATATAATTATATGAAAGGTTAAAAATGATTTTAAGAATTTATTAATTAAAATGAGAGAATTAAAAAATTAATATATTTATGATCATTATATGTGATAATATATTTAGTTAGTAAAAATCAAGTAGATTGTTATCAAAATTTTTCTTTTATATTTTTTACATACAATTTTAAAGAGAATTTGATTTGATATTATTATTATTATTATTATTATTATTATTATGTCTTTATATATTATTTTATGATTTTTAATATTTGATTTCTTGAGTTTTTAATATTGTATACCTTGCAACTATTAGTTTAACAACTACATCAATAAGGATTATCCATGATTATACTTGTGAGCAAGTTTATTTGTTAGTTTTACACAGCGTTAGTGTTATATTATTTCATATCCCACGTTTTCTAGTGCATCATTAGTCCATTTTTAGGTTTTGTATACCATGTGGATTACTTTAGGTAATTGTCAAATTTATTTGACCAAATAAATATGATTTATTAACATTCAATAATTGTGATAGATTGTCAATAATTATTTACCAATAAACCCTTTTAGATAAACATAAACTATATGGGCAATCTATAATACATGGTTTCCTTGTTCATGATTAGTGACCCAAGATTGTTATCATTTATGTTTTTCTTATCCTTATTATTGAATTATAAAATTTCTAAAATATGATTTTTTTTTAATGTTTAAATTATTTGTGTTATGTTAGAAACAATTTTAATTCATATTTGATGTTCGGCAATTCCGCTTCAACTAATTCTCGTGATGTACATATACTTGTTTCAAGTAAAATGAAAATCTACTTTGTATTTTTCTATTCAATTCTTTTAGGCTTAATTACATGAATGATGATGTTGTCCTATATTTTATTTTGCATTAATAGCTTTTTATCAATCTTAAAATGGTACAAAAATATGAAATTTTTGAACATCATAAAAATATGTATCCAATAGTGATGAGATTCGTGCATCCATTTGTTTAGTTTATTTTGCTATTTTGATATGTTGTAGACCAGCTAAACAACTATTTTTAAAGTAATTTGATTTTACTTTTCTATATGAATCTTTTCTTATATTTTTAATTTCTTATTTACTTAAAGTTTTTAATTTGAAAATTTTTTATTTATTTGATATCATTATAATTATTGTCATTTAAGCATTTACAAAAATATGATTTCAAAACTTAATCAATTAATTTGGAGGCTTAATAAATGTTGAATTTTGTCTAAATCTAGAAATTAAAATTAAATATTATTAAAAACCAATTTTAATTAAGCTTACACTAATACAAGACGTTTGTCAAACAAACCTTTATAAATGAAAGCAAACTTTTCAAGAATTATTTTATTATTTAAATATAAAAATAGTCTTAAAATATTATGAAATACAGGCGAGGGCGACGTAAGCTCCCTTTGGTTCAAACATATCTTAAAAACAAATTAATTAAATAAACATTTTTTAAAATCAATAAATTACGCAAGCACAGGAGAATGATTGGCTTGGGAGCATCTGCCGGCCAAACAACGGCAGCCGCAGCCGGTGTTCCGCCGACACGTTCCATGGGACCACGTTGGCCTGACGTCCTGAGGGCAGCCGGCGGCCGAATCAAACCTTGCCACGTACAAAAAGTTACCAACAATGCCGCCCAAATAGCGAGAGATTCTGAAGAGAAATGAAAGGCCGAAACATTTCCATAAGCGGGATGGAAATATAAAATAAATTATTATTTAAGGCAAATAAAAATATGTCTAAATTGGTAGTGTCTACACGATAGGTATATGCCGTCATGATTCGGCCACTTGCAGTGCTCTTTTTTTCAACGTATGATGTGACATAAATATCATATGATTAGACTTTATTTACTTAAATTATTGTAAAAATATTTTATCATAGTAGGGTTATGAATTCTTCAAGGTTAGGTTATTCGATTTGTTTAACTTTTGACCTTGTAATGTTTCATTGAGGTTTTTTTTAGTTTATTCTATTGGTCATTCTAATTTTTGATGGATGCTTTTGAACGATCTTTAGCTTAAATTAATAGTGGAATCAAAGCATAGTGTGATTTATTAAATAAATTGGTGTTCTTTTTTTAAATGTCTATTTATATGAAAAATGATTTGATATAATAAAGATATCAAAAGAAACTTCTAAAATTTCAGCTTAATAAATAATTGAGAAACAAAATAAAAATTTATTTAAAAAACTAGTTAAGACAATTGAATGATGGATATTTTGTTTAAATAAAGATTTTGTTCGAGATGTATAAAGCATGATGTAAGGTTGATTTGTCATAGAACTTATATGATTTTTAGAGTAACATCATATATAAGTACAGAGAATATGTATATTTAAAATTTAATTAGACAACCAACTTGGTCTTCAAATTTGATAGCCCAATTAAAGGTTGGTTGATAACTATTATAAACTTATATTGATGGAAATATAAATTTAAGACATGGGTGAGAAGCATCTCGTGATGAAATTAAATATTTTCATTAAGTTTATTTGGTTATTTGTTAAATATATTTTTTATTTATATATGATACTTTTTAAAGCAGTTAAAGAGTCATTCTAGTCATCTCAAAAAACAAAATTTTTGTATATATTTATTATGATATTGGATTCATTGGAAGTTGTGTATAGTTATTAAAAGATTGATTATAAAATATGTAATTTATTATACGAACATAAAATAAAAAATAATTATATACATAGATATAAATAAGATAATTTATATGATTCAATAAAAGATATGAGCTCCATTCATGTATAATGATAATGGAAATCTACTAAAACAATAAGGTTATAAAATATCAAAATAGTAAAGACAACTAGAAGAGAAAATATGTTTCTAAATCATAATAATTAAGAACATTTTATAACATTCTATATAATAAATGAATTTATTAAATACCTCCAAATAAGAAAATTATAACAAAAATTAAAAACAAATATGGTAGAGTTTTATTCTAATCAAGTTTTAAGATTTATCTACAAATCTTCACTTTTAATTAAATCATTACAACCCAACAAGTAACACTTTAAGATTTTGTAGTTAATGATCCTTTAAGATTATCTCTAACTGTTAATATTAAGTAAATACCATTGGTACACATGATTGACTACAACATTGCATGCTATTGGACATAGATTGCATATATTACACCAAGTGACATTTGCCATAATAATGCTACACATTATTGGTCAGCCATTGCTTAATCCCCCCTAGAATTATATCTCTTTTCCTTTAGTGATTTGAGTAATTTTTATATTTATTTCTTATAAAAAAATTATATAATATATTGAGTAAACTTAACTCTTATGATAAGTTCTTGATAGGAGAAGGATTTTATAGATTTTATCTTTTCGGACACCTATAAATCCTAAGCCACTAAGTCCTTAAACCCATATTTTTAAGGAGACTTAATTCGTTTATGAGTTAAATCAATAGAAATATTGATTGTTTGTGTCTATATATCTTCTAGATTATTGTGAGACTTTTTTAATAATCTCATCAACTAATAATAAATTATCACTATGACTGTTACTCAAAGTTATTTCAAATTTTGTTTATTAAGTAATATTATTTTATTTTTTTAAAACATAAGAGTCAAAACATAGGTGAAACATACAGTCTTTTTTTCAAATATAATATGTTTGTTAAAAATAACTTTTCTTGTAGTTCACCCTAATTCCATAGCCTATAAGTACTCTTTTATTTGCTCTATGTTTTAGTTTGCCCTCATTAATATGATAATAAGCAAGACAAATAAA
The DNA here is from genome assembly GCA_023846275.1 of Vanilla planifolia. NCBI lineage: Eukaryota > Viridiplantae > Streptophyta > Magnoliopsida > Asparagales > Orchidaceae > Vanilla > Vanilla planifolia. The sequence continues at coordinate 5,370,568 of CM043875.1, read as the reverse complement.
TATTTTAAGAATTAAATAATTAACAAGTTTTTTAGACTATGCCTTAATAAGGGATGTTTACAATTTATGACAATATTTAAAGAATAGTTCACCGAATAAAAAGTTTTGGTTGTTTTAGCAAAAAAAAACTCCTATTTAGAATTGCATTTGAAGGCATCCAATTAGCTATATCTAATAATATTTTTGTTTATTCCTTATGTCATATCATTCTATTGTGGAGTATCTCTAATAGTATAGTATCAATACACTCATTCTTACAAATTTCTTTAAATTTTTTATAACAAAATTCTAAGCCATTAATAGTTCAAATGTGAGAATTTTTCATTACTTAAAAATTTTAAAGATATCACTTTTATGTTTCATCATAAATATTCAAGTCATCTATAAATAATCATTAATGATAAGAAAAGAATATTTAACTCCTCGAAGAGATAGAAAAAAAGAAAAATTATAAAAATATGAATATATGTAATCTAATATGTCATTTATAATATTAACAAAACTAAAACCCTTTTATTTTGTTTCCCAAGAAGACCATGTTTGTTAAGAATTGATATTCCTTTCCTATTCATATGCCTAATTATCATAAATCGTAATTTAGCCTGAGAAAATACAATATTTTTAAAATGAAAAGCCATTGATATTGAATTATCATTGTAAAACATTATTGAGTATATAAACTACCATATTGTAATCCCTTTATGAATGTTGTAGCAGCACCTTTATTGCTTTGCAATACTCCACCTCAACACTATACTTAAAGCTTTTAGAGTTTATGATGCACAAAGATTTAAGTTTTTTCTTCCATGTTAGAACATGATTGAACATCAGTAAGCATCGTAACAGCATCATCATATATTCTTATTTTAATAAAACTAATGCCAACTATTTTGTAAGGTGCTTCCTTTTTTAGTATAACATCTTCTTTATCTTTTTTCTCATATGTTAAAAATTAATTTCTATTCAAACACATATGATAAAACATTTATTTTTTAATACTCATTTCATGATAAATGTTTTTGGTTAACAATAGATAATACTAATTCTATTTTTGAAGAGGAATCTTTGCTTGCAATTACATTAATTGAATCCTTCTTCTTCTTCTTCTTCTTCTTTAGACAATCATTCTTTCAAATATCTTGTTTTCTTATAATAATTATAAATATCCTTTAGATTACTCTTCAATTTGGTTTTTCTTTTAATCTTAAACTTTTATTGACTTGCCTTTATATGAATAAATGATGACTAACCCAACTATTAAATTCTCTCCACGATTTTTTAAATGCATTAAATCAAAGTTCTCATGTATGAAGACTAAATCTAACTTCTTTCAAAGTAATACAATCTTTTTTAATACAAAAATAATTTATAAAACTATCATATGATGTAAATACATAGACTAATACAATATTCTCATCTTCTTTCTTAATAAGAATATTTCCAAGATTCATTAAAATAAAATTTAATTCTTCTAGATGTTCTTTTAAAGGTATAACTTCTTTCATATGGAAAGAGTGCAGATATTATTCCAACAACTTATTAGTTAATATTTTGTCATATAGATATTCTTTAACTTTTGTCAGACTTATTATAGTCTCTTTATCTAAAACTTCATAAATTATTCATTTGCTAGACAAAGTAAAATCAACTAATATAATTTCTTCTCTTTATCTAAAACTTCATCATAATAAGTTTTCTTAGATTGAGGTGCCCAAATACCTTGTTGCTTTAATGTACAAAGTCATGGTTTTTCTTCCATGTTAAAAAATGGTTCAACATCAATAAGCATCTTAACAACATCATCATTTATTCTTATTTTAATAGAAATAATGCCAACTATTTTCTAAGGTGCTTCATTTTTTAGTAGAACATCTTCTTCATCTTTTTTCTCATATGTTAAAAACTAATTTCTATTCAAACACATATGATAAAACATTTACTCTTTAATACTCATTTCATTATAAATGTTTTTGGTTAACAATAGATAATACTAATTCTATTTTTGAAGAGGAATCTTTGCTTGCAATTACATTAATTAAATCTTTCTTCTTCTTATTCTTCTTTACACAATCATTTTTCCAATATCTTGATTTCTTATAATAATTATACAAATTCTTTAGATTACTCTTTAGTTTGGTTTTTTTTAATCTTAAACTTTTATTGGCTTGCCTTTATATGAATAAATGATGACTAACCCAACTATTAAATTCTCTCCATAATTTTTTAGATGCATTAAATCAAAGTTCTCATGTATGAAAACTAAATCTAACTTCTTTCAAAGTAATACAATCTTTTTTGTTATACAAAAAAATTTACAAAACTATCATATGATGTAGATAAATAGACTAATATGATATTCTCATCTTCTTTCTTAATAAGAATGTTTCTAAAATTTATTAAAATAAAATTTAATTCTTTTAGATGTTCTTTTAGAGGCATAACTTCTTTCATATGAAGTGAGTGCAGATATTATTCCAACAACTTATTAGTTAATATTTTGTCATATAAATATTCTTTAACTTTTATCACAAACTTATCACAGTGTCTTTATCTAAAACTTCATAAATTATTCATTTGCTAGACAAAGTAAAATCAACTAATATAATTTCTTCTCTTGTTCAATAAATTAGACATCATTCATCATAATAAGTTTTTTAGATTGAGGTGCCCAAATGCCTTGTTGCTTTAATGTACAACATATTTTGAAACGTTAGAGATTGAAATGATACTTTCCAAGAACATTTTGATGTTGATTTTATGCCACACTCTTCTTCTTCGATGATCAAAGCTATGGCAAAACTTTCTTTGATACTAATTAAATATATAAATATTAAATAAAAAATAATCACACATATGTAAAAATAAAACAATTAATATAGTTCATTTAAAGTTATGGGTTACATTCATAAATAACAATAACAAAAATTTATTATGGAAAAAAATATGATTATAGAATAGTAAAACAATAAAGATGGACAAAAGAGAAAATGTGTTTCTAATATCTAATAATAAAAAATATTTATAATACTTCATAAATTAGATAAATTTTTTAAAATATTCATAAATTAAGAAATTTTAAAACATATTAAAAATATATATATGATAAGGTTTTGAGCTAATCAAGATTTAATTTATATTAAAATATTTTTTAATATGTTTTTAAATAAAAAAAACATAAAGATGAAAATTTCTATGTCAAAGAAAAAGTGAGATTGTTTTTATATTGTATATGCAAGAATATAACATCATTGTCAAAGAGTTTGCTTTTTCACATAGAATGGAACACCATGATGTTTGTTTCTTGTACTTGGAATCCATGGTTATTCCATTTGGACATGAACAAAGGTTGTTGGAGAGATTAAAGATAAAGATGGTTAATTTAGGCCGGCTAATGGTTCTTGTGGCCATATGTATTTGTTCAAGTCTAACTCGCATGTTATATCAATTCAAGCATATTGTGTTGAAGGAAAAACACACTGAAGTCATTTTTCATTCCTTACATGGTTTAACTTCACTCTTCTAAGATGGTAGATAAAATTGCAAGCAAATGCAAAACAAACATGAGAAGATGGAGAAGCAAAAGAATGACCAACACTTGAAAACAAGTATAGCACAACAAAGGCAAGGTTTGTCAAGGAGAGGTCTTGTTTGGTGTGACATACAATATCTAAGAGGACTTTTATAAAAAAAAAGATTTAAAAATTTTATATAGTTATTAATATCAAAAGACAATGTGTTCCTTTTTTATTATGATTTGTTAAAAGGAGGGCTATTTGCTTAGCTATTTATAAGGTGTATTAAATGGACGTGACTCTTAAAAAACATGTTGCAAAAAAAGACATAAGTGATTTACGTTATGCTTGATACAAATACCATGGATAATTATCTCAATTAGTAAAAACATTAAAAAGATTATTAAAAGATATTTTTTTTAATAAATGTGAAAAGTTTGATTAAATTATTCATATTTTCGAGTGGCCAAAATAACATTTGACATTTTAGTAAAAAAAAAATAAAGCAATTTTTTTAAATATTATTTTTGAAAGATTAAATTATCTCTTGCTCTTATTGTGTATGTTTTTATTTATTTTTTTTTATTTTTTGAAAAGCATGACTAAAATGTGATATAAAAAAATATCTTAATATTTTTTGAAAAACATTCTAAAAAAAACTAAGTTTAAAGATTATATGTCAAATAGAGCCCTAGGTTATATCTTATAAATGTGGTTTTTGATGACAAAGGCCATGTTTGAGTTGTGTAGATAACTTTTTAAGTTTAGATTGGTTCTTTTTTAAAAGAGTTTTTATAAAAATTTTGAAAAATTAATTTTTCGAGAATTAAAACAAAATTTTATAAAAAATTATTTATTAGGATTTTAATACTTTTTAAAAACATAAAACTCCTGCAAAAATATTTAAAAGATGTTGTTAACAAACAAAATATACCGAGCTTCAAGGGAGATTTTTCATAAATAGCTTTGGATGAAAAGTTCATAATAAGGAAGGCCAACAAGGTCCTGTTTTATTATTATTATTATTATTATTATTATTATTATTAAATGTCACGTGATTAATTTTAAAACAATGAACTTTAGGAATTATATTTGGTGTTTTATTAATATTAATGGGCCTTAAGTTGAAATCCATTAGGCCACAATGGAATCATCTAAGCTTGATGGGCCTTGGATGGCTCAAAGTTTGGACTCATGGGCCATAGAGAGATCCATAAGAAACATTATTGCTCATCACGAAAAGGCAAAGAGAACAAAAAGGGTTGCATTTTTCGATTAACATTATATGTATTCTTTAAGGAAAGTTTACAGGCTTTGTTATTCTGTTCTTTGGGCACTAGATTTTAATGTGTGAGAGCAAACCATCAATTCAAAAAGATTGGCTAAATAAATTAAAAACTACAAATAAATTAAACATATCTAATTTAATACTTTTGAAAGACAATGATATTAATATATTTGTTTCAATTGTCATCAAAATCAAAATGTGAAGATTGCTTCTAAATTGATTATATTATTAATGTAATTGTTAATTAAAGCTTTAGTTTAAAATTATGTATTCATATAAGAATATAATAAGCTTAACTTTGGGTCATTTTCCAAAACAAATCCTTTACCAAATGATATTAAGGCTGAGTATAATTCTAGTGAATCATGTTGTTTTAGGCTCAAGAGATTTTAGAGATTTTTATTATGATTGATTAGAGTTTTAGTAAATTTTGATTATTTTTTTATTTGATAAGTAGATCTTTTATATACATAGTTCTTGATAGAATTAGTAAGCTTTCATGTAGATGTGTGTACTTCGTTTGAAGGACCAAAATATGACTTATATTTTGACAATTCATGATATGACTTGAACTTTTGGGTTATTAATCGTATTTAATGATGTTGTTGAAATTATAAATGTAAGAAATGATGATCATTATTAAAAAAACTAGATGTCTTATAAATTAGAGAAGATAAATTAGAAAAGAAAGGAAAAAAGAGAAGATTTCAAGTCTTTAATATGAAAACTGTAAGAATAAAACAAAAATAATATAAATTTTATACCATCAATATTTTCTTAGTTAAGATTATGATTAAATGTATAAAGATATTAATAAGACTTTACTTATTGGGGAATAAGTTTTTATCCTCATATTAATAAAAAACTTGTCATTTTATAAAAAAAATAAAAAACAAATTACGAGATATAATTAAACCATTTGCTTAAATTGACGAGTGCTATTGTTGCTTAATTTGATGACATGTGTAGCATATGTATGGGCCATTTCAAATCCATAATCATTGACAAATTGGCAAGTCTTTGTTATCAATCCATTCACAATAGACCTGTTTTATCACTTAGTCAAATAGCACTTTGACAATTGAATTTGAATTTACAATGAGTTTTACAATAAAAGAGAATAACAATCACTTTTGAGCTTTTGTTTAAGTGATTGTGATCTAACAAGGAAGAACATATTTGAAAAAGATTTCTTAATATTAGATTTTGAAGTAGTTATGCCTTTTGACATATATATGCAACTTTCTCAAGTGGTGAGATGACCACTTCATTTTTACTTCTCTTCTTTATCATACTTTATGCCTAACCATCCGCAATACATTGCATTGTGATAGCTTTAGTTTTTCGACTCTTTAAAAGAAGTTTGAAGAGAATATTAAATTCCATGGGAAGATGGATCCCTGAGCAATGGTCAAATAAGAAAATAGTACATCAATCCAGGTCATTAACAAAAGAAACATTGGTTCATGTTTTTCAACTTGGCCTAAACTGAACCTTGCAAAATGCAACTAACATATGCTTTCCTTTATCTTTTTAGAGTTTTGAACCTGAGGAATACCTTCGTTTTACTCTTTCAATTTAGGTTGTGTTTGACATCGTTTTTAGAGTTTCTTTTTGGGATAAGATATGGTTTTCAAATGTAATATTCTTTTGACTAATCAGTTAGTTGATTTCGTAATCTGGCCCATGTTCATCATTGTTTTGTATTGTGTTATAGTTAAGAAATATTATTTTATTGTATAATAATATTCTAATTGTTTTCATGTTTCTTGTTATTAAAAAAAAAGTCAAAAAAGAATTTTCTGATAACAATAAGCTTTTTTAAACAATAGATTGCCAAATGCATACTTTTTAAATATAATTAACAAATCAATTTTCAAATATAGTCTTTATTTGTTAACTTTAAATGCATAATGATAAAATTTATTATTATGACGAACTTACGAATTTGATTGTCTATGAATTTTAACATACCCCTTTTTGCTATTGTCAATTATCTTCGTACATTATGGTATATAAAGCATGATGGTAGTATATGATAGACGATAGTAATTAGATATGATCGTGATAAAAAATTCTTATAAAAAGAGATTATTACAAAATATGTTATATCAAGATAACAATTGAGTTGTCTAATAGATTATATTTATCTTTTATTTAATTCAACATATTTTTATTTCATTATGAATTATAATATGTCATATATATATGACTTTTATAATATTTTCATCTTTTTTTACATATTTTATTATTCTTTCATATTTTTATTAGATAAGATATATTTATAATTTTATTTTTGAGTTATGTTTAGTATTATAATCAATTTAAATCATTATTATATAATACACAATGAGGATATTTTGGTATAACATTTAGTTTCTAGAAACAATAGTTTTTTTTTTTATTATGCATGTACATATTAGATTTATCGTCATTATCCTTATGATTTTTTGTGATTATCACCCTTTGTCTTACATCCTACATGGGTTTCTCTTACTTATTCTCCATTACTTTTGTATTAAAATCTCTTCGTGATGTTTCAACCAATACAATGATCAGTCAGGTTGCTCCTTTTGGTTTTCTTGGTTTTATGTACACAAGGCTTCCTATTAATCTCAAGTCGCTTCTTATGAGGCTTAGATAAAAAGAAAAAAATAATAATAAAAATGTGCCTTGGGTTCTATGTTGTCAATCTTCACCACCATGTGCCACCCGTGCATTGCACTCAGCTAGCCCAACTAGTTACATGCACCTGTAGTTGCCTTCAGCTTCCCGCACTGACGTTTGCACACGCGCCACTGCGCTAGCATGCACATCTGTTGTAGCCTCCCTCCACACACGTACCCTCTATCCTCGCTTTGCTTTTGTTGTGTCTGCACTCTGCTGTAATCAATCCTCCCCCATGTCTTCGCCTAACTACATATGCACGATCCACATGAAACCTTAACCATTGTTGTTTCTCTCACACTTACTGTTGAACTAGGAAACCTAATACTAAATCGATGCCTGAGAAGAAATGGCCCACATGTGTCGTGTGCGTGTGTGTCTAGCAGTTGAAGTTGAACTAGCCATGCTAACTGCGAACGAGTCTGTGAAACCCATTATAGAATTGGTACAATTCTTACTGGTGTTTGATCTGATGCGAAATTGGCCTAGTGTTAATGCGAAATTTGTCACATGCATTAATCATTATAACCTAACAAACTCGACGTGTCTGAGCTCAACCAACCTAAATGAATCAACCTCTAGTACCCAAATCGAACCAGTCTTTAGCTTATCTCATAATATGTTTTGGAAGGATTTTCAAAAGATTTTGAGTCAAAATTTATATAGATCAATCAATACTTTCGTTATAATTTTTTTAAAAGTTTAGATAGAGATTATTTTTAAATACTTGATAAAAATATATGGGATTTGGTAATCAATAAGTTTATAAAAGAGATAGTATTAAATTTCTTTAAGTATATTTGTCTTTTATTTAATAGATTTATCTTGACTTAAAAGATTAATATATTAGATTATAAATTCATAAATTATGATTATGACACTTGTAAAATTTTACTCTGTTTGTGAGCTTAATTATAGCCTTGAGAATGCTTGAAACTCATGAGTGATAATTAAGAGAGTATTTTATTTTAATTTTTTTGACCCACATAAAATATCATTAATTTTGATACTTAAGTTAAACTTTTAAGAAGAATCATTTGATAACTATGATAATATTATTTGTTATTATTTTAGTCTATTGCTTAAATGCTAAATTATATAATTTATTTTTCTTTATTTAAGAAATATTTAATTATAGTTTTATTACTTTATTTAAATATTATTTTAGTTAAATAATGGATGAAAAAGTTTTAACATTTTAATCATATCTTTTGTTTATCATGCTTTATAGATATAACCAATGAAAACTTTAAAACATATTAAAAATAAAATTAATATATTTAATATTACTATAAATTAAAAACTAAATAAGTTAGAAGTTAAAATAAATAAGTGTGTAAACCTTATAGAAAAAATGTTATCATGTACACCACTAATTTGTAGAAACCTTGATAATAGATTATTTGGATAATTATATATATGGAAGCAAGGTAATTTTTAATATGATAGCATATTTGAATATATTTAAAGATTTAACAACTAAGACTTTTTACCATGATATGGATTGTTAATTAATTAAAAATTTATTTAGAATTTAGGTAAGAAATTAGAAAAGTAACTAAGTTGCATTATCCTTGAACACTTAAGGATGCTAGTAGTTTCGCTAAATTGATAGAGAGACTATAAATCTTGGTACTTATGAATTTTAAATATAAATTATTAGGATAATTTATAAACATCTAACAAAATTACTAAGCTTGATTTGTCTTTTTTATGTAAATTTCAAACTATTAAGGATACTATTAAAAATAATCATCAAAATAAGCCTAAAATTTGCCATTAATGTGAGAAGATTAGACATAAGAGTTATTAGTGTAAATATATTTTTAACTCTAAAGAATTATAAAAGAAGGAATTAAAATATAAAGGAGTAGAAATTATTTTCTTTACTCATAAGGAGGAAAAAATAGAGGATATGAAGTTGGTATGAAAGATTATAAACTTATTACTGATAAGAATGAAGAGCTAGAGAAAAATAAAATTGATTGTATAGAAAAAGAATTAACTCATGACTTAAGCTTTAAAAATTATGAAAATATTTTAGGCAGTTTTATACATATTATTACTCATTATCTATGTGCATGTTACAAAAAGCTTTATTGCATGCTTAATTTATTTAAGAAATAAATTTAATTTAATTATTATAAATGTGTTGGATTAGTGAAATAACTAAAGTTTTTAAGAAATTTGATAAGAGTGACTAATTACTAATATGTCTTTATACAACGAGCTATATCCTTCCATAATTTCAACATTATGATGTGATGATATTTAAATTATATAAGCATATGAGTAATGTGATATGCGTTTTAGATTTATTATCATATGTAGTTTATAAAAATGCCATTGATCTTGAGTTTATCTACTTTATACAAAATTAGTATATGAAAAAGAATTATAAGTAAACTTTACTAATGGTAAATATGATAGATAATTCTTGAACATTTGTTTACATTGATATCTTGATTATTATCTTTTGTCTAATATTGCTTATATGTTACTTTATTTCTCTAAGGTTTTAGATGTATTGGAAGGTTCATCCCTCATATGATACCTTTATTTCTAGGAAGATTCTATATACATTGATGCAAAAATGGATAAACATTCACTTAAAATACAACTTTGTGGAACAAAGTTTTTTTTAGTTTTGTAGGTTGATATAGGATAAGCTACATTATGATGATAATTGAGTTGATATAATAGATTCTATTAATCAAAATGATGAACACACAATGAGAGTTTTATATAAACGACCTTAGCATAATGAAGCATATATATGTAATAACGAAGAGTGATATTCCACTTATTAAAAAGCTATAATAATGATGTACTAAACTAAGGACAAAAGATTCTCTTTGTCAAATCTCAACATATACCAAAATCTTTATCACAAAAGAAGCCCTCCAATTTTCTCTTTAATAAAAAATATTCGCCAAGGAGATTAATGATCTAAACGAATGATATATGAAAGCTCTTAGCTTTTTATCAATGAAAAATATCACAGGGATATGAAGACCCAAATAAAAGGATGGCAACTCCAAGTTGTCAACAATAATTTTGAAGCCAAAAGTCTTTTCAAATAGATTGAATTCCTTACAAGATAAGTGGGAAGGGTAAGAGTGAAGTGTTATGCCTCTTGTTAACTTCATGATTTCTACTAAAGTTGTGAAAACTATGAATAGATTAACAATATATTTCATTAAGGATATATTAAATTAACATATCTCTCAATTTTACTATATATATAAGTTATATCTAAATATCTAGATAATAAATATATATTTTTAAAAATAATAATATCTTAAATTTGATATTTAGACATTATTTTTAAAGTAGTATCTTAAATATTCTTCTAATAATTCAATATTATGATTATTTATAAAGTATATTCTTTTAAACCCTCCTTTCTAACTCAAGTTATCAAGATCATAGAGCCTTCAAGGATTAATGTCATTACTCACCTATCTTTTTTTACCAAATAATATAATAATAACAAAAAAAGAATAAAATAATGTATATTTGCATATAGAGGACACAAATCATTTACTTAGATTTGAATAACAATAAAACTTCTTTTTCAAAATTATTTTTAAAATTTAGATAGTTACTATCTTAAAACATAAAATATTAATAACAATTAGCATACTCATATGCTTATTATACAATACAAGTGAAAATATATCAGATGTAGTTTTAGAACATATAAGAATACACTAAATATGTTTCTTAAAAATGCAAAATTTAGCTCACATGATAGTCTAATTTATTTATATTTTTGTTTCTATGATATGACTTATAATATAAGAAAATGTGTTTCATAATGCTTAGTAGGTGAAACTGAATCTATATATACAAATAATATTGTATTATAAAATGATACAAAATGCAATAATAAAAATATAGCATCTATGAAAAACTTTTTTGTAAGCATATGTCAAATGAGTTGATGAATATCATGGGTTGTTTCATATAATTTACAAATAAGTACTTCATATTTCGCATACCATTATCATATTTATTTTCACCACTATTCTTTAGTTATTTATTTTTCATTATTTCTCATGCTTATTATTTTTTTCATTATATAAAGGCCCATATTTTTCAAAGGATAATTATCTTATCTGTATATAATTACATCTCTAGTTGATATCTTATCATCTCATACATAAAATTTATTGTATATACATAGAATAATTGGTCAGTTATCTTAATCATTTCATCTCCACACATTAGTTATAAATAAAGTATCAGTGGTAATAGAACATAACACATTATACAATGTACAAAGTATTAATTGTAGTTAAAAATGAGGTCTTAATGTCATCTCGTAACATAGTTCATAATCTTTGTTTATTAAGCCTTATATCATGTGTTAATGACAAATCATATATAATTACATTCATGTGATAATATTAAGAAAATCTTAATATTATTTTTTATCTCATTTTATCTCATGATTTATTATCATATCATCTCATAATATTATATATGAATCTATTATATATGATGTGAAAATAAATGTTATATAACATGATTATAAAATTTCTCTTTTTCTTTATCTCTTTTTCATTATGTCTTCATTTTATTTTTCTTTATCTCTTTTTATATTTTGATATTTTTATCACACAACATATAATAATATGAATAGTTATTCTATGCTTAAAACATCTAATAATATATCTACTATATTTCATATATAAATATTAAAACACATATGTAGAACATAATGATGCCATGCTAAGATAAATACAAGAATATATTTTAATGAATAAAAAGACCAAGTTATTTACATTATAGTTAATTTTAATTCACTTGATTTCTCCAATATTGTTATGTTTATCTTTGTCTTTGATTTTCTACATATAAAAAAATAATGCAAATATATCACAACATAATATCTATAATATCATTCACATGCTTGTTAAATTTTCTTTTCTTTGGTGCATAATTCTTCTTTTTCTCAATATATAAATCTTCAACTATTCATAAAATCTCTACTTAGATATATTTTATGCCAGAGTGAATGGATTGTATATTGGCCTTGACATACTATATGCCAAGATTTTGTATTATACATATGCAACTCTATGTATCATGGATTGGATCAACATATTTTAGAATGAACATTGAAATCCCTCTCATTATGTTTCCCTCCTCAAAACTTATCATCCTTCTTTCTTGCTAACACCATTATTCTCCAACATAGAAATCACTTTCTTAGACAAATATAAATTTTTAATATCTTCTAAGTTTGTAATTTCTTTATCATAAAATATCATGTCTTTAAAATTCTTATAAGAGATAAAATGAATATAAAAATAATAAAATAAGATCTTCATTATTTATCTTTACAATTGCTTTTCTCATATTGCTAATGCTAGAATTAAATTCATATTAATATGACTTAGTGTTCGTATAATAAAAAAATACCTTCTATTTTATGTGCAGTTAGTTACTTGGTCATGTTTAAAGAATCTAAATTATGTTATAACCCATGTCTAAATGTTTCTTTTAAAACCCTCAATAAGACTTCATTTGTCAAATGATGCTAATTAGCTAAAAGAGTTTTATGTGATACATCTCATCCTTCTTAAAGCTAGTCATGATTTTTGACATATTTTGTTTTCTCATGAGTTTTATTACAATCTTTGTTGGTTGAATTACACTTTCATCTCAGACCTCTAAAGCACAAAACTCTTTTGAGTAATCAAATTCTATAATTTCATACATTGTTTTTGCATTTTATCAAAGCATTGATACCAATATTTTGGAAGGAGCGACTCATGTATGCATAGATATAAAAAGGATTAGAGGTGATTGTTGGCAAATAGTAATCTATAAAGATCAAGATAAAAGAAGAATAAAAGATTTATGTCATTCATTTACAGTTAAGCCTACTTCAATGATAAAAGAGGATATTCCATAAGTGAAAAATAAAAATAGTGATTTAAATAAAGAGTGGACAAAGAATTGTTATTTCTAAATCCAAAAGTACATCTAAATCTTGATCATAAAATATCACAACACATGCTACGCCTCTTTTCACCTTTATGATCATTATTTAGAGATGAAAAAATATGAATAACTTAGATATTTGTCTCATGAGAAGTATGTTAAATTTATATATTTCCTGATTATATTATATCTAAATTAAATCAAGATATGCAAATATCATAATGTTTAAATTATTTTCACTAAAGAAATAATATATTGAATTCAGGTTTTGGATTTATTAGTATTGATGCAATTTCTTAACATTTGTATTATTTTTTTATTAAGAAGTAAGAAGTATCACGTTTTGTAAATCCTTATCCAACACATTAAGTGTGGATGCCCATGTTGGGTTAAAAATGTAAATTTTTTTAATTTAAAAAATATATTTCAACCAAATAATTGGGGCTCGTTAACGTTGAAGTCAATCTCAAATTATGCCAATACGTCATTCATCACATCGGTTATGAATAAAATCCATTTTTGATGATTTCCAAAAGATTTGTTTTATCTCATGTTAAATATAAAATCATGCAACTATAAATAAATAATAAATAAAAACAATTATGAAAATGTTGAAATGCATAATCTTAGTTTTTAAAATTTGAATTTTTTTTCCCTTTTGAGAAACCAAAGTATCTCATTCTTTTTTTAGTTAAAGTTTAGTGCTTTTTTTAGATTATGCTAAAATCTTAATTATTTTATTACCGAGATAAACAAGAAATGTTTATGCTCTTTAAATTATTTATCATTATTAATATTGTTGAAAATACATTTTGAGATGAGAAATATTAATCTTGAAATAACCTAATTTCAAATTTTACATTATTACAATTAAAAATATTTCATATATTATATTTTATCTAAAAAATGATAATTTGAAAACTTGTTAAAATTGAATATGTAATTATTTTTAAAAGCGATTTTTGGCCTTAATAACAGCTACTCTCATAATGAGCCGTTTGTCTGGTGCGCATATGAACTTAATCTCTATTCCACATTCCAAATAGACTTTTAAAAATAGTACAAATTCCAATCACTCAAGCATCTGCGTATCTGTCAAGTGACGTGGCATAATGGAAAACCTTTTAACCTAAAAACTTTTAAAAAGAAGTTGCTTATTAAATTCTATTTAAATATAGTGATGATGGATCATTTTAGCATTTTTAACTTATTCGCTTTTTACATTTTATTATATAATTCCAAAAATACAGCTTACATGTCACATATATATCTGTTTTCAAAAGACACTTAGAATAGGACAAAAAAAATCAATTGTTTGTGGCTCAAATGAAAATTTTACAAAAGGTTTTTGGGTTTTGTATTAAATGAAAATCTTTTCTCATTTTTGAATTTAGAAGTGATGAATTATGAAAAATAAAGAATCGTAAATCACTTAAACATGTTAGTAGAGTAATACTTTGGGGGCTTCATGGTTGAACAAAAAAATAATTACATAGAATTAATGTAATTTATTATAATTTGTTATTAAATAATTAATATAAGATAATGTTTTGTGGTTTCTAAACTTCTTCACCATTTGAGAATTTATTTATGTTTGATTTGCTCTTTGTTAAGATGTCATCTATACTTGTCAAGTGCATATACACCTAGGGCAAACTAAATTATATGGGAGAATTGTGGTGTTATATTATTGCAACCAAATTTTAAATCTATTTCTTTATTTAGGAATTTGAAAAAGTTTTATTGTAGACAACCTATTTAAATGGAAAACTTTCTTATATATAAATAAAAATTTCTTTTGGAATCCTTTTTAGCAAAGATAAAAGATTACATTTATAAACTATTTCTATAATAAAAATCAAGAGAAAGATATTGTCAAATGTTGAATTAATATATGCACTTATCATAATAACAGCAATACATCACAAATAATTCAAATCCTATTATATCTATCTATGATAAAGAAAAAAATTATAAAATAAAATATCTCATTTATTATTCTCATAGAGTTTCGTGATATAAATTATCATTATCTATAATTGTTAAGTTAAAATACTGAATTAGTTGTAATAGGTTTAGTAGTAAATTCTATAGAATACAAATACAAATTAATACTATATTGAGTCATGTTGTAGTTTGAGTTCAAATAAATAAGTATATAATAATATATGTAAAACAAAGTACTTAAAATAAGACTAACATGTCAATGTAAATATTTTCATCTTTCTAAATTAATTTTTTTTTATCTTTTCCATTTAATTAATTTGACCCTCTTTTATTTTTTAATTGAACCTATGATTCTTACAAACTTTAATACAACATATCCTTTTTTAACCTTCAAATCTAAGTTTAATTTTGACAACAAAGGCTATATATTTAGTTCTCCTTTTGTTTTAGATTCCACCTCTATACAATAACCCAGATTGATATACACCTTTATTTTGAGTCCCAATTTTGGAAGATACCTTGGAGCATATCCAACTAATAATTGGTTTTATTATTAGGCTCAACCTATGGATGATACTCTAGAACAAGATGCCCACACAATAATTGTTCGTTTCTATTTAAGAGCCTTTATTTTAAAGACTAATCATTATTTTTAGACTTTATAAACTTTTTTGACACTTTTGAACATATCATTATATTTTTTTGATTTAAAATCTCATTTTCAATTTAGTTAGGTTATAAAGAATGTCACATATGACAAAATGTGTTATATCATTTATAAAAATCATAAACTATTGTTAATATACTTAAATAAGAAGTAGATTAAAAAATTAAATTTAAGTTATTAAGCTTTTATATCATTTATTACAACCATAGCATTCTAATCTCCCAAACAACTATATTTTATGATTTAAAAAACCATCTTTTCCTTGTTCTAACACAACATGAAAGAATACATAATTTATAGGTCTACTTTCTTTTCAAGCATATGATTCTAGGCTTATTGTTGCATCACAGCATGCAATTTTTAACATACATTACTTTACAACTTAAAGCTAACAATTATCAATCAATATCTTACAAACCAGATGCACTACGCTACTAATAATGCATACATTCATTCACATTGTACTAGTCTTGTCTTGTAATTGGTGTCATCCTTTGCTTGCATGCCTCCTTATGACTTTCTTTTGACTTTCTTGAGATTAAACAACTACATAAAATTTAATATTAATTATCATTTGAATTTAAACAACTACATAAAATTTGTAACATTCATTAGAGATTCCTCTTAGTCATGTATGCATATTATCATATTATATGATACTTACTATTGTACTATATGATTCTTGTTTCCTCCAATCTATTAATCTACATGTTATTTTACTATGACAAGTTCATTAATCATGTTGTACAATTTCTTAGAATTACATACCAAGCTGATTGGATTATTCTAATGTTAGATACTTTGTTATACGATCATATTTTTATGATGTTATCGATCATATTATATACTACTTCTTGATTAAGCCATTCACTAAATCATCCAATATGATAATGTGATCCTGTACTACATGATTTCTTAATTGATTTATGTATCTTCTTTCTCACTTTATTATAATGTATGATGTCATATATTGTACTATATGTTATTTTATTTCTAAGTTTCATCCTCTATTTGTACCAGCTGATAGTTTAAGGTGTAGTATATGATTTTCTCAGTTTAACTAGATTGCTTATCTCACATTTTAGTGCTATGATGTGCATTGTACTATATGATAATCTTTATTTGTTTATTTATCTCCTTACTCATTCTGTCATATTGTATGATGAATAAATAATGCACTACAAAATATTCCAAATTGTTTTTTGCTCATCATATCATATTGTATGATAATATGGTATCATATTCAATAATTATCTCATTCAACTTATTTACTTAGTCACTATGTCATATTATATAATGGTTTGATATCATAGTATATGATAGTTCTAGCTATAGTTTTCTCATCCTCGTCTTTAGCATATTGTACTATACTTCCAATTTATTCGTATTATATGATCTTCCCCTAAAATTTAGTAGTTTTCCTTTAAATTCTATATTTTGTTTTTGGCATTTTTTAAATATAAACAAGCATCAAAACAAAATCAAACAAAGTGTAACAAATGTATTTTCCCTTTTAAAAGGTCTAACCATGCTCACAAGTAAGGTTGTCAATTTCATTCAAATGTTTGCACCTTAGGTATGGTTTTGATTAGAATGTCTTTTTTTTCTTCCCTAACTTGTTCTTGCATCTTACTCTACCAAATATCTAGATTCTTCACCTAGGTTTTCCTTAGTGTTCTATGGTTTTCTTAAGGATTAACTTTTTTCTATAACACATCTATAGCAACTCCTCACCAATATTTCTTAGATTTTTGTGATACATCTATTAATTCTTTTATCTCTCTCTCTTTATCTATTTCTTTCTCTCTCTTTTATATTTTTAAGATAGAAAAGGTTTTCTTTCTTTTTGAAAATCACATAAAGAATGAAAGTTTCTGTTCAAAATAAAGCATAAAACTCTTTACATAAAAATAATGTTAAGAACTCGTGAAAGTGAAATAAAAATCTTATAAATAATTTTTTTGCTTGTAATTAACCATATTTTGCTCATAAGAAAGGACAAACATCTTTGGTATTGAAATCACCAAATTCTATACAATATTATCCTTTAATTTAACAAGTAAAGTGACAACTAACATAATGACTCAACTTTGAATATATGCATTATTTCCAATTAATAAGAAAACAATTAAAATGTGTAGGTTATTTTTAATATTATAATATAAAAAATCATGTGAATGAATAATAAAAACGTAAATTTTCATGTGAAAACTTTTATCACATTTACCAATTTGCTTATTCTCTTATGTCGTTTTATCTTTTATGGATTAGCACATGAAAAGGTCACATCATAAATGATTATGTATGTTTAGTAAGTTATTATTCTAACTTAACTAACATAGATAAATGACTTCTTTAGCTCATCTTTGAAATTATTATTTTAGAATTATAGTTACTATTTTGAACAATCATTCATCATTTTATCATTGGACATTTTCTTATCTTTCACCAAATGTATTTGGCATTTTTTTCCTATAAGATCATTATAATAGTGATCATTATATTTTTTATTTTTTTAATTTATTTCTTGTGAATATTGAGTTTGTAATAGGATAATACAAGTTTCATAAAGCTTGCCATAAGGCAACAAAATATCCATGTTGAAGGAACATATGAATAACTACATGATATAAACACATTACTATAAAAGTGAGATTTATGCCTCCTTAAAATTTTCATTAGAATCATCACTTATGTTTCTATATGCAAGGAACATCAAACATTAATTATGAATAAAATAATACATATATTAGCTATACATACATTCTTGAGATTTTCCTTTTCCATAATCAAATAAAGGCTATTATCTTAACCATCCAACACTTACACAAAAGCATGAGATTGCCAACCTTTCAATCACTTGTAATGACTTTGTCAAGGATCAAATCTTTGCTTGATGCTCTTGGGTGCTATAGTACCATGCCTAAAATATCTCAATTTTATCTCTGTTGTGAGCTTAACTCCTATCAAAGTCCTAAACTCTTGTATATTATTTTTCTCTCTTTTTTTCACACTTTTGCACTTGATTGAAGTTAATTGTATTGATTTTTTTCCTAAAATCATCTTTCTTAAGTTTAGCTTCAACCCTTTTATACATAGTCTGCATTTTTATGATTTTGGCCATGTTCTTTCAATTGAGTGCCTCCTCACTATTTTTTCTACTTAATTTCAATATTTTCCATTTAGTTGGATGCACAACATGACTATTTATTTTGTCGTTTCGCAATTTTGATTTTAAAATATTTTTGTTATACAACATCATACTTATAAGATCCCTTTAATTTGTAATGTATGATGTTAATATTTTGTTTCATTTAATATTAATTATACTTATCTTATATTATTTTTAAATCATACTTGTATGATTTCTTTTGATTTACTTTCTTTTTTCAAGTCATAACAGATAGTATCCCTATATGATGCTCCCACATTTTGATTGTACTTATATGATTATTCTCATCTTATTATATGATACATTCATCCATTACTTAATTCATTAGACTTGGTTGAGTTTTCTTTCTCATTGGATCATACCTATATTGGATCGTACCTATACAATCATTTTTTTTGTACTTATATGATTCAATATTATTATTTAACTTGTTGATGGCATATTAAATGAGTCTCTCATTTGATTATATTATACAATCACTTAATATTATATTATATGGTCTTAACCTTCTTCTCTTCTTATAAAACATATTTTACTCCTAGTGGCAACATTATATAGCATATGATCATATTAAAATGATATTTTATTTTATATTATGTGATTCTCTTTAGCTTCTTCAATTTAGCTTCATACTCTAATCTATTATATAATTTTTTTGATTGTATTAGGTGGTGAGCCTATAAAAAATGCTAAATTCTATAAAAAAATAAAATAACTCCAATCATAGAATGGCTTAAAAATATTTTAGTTTTACAAATTGTGGATGTTATAAAAATCTTTGTAATAGATTTTTGAATTTTTTTCTTTTCATTGAAGCATAACACCCTTTGACTTCTCCACCAATTAGTTTAGTTGGTGTTTTGGGTAAGTTATGTTGTAAAATAATATCTTGATCTTCTCTAACAAATTCTCTGCTTAGAAAGGATCAATAATATCTATAAAGTATGGAAAATGAAGTTTTAGAAATTATTCCACCAATCCATCACTTGGATAGCTTTTTGTTGGTCTCCAAGTCATTGGATGTGATCCCTTTTTGAGCTTGATGTCCATGAATTGAGAGATAAGAATGTAACCTCGAATACTTTTTCATATTTGTTGAATTATTCCAACTTTTAATTTAACCAATTAAAATAAATTATTTTTATATATTTTATTCCTTAGAGCCCTAGTTCTCTTTTGAGCATTATCTTAGATATTAAATAATATCCAATATCATATTCAAATGACATATGCAAATAGGTACGATATAGCTAGCATCTAAATCATATAAAGGTATACCACAGTTAGATATCATGCAGAAAGAATTAGTAATTATATCTAGAAATAAAGGTATGATCTTAAATTATAGCTAACTATCCTATAAAGAATTAAGATATTAGGGCAATATCAAATGATGGTATAGTCTAAAACTTATACTTGGCAATCTTATACAGCATACTAGTGGATTTAAATGACATTAATATGTTATTTAGTAAGTGAGAAATTTAGTGAAAGAGAGAGAAAAATAGAGTTAAGGAAGGATAAAGAGAGTATCACTAAAAGAGATAAGAGAAGAAGAAGAGAGAGTAAAGGAAGGAGATGTAAGGTTGATTACAAGAAGAAGCTTAAGAAAACCTGAGAAGTGGTAAATAAGGTGTTATTGTATTCTTTAAGTACTAATAAAAATAAGAAGAGAAGGAAGAAGACATTAAAGGTGGCTATATCGATGGAAAACAAAGAAAGTAAGAAAACGAGCTAAGATAAAAAATTAATCACATTCTTTTATGGTGTTCATTATATGAGTTAAAATTACTATAGGAACAATATAAGGATGTTGGAAGGTTATTTGGATTGGAAAAGAATTATATTTTATTGAGTACATTAACGTTTATATAAGGATGAAATATGCATTAGAGAAGTATGGTATGCTTAAGCAATGCTAGTTCAATAGGTTAGTTTGTTAGAGTTGAACATATGGTACATTAGGTACAATATAATAAATTAACTATAGTCAATGAACTCTAAGGTAAATCTTATCTTTTGAAAAAGTGTTAAGTAGAATTGAACATACTATATAGTGAATTCAAAGTATGGTATACTAGCTAAGATAGATAAAAAAAAAGAAAAACATTGTTGGGGAGAAATGATATGCAAAATACAATGGATGATACTTTAAGTTATAGATAATTGAGGGTAAGAAAAAAGATAATACATACCAATGAATGGTAAAAAAATTAAAATAATACTATAGGTATGGTGTACCTTATAGAAATAAATCATACATAAAGGACAAAGGATGGTACAATAATGGTTGAAAAATAAAGCAATTGGAGAAAATATTTTAAGAGATTTATGAGAAATAATGTAAATGTTATATATATATATATATATATATATATATATGCATGTATGGAAATATATGAAACCAAGAAAGTAAAAAGACTAGATAAGAGACTTTCATGTTAGATTTAAGTAAGTAAATTTGATAACTATGATGTAAGTACAATAATAAATTTATGTATGCTTTAAATAGTTTCACATGTCATTATTTTATTAGTTATTTTGATATTTTTCTATGATATGATCATTTAAAATTCTAGTTACATATGATTTTTTTCTAACATTGTGCATTTACTCGACTCACACTGAGATAAAGATACCCTCATAAAAATGTTAGCATAATGGGATACAGATATGTAATAGTATTTGAAGAAATAATTTGTTATATTTATGCATAGAATGGCTTATTATTTATTTATAATGATAAAATAAAAAAATAATATATCTTTTTTTAAGATATTATCGTCATAATATATTATAGAGTGATGATATTCTTATATGCACTATGACCTTATGTGTTAGCATGAAGATGCCACATATATATGGCCACTATCATTTTTTGTGAGATGGTAAGCATACGTTTTTAAATAGATGTAAATATTTTATGCTTAATAGTTGAGATCATATGGATATTAGTTATCAGATTAAAAATATAATGATTAAAAAGAAAATTAGGCCCTAAAAAATATAAAATATAAACAATATAAAAAAGCTAATTAACGTGATATATTTCATATATGATTCTTACCTGTGGTTACTAGTTTTTAATTTATCATTTAGACGTTGGTTTATTTACTTTTGAATTTGTATATTTTGTTATCATATATATATTTTAGCTCCTATGCTCTTCAAAGTCTTATTAGTATTTATATCCTAGATCATGAATGCATTATATCGAACGATGGAGATTATGATGTTATAGAGAGCCTTACTCCTTAGATGGGATAGTAAATAGAGTCTTGTGTGGAGTTGGTTTTTATGGTTTTGTTAACCAAGTAGTTTTTTTTATGTATTTAGTTTAGTACTTTACATTTTGTAGATTATTTTATTTATATGGTTTTGTAGTTAGAAATATTTTGTTTATATTTGTATCTTTTAGAGAATTTATTTGGGGTTGATTATATGTTTTATGTTGGTATTGGTTAAATATTGGTTTAGTTTTACTACCAAGTTTTTTCTTAAAGTTTGTGTCCTCACATGTCTAGTTCTTTATGTTAATCTTTGATTATTATTGGTTATTATAGTTTGGTTAAGTGAGACCTTAATAAGGTGGTAGTAGAGCTTTAGTTTTTGTTAAATAAAGTTATAAAAATAAGAACACTAACATAGTACATGTATTTCCATTATTAAATATGGTATGCTAAATTAAAATTTTTCATATAAATAATTTTTTTGGGCTAATATAGGATTTTAATCAAATAAAAGCAATGGATAAAACTAAGTCTAGTAACATGGATTAAGGAAAAGGAAAAGAATAACAAGAAAAGAAACATAATAGAAAAATTAAAAAATAGAAAAGGGATAATTGGTCCTTATTGTCATCTAATAAGGAAAGGGTTACTTAAATGTTATACTTGTGACAAATGGAGTTGGGAGTCTAGATGGTTAGGTTAAGGTAACCAATTAAGATATTTTATATGTGACAAAATTGGTTGTACTGTATAGTCTATAAACATATAAGATTTTGTATTAGATTAACAACTATTTTGTGTGATAATAGAAGTAATGGAGTTAAGAGGGGTTAGTATATCCTTAAGTATTGGTATAAGTTTAACATCTAAGAATAATGAAATGGGTTCCTCTTCAATATTAAATGATTTGGATAAAGAGGTGGTTCCTTAAGCATATTCAAATATGTGCAACAAGAAATAGCCAAAGATATTAAACATCTAAAGATTGTAATAAGTATGTGATATTAAGTATTTCATGATAATATTATTCTATAATGTTAAAATTCTTATATTTATTTTATTTCATTTGGTAAATTATGATTAAATTTTTTTTATTTGTATATGAAAATTAAGTTAAGATTTCAGATGATAAATATTACTTAAAAAAGAAATATAATAATTACTGTCAATTAGAATACTTAAGAGAAAAGATAGTAGCATATAAAAGAATACCAAGGACAAGGTAAAAATGAAGAAAAGGAAAGGAAATTCCTTATGTTTTGAATATTTCACATTTGGTGAACTTTAATGTTATATTAGGCATTGATTTGGTATAAACATTTTTCAAACATCAAATATACTAGTAGTAAGAGAATATTTTGATATTTTTTAAGAAGATTTACTAGTTTTATTATTCAAAAGAGATGAGATTTAGTTAATTTCTAGTTTTAAACTAATATCTAAAACTCCACATAGAAAAACACTTATAGAATTGTGATAGGTTAAGTTGTATAATTAAAAGCTGTTAAATAAAGGATTCGTGAGAACAAATGTATCATCACGAGAAGCACCCATATTATTGAAAAAGAAAAGTAATAGTTTCTAAATGTGCATTGATTATAGGAAAATCAATAATATTATTTTTAAAAATAAATATCCTTCACCTAGAGTTGATGAAGAAAAGATAATTGGGTCTTAAAAATATAAAATCTAAAAAAATGTAAAATACACTAATTAGCATAAAAAATATTACATATTTTGTTCTATTTTTTATGGTTATTGGTTTTTTGTTTTATCACTCAAACATTGGTCTATCAATTTATATCATGTTCCTATATTTTGTTATATTATATAATTTATCTATTGAGTTTTTAAAAATCTCACTAGTATTTATATCACAAATCCATCACACTTAATGATATGAATTATGAGGTTATGGAGAAAGATCTTATTCCTTAAATGATATTATTGATGAAGCCTTGTGTGGAGTTAGTTTCTTTGGCATTGGGATCAAATTTTTTTTTGTATTCAGTTAATTAAATTATATTTCATAGGATGATGTATATATATGGTTTTGAAGTTGGAGATATTTTATTTACACCTATGCTTTTTGAAGGATTTATTTTGGGTTGATTATATGATTTATACTTGTTTTAGTTGGAAGTTGGTCTTGTGTCATTTCTAGTCCTTACTTCGACTCAAATTGATTAAACCAACGTGACAAAAAGGCTATGTGCTTAAGTGCACTTGCCTAGTATGTGCCTAAGTTTTGATTCTACTTCTCATTGAACTTAACTTGGTAACCTAATACTTTCTATGACCTGAAAGCCAATTATTATAACCTAAGATTTGACTAAATTGAAACCGTGTCTGACCCACAAATACCTATTGCCTTGACTTATTACTCATTAAGTTATCTAGGTTGAGTCAAGACCAAACTAGTAGTGTAAAATCTGATTCGAGTTGAGCTAGATCAAGGGTCATGCTTAGACTAAATCTAGCCAAACTTGAACTAACTAGGATGAACCTAGTCCAAGCAAGACCAAGCCTAAACAGGGCCAACCAAACTAGATTGAACATGAGTTATTCAAATTATGCTTGAACTAATCCAAACCATGCTTGAATTGGTTCAAGCTAAGCCAAAGTAGAACACAACCAAACCATATTCAAATTATGTAATTGAATTATATGATACAATGTGCTATAATAGATTAAAGTGTGACAAAAAATAAAACTTTCAATGGTATGACATGATTCAATGACTAAGTAAAAGAGAAGTTTGTGGGCTTATAATCTCAAAACTAATAAGAGTAAGAGTGATTGCTTCATAATTGTCTTTTAGAAGGTTGAAGGAATCACTATACAAGATACTTCTTTGATTCAAAGATTTCTAGGTTGTAACATTCATAGGTAATCAAGTTTATCAATTTTTTTTATTATAAGTTTTATATTTTGATGATTATTTTAAATTAACATAATTTAACAAAACTAATACCTTAGCCAAAATGAAGGGTTATGACTTTGAAGAGTAGGAGGTAGTCTTTGACATTGAAGTATAAATTTTTAAAAACTCATTAGTATGAAAGTCTTCAAAATAAGATATTGTTCAAAGGCCAAACTTAAAAAGATATTTATATTTTAATTTTTTTAATATATCATTTGGAATGTAAAGTTATTAAAAATTCCAAATAACTTAAAAAAAATAAAATAAAACATTTATGGCACGTAGGGGTCATGGGGTAGACACCATTTAGATTGCTAAGCATATGATGGTTTCCTAGACCTATTTTTAATATTTTATTTTGTTCAAACAACATAAATGCATATCACATGACTCTAAGGAAAGAGTAAGAGGACATGATTTTAGTTGCACCAATTATTTGTTTTGCTTTAAACCTTTTTTATCACATATTAATTGGATAATAGTATTGGAATACTTTTCCTGTGTATTAAGGACATATATTAGTACTTTTATTTGGTTATGCTTTCTTTTATAGGTTATTACTTGTATAAAAAATGATTTTTAAATTTATAGTGGTAGTATGACCCTCATATAGTGATGTTAGAGTAGTTGAGGTCGTTGGGAGAATCATTAGATAATGGACCAACTTAGGTTACAATTTTAAGAAAGAATAAATCTAGATAAGAAATATTAGAAATTGTCAAACTATGGTGAAAAATGGAATGGACATCTAGGTCATAAACATAGAAAATAGACACCTATGTTTTGAGCATGGGTAAGACACATATGCTCACTTATGTACTGAATTGCTTATTCTATATATTGTATGTGTTATAAGACCCATGTACTTACTATATAAATAACTTTAAGTGTTTAAAGAAAATAAAGAACATTTGAATTTAACAAAATAAAAAAAAAATATTTTTTAAAAATGATCTTATTTAATCATTCTATGAAACTTTTATTTTGATCATATTTGATTTGATAATATTTATTAGTATTTTCTTTCTACTAAAAATATTATGTAGAGTTATTTACCAATTTTAACTTTTATACAAACTTAGCTTTAAGTTTATGAACATCTTATTTTGATCAATTGGATCTTCATCAAATAATTCTTTATGCATCTTTAATCCTTTTTCTTAATTATATAAGATTGGTTATCATTTTACAATAATAATCTTTTTTCTCTTAAGCCATGAGTTACTTTTTTTTAAATCTCTCTTTATTAGCTTAGTGTTTATGTTAGTCTTGTATTTCTCAACCTAAATCAAGACAAAAAAAACCCCCAAAAATATTCTCTCCATGTTGTCCTTCCACGTATTTTTGATCATCCCCTGCCACCTCAGCTTAGCCCATCGCCGTGCCGCTTCTGTGTGCTGCATCAGATGCACCAACTTGTGGCCTTATCTTATACGGAAATATAAAGTGCATATTTGTTGATCTTCTGTGTACCTCAAATTATAAATAAAAATTTGAACCAAATTAATTTTTTTTTCAAAAATCTCTTTTATAGAAAATCTATTTCCAACAGTTAAATATCTATGCCAAAACAATATTTAAAAGGACTGCGTTTGAAAATGTCCCAACTTATGATGTTTGATTTACATTTTTTTTGGTGTAATGGAGCTAGTCTTTTAATCTTTTAATCTTAATTAACAAAATAGTACTATATTTTATACTATTTTTGTAATAATTTCTCAAACAGCATGATTATTCGTGTAAATAAATATTTTTTTAGCACTCGGATACAAAAAATTGCCGAAAGAAAAATATCTTGTTTTACACATACATGTAATTTTTGGGGTTTTTTTTTTATTAAATGCTAAAAAGGAAAAACTCGGCCAATCGCTGGAAGCTACTCTAAACGACAAAAAACGAATGACGAACTGCCATTTCACTTAATTTTTATTTAACTTGTAAACGACAAGTTTTGCAGGTCAGCACAGGATACTGATGCGATTCTCTTCATCCTGTAGCCAGCTTTGCTCCATCAAATTCACTACAACTAAAAAGATGAATCATCTTAATGCTATCCAAATTCCAAAGCTACCATCTTTATTTTTTGCTTCTCGTTGTTATAATTCATCTCTCTCTGGATTCCTTCCTTCGCTCACTCTCTTTTTACGGTCAATAAAAATGTGGATCAATGATCAGATATCGATGTAGAAAGATACAAGACTTCTCCCTGAGTTTGGGAAAGGAATTATATTGAAAGGAAGGAAGACGAGAGAAAAGAATTAAAGGATTAATTAACAAAATGGTTTGGTGGTGAAATCAGGCAGCGGTCCCCTGAATCCACCGGGAGAAGGCGTCAAGAGTGTTCATGTCGGCTCTGTAATGCTTCTGTGTGAACTCGAGCAGGGCGGACCACGTGAAATCGGGGTAGGCTCGCGGGTGGTCGTGGTCGACCAAAATGCCCGGCGGCTTTACCAGCTTGTTCATCTTCGGGCAAAGGAAGAAGGCCAACGACTTCCTTGCGGACTCCCTGTTCACAACCGCCCTGTGTAGACAGCTCTTGTACCTCGCATTCGACAGAGCCTGTTCGAGGAGGAAAAATCAGGAACACCCTATAAGCAATGAAGAAAGGAAGGCAGCAAGAGATGAGCTGGGGAAATTCTTGGCATTGGAAGACTTGCCATGAAAGTGTCGCCGATGTTGACGACGAAGGCATTGGTTTTTGGAGCGATGGTGCGCCAACGGCCGTCGGTGAAGACCTGGAGGCCGCCTACGTCGTCCTGGTGGAGGATGGTCAGCGAGGTGGGGTCGCAGTGGGGACCTGTACCTAGCGTGAGCTCTGGTTTCTGGCATGGCGGGTAGTAATTGAGCCTCATAATGGATTCATTAGAGAGGAAGAAATCCCTGAAATGTGCTCGACCGATCCCGAGGCTCATCCCCAACATCTCCATTATCTTCAACGAGAGCCCGCTCATTGCCTCGCAGTATTCCTGATACACCTGCCTGCATCAAATCAGCAACAAAGAAAGTTTAGTACCCGTAGAAAAGTTCCGGTTTCTCGCCGTAGGCAAGATGTCGGTGTTCGAGAAAATGGCACCCACCCGAACTGGCGGAATTCCTCGCCAAGAGCACCAATGAAGTAGTCAAGAACGATGGAGGAAAAAGGGGAGAAGGAAAAGGAGAGCGTCTCTTTCCACGGAAGCTTGGAGGAGAACCGGCCGGTGAAGCTGCTCGCATACCCGCAGCTCTCCCCCGGCTTTCTCTTCGCCCGCTCCTTCTCGCAAAGCGGCATCGAGAAGAAGGACTCCATGCAGCGTTGAGCCTCCGATACGAGCTCGTAGGGGACACCGTGGTTCACCACCTGGAAGAACCCGTGCTCTGCACATGCCACGCCGACCTGCCGGACCACCTCCGCTGCGACCTCTGGTTGGTCCGAGTTGAACCCTCCAAGATCGATAAGTGGCACGTGAAGCTCCTCGTGCGTGTCCGGAGTTGGCTTATCCTCCTCCGGCCACACGAACTGTACCGGTATCTCCGATTGCCGACTCAACACTGCCGCGTCGAATACCGGCGGAGGGAACACCTCATACTTGCCGTTGGGTTGGCAACTAACCATAATTTGCTTAAAACTCTTATACGATACAGAGCAAAAATCAGAGAGCGTCCTGCGCAGGGGAGGAAGCGGAAGGAAAAACTGGAAGCGTCAAGGGAAGACAAGAATGCCTGTTTCGCACTTACCGCACGGAGATATAAATTCGTATATGCAGAAATTATTTTTGAATTTAATTTGAATTTAAAGATACTGATGAATTAAAATCATTTTCATCCTCGTAGTAATGATTTTTCAATGCCCGTACTTCCTATTTTATCCAATTTTTATTTTTACAAAGTAAAATATTTAATTACAGAACGCTCGAATTAAATATTTCGATTTATTTAATTCGTATATTTTAAGTGCATTTTTATTGATCAAGATATAATTTTCCAAACCGAGATACAAAGTTACGTTTTACAATAGATTCCAAATGTAGTACTTAAAAAATGTTAAAATGCATTAAATAAAATCCGAACTAGATATAAAGAATGACTTTATTCTCACAAAAAAAAATAAAATAAAAATGGCCCAGAATATTGTTCCTTGGTGTGTGAAGACAAACATTATAAAATATTTTGAAGATGATGAAACACTACAATATTTTTAAGCTTAGAATATCGGTTAAGAGTAATGTTTGGTTGTTGGCTATGGCAAGTGACAAGTGGAGGTATATTTGGGAATAATAATAGTTGATGATATATGCCAGGTTGGGAGATAGGAAATGAGTTGATGGACACCAATTGATGGGTTAAAGAGAACTAGCAGAGAAAAGTAGTTGGTAATGATTGAATAGTGGAATTGTTGGGTTTCATAGAAGAAAAGAAAACTAGAAACTAAAATTTTGGTAAATTAGATAATTAATATAACATTTCAAAATTTACTTTATTGTGACAATGTTAATATAAAATTATGATACAAATTATTTTAGTATTTGTGATTTGACAATGTGAATATAAAAATATGATTAATAGAATTAAATAGCTATTGTTATGAGGTATTGTTGAGCAAATATTTTAAATTTTCGAATTGATTATATTTTTAGATAAAGCTTATTAAGATAAATTTAATAACAATTGTTTCATTATTATTTGAGTTTATTTGAGATATTTAGAAATTATTAATATTTATTTATAAATAATTAAATAAATTCTTTAATTAATTATATTATTCTATTTAATAACTTACTCATCCCCAATATTTCATAAGTTTCTAGTTGGTTTCAATGCACTCCTTCCCCTTTCTCTTGGTCAATTGTGTATAAGAGGTTTGGAACCCTCGTTTGTCTCCATGCCATCAAGTGTAATCAAGATGAAGTATTAAGATAACAAAACTTTTGTAGTGAAATCAAGGGAGAATAAGAGAACCTATTAGAATTTACTATCTCATCAATCTCAATCTGTTTTTTGATAAATTAGAGATTCTCTTAGCATACTTGTTGGTTTATGGTTTCTATTGTTAGTGAAATGGTAAAGGATAAAAAATGCTTCCTTGGAATTGAAGGAATCAGTATTTCATGAGATTTGAGTGATCGAATCTAGGGGATGTGGTTGGTGAGGAGTTGGATGATCATCACATACGACAATTGTCTTGGTATCAAAGAAATGACTTTAGTCTTGGTAGGGACAAAATTATGAAATTTCTATGGTTGGATTTTGCAATTCAAAGATTTGCTTATAATAAATCATTCCAATACTAGGTGAAACATATTAATGTAAACATTTATGAAATGTTAAAGGATGTTATGAAAGAAGGAATAAGAAGTTTTTAGGAAGTTTTTGAAGTTGAGAAATATTAAGTGCAAAGATCTTTGAGGGTTCTTTTTAAGTCGACCACATTAAGTTCAAAAAGAGAACAAGGTTGAAGCTAGGTGGTTGCATTGCAAAGAGGTTGAAAGATCATAAGAAATAGGTCAAAAGGAGATATTTTGTCAAACATCATGAGCTCAAAGACAATAACTTATTTTAATGATAAAAAATTCTTAAATACTTAATTTAAAGTCTAATATAACCACTTAGTATATTACAGATTAATTTGAGATAGATAAACAAAGAGATCATTCATCATGATGTGGATGGATGAAGCTACAAAAGCTACAAGTCAAAACATTTGATAGCAAAAGCAAAATAGTCATCCACTTTGAAGATTCATATGTCCAAGAAACATCTTAATGGGTTATATGACTTAAGATATATGTAAGATTTAAAAAATAAAATTATTAACTAATTCAAGAGCTAATTACATTTCACTTAAGTGGACAAGATCTTAAATGCCAAATCCTTGAAAGCATGAACATAAAGTTGTTGAGTTTCATTTAATTGATCTAGTGAAAATATATAATTTTTATACAAATACTCATTAAAATTCTTTACAATTTAGTTATGAAAAATACTAAAAAATTGATTTACTTTGATATAAATATATGATATGTTACATCTAACATATAATTCATATAATATATTTTGAGCACATGCAAAGTACAGAAGAGTTTGCTTTGATATTAGAATGGTATTCTAAACTTACATACAATATGTTTACTTAAAGAGAGGAACTTACCCAAGTGATGGATTATATTTTATGTTATTAATGTGAAACTCAAGGCTGACATATGATATGCTATTTTCATGCATAAAATATATTTGGTCTATTAAAAGTTTAAGAGCTTAAAGAGTAAAATTCAAATATTTGCTCTTAGCACATTAGTTGATTAACTTACAAGTTTTAGTGAATATGCTAGATATGTTGATCAAAATAAGAAATTTAGTTAAATTATATATATATATATATATATATATATATATATATATATATATATATATATATATGCAATTTTATTAATATATATTATGTTAATTTAATAAAGATAAAAATTGATAAAAAGCTAAATTAAGTTAAAAAAAAAAATTCATTTGAATAATCTATATATTTTTATATAATATGTTATTTGTGATTTTATAATATGTTTGTAATATCCAAAAAATAAGGCTATTATTTAAATAATTATTTTGAAAATTTATTGAGTGTTTAAATCAAATAAAACTTATGATTTAGGGATTGATTGAAGCTTTAAGGAGGGAAAACATTACATATATCATTAAAGATAAATAAATGTGTAAAATGAATTTTTTTTGATTTTTGATGAATTATTGAATTTTTTTAAAAGCTTGTACTTTAGACATAAATAAATTACGACACTTAAAAGATATTAGGAAAATTTATAAAATGAGATGAACTCATTAGAACCAAAATATTGAAGATCAAGTGTCCAAACCACAAAACAAAAGATCAAAGATTTTGAAGAAATAAATAATTATTTTTCTTTAGATTTAGAAAGTCCTAAAAATTATTTAAATTACTATATGAAGTCATAAAATTGTGAAATTAGAATAGATGTAAAATATAAAGTGTGGATTATAATAAAATTATCTTAATACAAAAAGTAAGTGTCACAAAGGCTGAGAATTAAAAATAAGAAAAAATTGAATAATTTATATATATATATTTATATTTAGAAAATTATTTGAAATATTAACTAGTGCAAAAAAATTACAAAATATTAATGACTGGAAGACATCATTGAGTACATCAACAAAAAATGGTCGATAAGTTTTTAGAGGTTGTTTGGATTAAAATATTTAAGAAATTAAATTAGCTTAAATTTTTAAACAATTTTAAAAATTTCATTTTCATCCTTAATTCTTATTTAAAACTAGTAGGGGAGAACTTCACTTCATGGCAAGCTAAATGTTAGTAAATGTTAGAAGAGGATGGGCATATCTATTCTAAGGAAAAGAAAGATCAAGAAGAGAAAGAGTTGTCTTCAGTGAAGGATTAAAAGCAATAGGAAAGAGAATCAATGTTGAATGCTTATATAATGGAAAAAGGTCGACCATAGAGGGATATTTAGAAAAATTGAGAAATTTCACTTAAGTGAAGAGCTTTAGAGTGAAGAGGAGAGAGAGAAGAGGTGTTGTTGAAGTTTAAAAGAAGAACTGAATCATATATGCAAGATTTATGGGAAATTAAGATAAGATATTATTGCATTGAACTTTTTATTGCCAAAATGTTTTGGTTTCAAATCCCTAGATGCAACAAAACCTAATACCTAGTCAATGTACTTGGCTAGTTGCCTTTCACTTTTTGGGCTTGACATTCAAACTGGGAATTGCAATCCTCCAATTTCACATTAGGCTCGTGAAGTGTTGCATAAAATGAGTCATGTCCTTTGTCATCTCGTCACCTAGTTAATACTAAATTGGTTCATCTTAGGTTTGGTGGAGGCATGTATATAATACCAAAGCAACCTATAAACCTCTAATGTCATCCATACATTATATATCAAAGGAATAATAACATATATAATAATATAAAATATGTTAATATTTAACTATACAAATAAATATAAAATACATCGCAAGTTAATCTCGAAGTACAAATATCAAAGTTATAAAAAAATACAACACTATCATTAATATTAAAATTACAAGTGGAAATATTGAGACAATAAATGCATTACCAAGGATGTCCACAATTCTGGCTCTTAAGAAAGCTCCTATGACCTCAAATCTACATGTAAAAATATAAGTAAGAGTGAGTTAGAACTTAATAAGAAATCTTCAAGTCATATAGTAAAATAAATATATAATAAAGAGGTATTATATGAAATTTATAAAGTGTATATAATTAATATCGTAATCTAATATCATAAATGTATACCATATCACTAAACTAATCTAATGCATGAGAAATTATAGACATCAATGGCCTCAGTTTCATACTCCAAAGATCTTATTCACTATCCATCAAGAATTTTAAATCCTTATGATATCTTATTCTTAATCTAAGAAAAAACTTATTGGATGCTTAATGTTTCACTAATAATCTAGAATTCTCTCCAAACCCAATCACATAAGTACGTGATAGGTACTCTACCATCATATACACAACCAAGTCCATGATCTCTTGTGATTCCAAAGTAGACAAGTGGTGCTTAGCCACATCATACAAACAACCAAGTCCATTGTCTCCCACGAGTCCAAAGTAGGTCAGTGTCACACAGTCACAACATATAAAAAACAAACTCCATATTCTCTTATGGGTCTAAAGTAGAAATCTAGTAGGAGTCATATAATACTACTTATTAATCATTGGCTAAGGGATCAAAATCTGGGGTCCAATATACCTTAATCTTAATTAACGTTAAGTTTATTTTTCTTATCATATCAATAAATTATTTTAAAGTATTAATAAGTCTTATCTATGATGATTCTAGAATACTCCATTTACTCTAATCTAATATTTAAGATTTTAGGGATTAACAAACCCTAATTCACATATTGAAGTACCCTAACATATTTAATTGTTACGTCTTATCTAAGATCTTATTTAGAACCACTATGTCCATCTAACTATGCTTGAGCTCCCATTTATGTCCATGTTTGACTTTGCCCTTAGGTACAAATCTAATGTCATAATAAATCTTACAAATTTGGGTTTGTAGGAGTTTTCTAATGACTCTCATGCCTACTCAAGTTTAGTAACTAAATCTGAGCCATTGTGCCCATTAAAAAAGTCTCTACTAAGCCACATAATTCACCAAACTATCATCTAGGGTGTCAACCCTTAGTTTTACTTAATGTCTTAACTAATAAACTAAGCCATGCCTAGAGTTTAGCCAACCTCTTCATAAGATTTATTAGCTACTTGGCTAAGCCTAGCTTGATTACTAAGGCTAAAATTGAGCTCTCTAACTTAACTAACCTTTATTGAAGGTATAACCAAGAGCCTTACTAATCTAATGCCTTAATTATGGTACACTCAAGGTCTCAATAGATGCTTGTTCTTGGTCTCACCATAAATCACATCATTAGGCTTTCTTTATACTATAAAATCAAAACATAGGCATTAACTAAGCTTAAACCAAAGTTAACTTAAACCTTATTGGAGGTCTACCTAAAAAATATATTATTTGATACCTAATTCCATAGCTTGTCCATGACTTATCTTGCTAAGGTCAAAAGCCAAAATTATAATAATTTGATTTTTATGATTTATGCACAGGGCTCCTTACCTTAGAACCTTTTTTCTAAGGTTACCTTCAACCTAAACCAAGTTTAGTTTACTACCCTAAATACAAATGAATTTAAGCTCTATTCTTTTGAATATCCAACCTATGACATACCAAATTCAAATCTTAAGTTTTATAAACTCACAACTTGCCTTAATCTTAAGCTAAAGTTAATTGGGTTTAAAATCTTACCTTATAATTTCTTACCTCTTATGCCTTACTTGACAAAACCTACATTCTTTTGTTAGGCCAAATAATGACCATTACTTAATCTTAGGCTTCTTTTAGAGCCAATCCTAGGACTCCCAAGCATGTTCAGAAGAAATGCAAGAGGTTCCTTTACCTTAAGGTTATCCAAGGTTCTTTAAAAGTTCTCTTAATGCATCCAAACTCCTTGCTTGAGCTTTACCACCCTACCTTAAAGTTCAACCCAAGGCAAAAAGCCCCTCTTGGCTACAAAAGTTACAATTAAATTTAGTTTAAATTTAGATCTTACATAAGTTCAAGGTTTACTCAAGGATTTTTACATTTACCCTAATCATTAAGTCTTAAGATTCCTTCTAAAGCTACCACAAGTCTCTAAGTCTAACTAAAGTTAGCCTATAACTTCATGTCACTTACTTTCATCATCTGCTAAAATCCATTTTCTTATTATTACATATAAAACTAGAATTTTTATACATTTCTAGGTTTAAATAAACTCCTTAACCTTAAAAATTAAGTGGCCTAAACAATAATATCTAAGTTTTAGTTATACATAACAAAATCCCCATTCTAAATTCAATTGAGTATAACCAAGGCAATCATCTTCTCCTCTAATCTTGTATGACCAATAATATTATTTATTAACTCTAATTTATGCATGGCCATGACATCACCAATCATCCATAGATATTGTATGGCAATTAGAATCATACTACCATGCCTAATCTAATCTGACCTCATCCTTAAGAACTTCTTACCAAAATCCAACCCTTCTTAATATTCACCTAAGAGCTTATGCAGAGTTTAATTAATCTAGGAATGCACCTCAAGGTCATGACTTTCGTTGTAATCATAACTAGTTCAACACCTTAGCCCACTTAAACAAAATCCACCCAACTTTTACAAGTCAAGCCATGTTCTTAACCAACTTAGCCTTCTTCCAAAACCTAACACCCTGTTATTATATGTTCCTTAAATAGAAACTATAAGCTACAACTCACCTTAGAAGCTATCATTGTCCACCTAACATCTAAATAGAGTCTCTTATGGCATAACCAATTCATGTTGCTATCTTTCTAAGCAAAAGTGAGGCAAGGCAATGCTTGGCCACCAGAATACTTAAGGTTTAGGCTATGTTGTAGGTTTCTAGCTTAGTGTTCCTATCTCAGTCTAGGTTAATTAGCATAATTGAGTTGGTTCTTATCTGCTTAACTATGACTTCATGTATATAAGAATAAGTTCTCATTTTTATTCATAATCCATATATAAATTAAAGAAATTCATAACAAAATAATAAGTTTAATTCATTTAACATACTATTTACATTGTTAAAATCGAGGGTTTCATGTAACATATGCTTATATAGCAAGTTATCTAGCAAAGTAGAAAAAGAACCACACATGCTTCATATAGAGCTCAAATTCATGGGTTTCTCTCAAGAGAGAAACTAACATAGGATATTATCCTTTTAATCATGGATTTTAATCATCAATTACATACTAAATCAATATGGTTGAACCATCAAAGAATGCTTAGTAAAAGTTTAACAATATTATAATTTTGGCAAGATAACATGCTAAGAAATTTATTCTTTATCTCTCAGTTACACATGGAATTCAATGCAAGTCCCAAATTTCAACAACATTAATAATAGAACTAGAAACCCTAACATGATTTCCATGGCTAATCAGAAGCATAAAGCATACGATTCTATTTTATAACATTTTCCTCTTAGATAAGGCGACATGTTGAATATTCATTAAGATATTTTCACATTTTCATGCAATTAATTATAATATAGTTTGGATCTATAATTTGGCATGTTTAAAATACAAAATTGTAGCAACACATTTCTCAGGTTTGGTCACTTGCTAATTTTCCATGGATCTAAGTTCAATCTCAAAATAAAGAATATAAATATAACATCATAAGAATACTTTAAATCATACTTTTTAAGTAATGGGTCTTGGTTTTACTATATTCATCTTCTTATCTTAGTTTTCATGAGAGGAAAGTTTAATAATAAAAGCATGATCATACATCTACAATCTTTACATGCAAATATGTAACAAGATAGCCAATTTGTTTAACCTAGATTTTATCTATATTTAAGTGTATGATCAAGAGGTTCATCTTATGTTTAATCCATGTAGAGGAATGCTCCAAGAAAATATTATTTTTTTTCTTGCCCCAAGCTTGAGATTCTCCTTTCTTTTCCTTGCTTATGGTTGACCTCCTTGCCTTGACTTTTCTCAGTTAGGATTATCCTTACCACTCATGACAAGTAGGGTTGCTAAAACCTAGTTAAAACTACATGTTAAAACTTATATACCTAGCCAATTAAAGCTCTTTTCTTGAAGCATCACAAAGAATTTTAGCTAGGAATCGCTTCTCTTTCTAACCATAGCTAGGATTGATTCCATGTAATAATTGTCACATTTCCTTCTTAGACTGACTTAGAAAAACTACATTTAATCCTATAGTAATTGATTACACATCCTATATTTAAGGTTTATCCAAACAATATATGGTTAAGATTCCAACGATCCAATTCCCTTCCATATTTGCATGAAATCAAAGCAATTTAAATACTATCAATCAGTTTCTTCATATCAAACTTGTATGATTCTTATCTTTAGATTGTATGATAAATTAAATCTCACTTCATCAACACATATCCTATTGATCATAATTGTATGATCAAGTTATTCATATAATATGATACATTTTATCTTCGTCAAGTTAGGTATTTTGCTTATCTTGTACTTATAAGATTCCATAATCATACTTTAATAATGCATTTTTATGCCCTTTCTCATGTTGTAGCTTGACAATTTTGATGTTTGATGTTGCTCTTGGTTTGATCATACTTATATGATCCATTTGCTTACGTGATACTGAGCTCATCAAACTTTGT
This sequence comes from Vanilla planifolia, assembly GCA_023846275.1. NCBI lineage: Eukaryota > Viridiplantae > Streptophyta > Magnoliopsida > Asparagales > Orchidaceae > Vanilla > Vanilla planifolia. Next base: position 5,332,451 of record CM043875.1, on the reverse strand, counting down.
AAATTTTTTTTGCTCTTTTTATTGTATTATACAATCCATGATTTTGTACTTATATGAGTGTAGTATTGGTCTTACCATCTGTTATCTATGTTAATATTCTTGTATGAAAGTGTGGACAACCTTGTATGATCATTATCCTACTTTTGCTCCTATTCATTTTTCTCCAACCTTATTCTCTCTCTTTCTTGATTGTACCATATGATATGCTTCTATTGTATTGTACGATACCTTTATTCGTAGCTTATTGAGTGCATTTGATCTTTAACATTCATTACATTATCATACTTATACAATTGCGATGTCATATTTGTATAATAAAAAATATACTTTCATAACTTATTCATAATACATCCTTGTTGCTTCTCCCACTTGATTGTACCAAACGATTCTCTAATATTATTCTATATAATATTTATAGCTAGGCTCTCACTTTAATTTCTTTTTTCATCATATTGTACAATCTTATTTTATTATTCTATATGATTCTTATCATATTTATAATTAATAATAAACTAGCTTAATCAATTAAATTTATTAATATTTATTTAACAAAATTTTAAAAAAATAACATATCTTATATAGCTGGAAGAGAGGTGTAATAGATATTGTATAAATTTCTATAACATTGTGTAATGCTTAAAGTGGGGAAAGGGAAAAGGTTCATGGAAAAACATGCGATTTGAGACCTTGTTCCAAGGAAATACCACTGCATGATGAAATTCAAGGTATGTAATGTTATATATAATAGGTATACCTATATGATATATTGGTGGATGCAATTTAGTGACCCACTTTTTGTTTGAATTTAAAAAGAGAAAAATATTATTGGTTTGATGGTTGATGTTTGCTTCATATGGTTACACATGCTTTACATGCTTGTTGTCTTGCTAATAATGGCATGTCAGTAGAAATTTTTTTGTTTAAGAAATTAGTTTCATGGGTGATTATTTGCTTTAATGTAAAGCATGCTTGCTAATTATAATTGATGTGATTATGTTTTATCTCATGTTTTGGTGTTAACATGCTTGAAAATATTATGGGGTGCTTCACATGAGTTGGTATTATGTGAGATCTATTTATAAAAAATTATGACATGATCATTAGAATAACAATAAAATCGTGATAAAAGGAAATTTTATTATTTGATTAACTAAAGAGTGTTACTCATACTAGATGGGAACTCACGAGTGCATCCTAAATTTAATAATAAATTTCTTAAAAAATAAATATAAAATCACATAAGGAATTGATTAATTATTATTACTCAAGCTAAGTAGAGATCATGACAGTACATCTTATATTTTACCATTTTATCACAAGGTGTTACTCAGGCTAGAATGGTCTTATGTTTGACATGCTTATGCATTGTGTTCTCAACCTGTGCCCTTATAATAGACATTGTCAAAGTAACAACAATGAAATTAAAAGCATGGAAATGACAGGGAGAAAAAGAAGAGGAAGAAAGATGTGAGATTTTTTTTTACCAAAAGGAGATTGAAGTTCTTAAAAGTTTTTCTTTAAGGAGTTTTAAATTCAAGAAATTTTAATTCCTAGAATTATGAATTTCAAAGTTTTGAATTTTCAAAGTTTTGACTTGCTTCATACATCCTTCTTACCATTTTATATAGATATTTTGACACAATATTAATTAGTAAAAAAATAATACGATTTTGATTAAAAATATACAAATTCTTTAAGTTCTACAAAATTTGAAAAATCTAGCTTGATCATGCTTGTTTGCACTTGTGTACCTGTGCCATCGCTTATAAACTTTCTTGCTAAGGGGAATGTTGATGTGTGCAGATACTATATTGTTGAACATATAGCCCTCTGTGTGCATGTTGACCATGGTGGCAAATTAGATACACCTACCATTTAGGCATGGAATGTGTGCACAGTAGGTGGCTAATAGCGTACACATTTGCCTAGTTTGCACATACTAGTGGATGCACGCCCCCAATGCACCACACGCTTCCATGTGTGCACTTGCACATCAACACACAGTGTTAGGCTAGCTCACTATAGCAAGTATTCCAACATGCTTGTGGCAAGACTTCACACATGGCACCCATTGCTTCATATTGTGTCGATGATTTTCAATGTTTTGTCTCTTCCTTTTATTATTTTTAGTTATTTTGAAGTCAATGAGCTTGGAATTGATCTCCTGATCATATATTTCTTATTTTAAGATTCAAGGCCCATCGACTTTTTTGGCTAAACTAATTCTCTGATAGATCTAATTTGACTAGTTTTCTTCTAGAGGTTGAGACTTCCAATGGTCCCATTAAGTGGTTTCTTTGATTTCATTAGCAACACAAATCTTTGATAAGTGTTTGCAAGCCTCTTCATTTAGTATATAACAATAATGCATTTTATCAATACGTTATTGTCTCAAGTTAGAAGAAAGCGTTGTCCATTTTTCATAAATTGATACGGTTGGACTCGTCGATAGTAGACGATATCTTGATCTCATAAATATGAATTTTCCAATATAATTTAGCAAGCATGTTAAGGTACCACTATATGGATAATCTTATTAATATAGTTTGTGATAATAATAAACATTATCTTGCACTATTTTTCAAATCTTATCTCGAGTCTTAATGAATCAACCTGAGAATATGGTCTTGGTCATTATGTAGCCACTAACTTTAGACTTTTTACAAAACTTTCTAATATTAGGTTCTTCTCACTTCTAGTGTTAATAATTATATTGACGATCTATTTCTTTACTTGTATTTTGATAGTGAAGAGTTTTTCTCTTTCTTTTATTTTATGAGAGATGTCTTTTAGACTTATTATAAAAAATAATTTTTTATCAACTTGTTGAGGAGTTTTAAGTATCTTTTTGATCTCTACTACAATAAATATATTATTCTTTTTAAAGTTTTTAAAAAAAGTTCATGATGTAATTTTTAGTATTGTTCACATATTTGATATTGACTTTTATAGTGATCATGATACTTTTGATTTCTATTAGTAAAAGAAATATTACAGATTATAATTGTTACATATTATGTTAAAAAATACTCTTCCTTTTATTGACAATTGACTTAGATCTCCTAGTATTTTGACCTCCTAGTTTTGTCTCATTGCATTCATTTTTCTTTTTGATAGCTATTACATTTAGCTTGCTTTAAAGATTGAATATAAAAAAATGATAATTTGATAGTAATAGGATAGCACAAAAAAATAATATACTTTGATAAAATTTGTATCTCTTTAATAAGTATTTTCAAACTCATGGCATTTTAGAATTTTATGATATATTCCAAAACTACTTGTCCTTATTGATGTCATAGAATATATCATTTTCTTTATCTTTTTTTATGTAACCCATGGGGTAAACTTCTTTTCTAGTTAATTATTTAAAATTTAATTCATATTATAACTGTGTCATTTTTATGTGAGCATCCTATTAGGCTAACACATGACTCATTATTTTAATAGAGAATATATTTTTTTTATTAACTCATAAATATTCATATAGAGAGAAATATTATTTTAACTTTTCTAAACTAATATCTAATTTTTTGTATTTATTTGACCATTATAAATTAGTAAATCAAGTGTAACATCCACCTTGAAAGGATATTATGGATTCCTATGCATAAAAAAATTGATATTATTTTCATCTTTATCTTCAACTAATTTGGGATTATGACTTAATCCAGTATTACTTTGATTAAGAGTGTTTTCTTTCAATTGATTATCTTTTAGATCCATTCTAAGAAGTGACTAGGATTTTTACAACATCTTCATTAACACTTACATTTGTATAGTTAATAGAACTACTTGTGTCTCTAGACTTGATGATAAAATAATTGGTATAATCATCTCGACTAATGCCTTTGCACTCTATGAATTCCTTTTTTTAGCTTGCTCTTCTAGTATCTTCTTCTTTGCCAATGCCATCGCCTTTGAATTGAAGTTCTTTGATACTAAAAATAATAAGATATGCCTATGAGAAGTTCCTGCTCGAAGTCCTTAACAGCATATCTTTTTTTAAAAATAATAATAGTAGAAGTAGAGGTATGAAAATGATGAGGAGGAAGGAAGAAAAGAGAAGGTGAAGAGTGTTTTTTGTCACAAAGAGATTGAATTCTCTAAAAAATTTTCTTTCAAAAAATTTTGAATTCATGAAGTTTTTATTCCTAGAATTTTAAATTTAAAAGTTCTAAATTTTTCAAGTTTAAACTTATTCATACATCATTCTTGCCTCTTTATATAGAGGATTAACATAATGTTTAATTATGAAATAAAAATATATGATTTTGATAAAAAAATATAAAAATATCTTAAATTATCAAATTGAACATCTAGCTTGATTAGTGCCTATTCATGCATGCACGGTTATGCATCACTTATGCATAGTTGTCTTAAAGGGACTATTCACCAACATGTATAACATTCCATGCATGCAATGACCACTATCACATGGTAGGCACACCTACGACACTTATGCTTGATGTGTGATGGTAGTGGCTGATAGGGCACACTTGTAACTCATGTGCATTTGGTCCACACGATTGTGTATGTGGGTGCCTAGCATGTCATGGCTTTCTTTGTGCATGCCCACATCTCTATCCGTAGTGGTTGGCTAGTGTGCTCTGTTATGCCTGTAACAAGTCTTCATGCTCTTATAATGACCCTCCATGTACTGCCTAATACTTGGCTCTTACTACTTCATATTGCTTCATACTATGTTGATGATTTTTTTTTGTTTTGTCTCCTCTCGTGGTTATTTTTTTCTATTTTAGATTCAATGAGTTTGGAATTGATTAAAAGATCAATGATTGTGCATCTTATGATATTTAGGAGAAACCCAAGAAATAGGAACAAATTTGTAAACTTAAGGTCAAAAGACCATTGATGATTAAAGAACAAAATAAATTGATTAATAAAAATCTTAAAAGGGGCAAGGATTGATGAATTTTATAAAATGATTGGTGAAGGAATTCGACAATGCTATAGTGCAAGGCTTCATTATTAGAACTTATTTGTGAGTTATGCGAGTGAGTTGAGTTTTTTTACTTGCAAAATCCTTTTAAGGAAGCTTTTGAGAAAGTGGTTTCATTATAACATAAACAATAATTACTCAGGTTCTAGAATAAATAAAAAATTGCATTGATTGCTACTATCCACATACTTTACATTACAAAGCTCTTGGATTCATTAGTAAATATATTATTCAATCTAAAGTGTACTTATAATTATATATTCTATTCATCATTGTGTGCACTTGAGCATTGTATTGATTCTCTTGATTTTTGCATTTCATGATTGAGATCCTACTTCATAGTGTGGAGTTGATTTAGGTTGTGGCTAATTTGAAAAAAGAATTTTTTTTGTATTGGGATTTTTCACCTTGCTATGACAAAGTAATGATTTGATTAGTAATGCTTAAGTGAGTTGTTTGAGGATAGACTTGGGGTTGAGCCAAAACACTAAAATTCTTGTTTCTTTTTACATTCATTTACTTTTGTTTTATTGTCTATCTTATTATAGCATTGGGATGACAATTAACTTGAAACAAATTGTTGAAGGGGGTTGATTATTCGATTGTGAACTATATGAGCTATAATTGAACACTTGTGTCGCATTATTTTGAATAAGATATTAAAAACTTTATATCATTAATTCACCCATACTTCTTCGTATGTCTTGCATTCCCAACACCTGGTATCCAAGCTAGCTTCTCACTAAAAAAAGCCTCACATTCTTGAGTAGGTTGAAATTTGGCACACTTGATTTTTGAAATTAGTTTTTATGTTTTATTTTGTAAAAGTTTTGTTTTAATCTTGAAAAATCTAGTTGTTTTTGTGGGAAAGAATTTTAAGGCATGAAAAAAATTCAAATCATTCGTATTTAATGTAATTCCTTCTTGCATTGTGTTTACAATTGATGAAAATTAGCTAAAACTTACACAACTAAAAGCCTAAACATCTTGTATTGTGTCTTAACATATGAAATTGGTATGCAACTCTCTACTTTTAACATTTGTCCTTGGCTTTGATTGAGTTAGATAGGTTATATGAAGAAAAGAAGCCTCAAGTTGATGATGATGAACTAAGCATAAAAAGCATATTCATGAGCTTGAAAGTATATGTGATGAACTAAGAAAGCAAAATAAATCACTAACAAATGAAGCCAATTTACACTTTTCCTCTCTAGATGAACTACATAATCAATTGATTGAATATCAGCATGCATATGCTATTACTACTTTGAATTCTAAAAATGTTTTGTTAATGAAAGAAAAGTTGACCTATTTTACCTTGATTCAAAATGAACTAGTTCAATTGAAGGATAAGTTTGTTGATTTTCTCACATGTACATCATATGCTTCATCATATACAAATGTGAAATTTATGAATGAAGGACAATTTATTCATGTACAAGCATAGTCTCATATGGCCTACTATTCCAACAAGAATTAAATGCAACTTTTCAGGGCCCCACTTAACCAAATTGCAATGATTATCATAAATCATTGATTAAATGATAAGAATGTGAGAACATTAACAACCCTGGGCAAGAACCTAATGAAAGACAACCAAACTTTCTAACCAAGTATAACTCATTTATACATAGAACACAATAAAAGAACTAAATTACCAATAGCATATAAGAAAACCATAAAGTCTACTAAACTAATGTCACTTGCTATATTTATGAAAAAAACATCATATTGTTCGCATATAAGCATGTGAGGACACTAATCATCTTAGACAATGACCTGAAGAAAGGGAAAACCAAAATTTGTCTAGCCAAACTTAAAATTATTTATCCATAAAAAACCAAAAAAGGACTTAATACTAAAAGTAAATAAAAATAAACCCATAAAGTGTACTTAATAGATATAACATGCTATAGATAATGTCATGTTATACACAAAACCATATAAGTCCACTACATATGCAACTCACCCCATTGAGTCAACTAAAGAAGATAATCCACCTCCATAGCATCATAATCCCCATCTGTTGGTGCAATGTATGCATTAAATATGATATAAATACTAATACAACTCTAAAGAGCTCAATAAATAAACTATATAAGATAAAAAATAAAGAAATAATATAAAATATAAAACCAATGTAAAATAATCTCATGATGACATAAGACAGCATAACTATGTACTAAAAAAATACATCAAAAGTCATATATTAACTCATGTATATAAGAAAAATAAAGCATAATGTAAGCAAACTTTTTTTTTTTTTTTATTCTTGGATCTCAATATTTTTTATATTTATAAGGCCTAATTCTCTTTTAATTATTATCCTCTAAATCTAATAATAATCATTCTATATATAAATGATATTTTATTAATATCCAAAAAAATGGCATGGCCTCTAGAGCTATGCTTTTAATCACCTATTAAGTGTGGCCTCTAGACATATATCTTATCACTCTACAAAATGTACTAATAACATATACCTATAATGAGATCATGGTGCATACAAGGTATGGCCTTTGAACATATACCAAACTATATAAGGCAAAGATAACATCTTAAGTATTTTTTTTAATTATTCCATTCCATTTTCACTCTTATTCTATTTTTAATATTTTATATTTCCAAATTAAGCATTATGGCTAATATTCATAATGCATAATAAAAAATAACATGAGAAAAATATTCTCATTTTGTAGATAAATAAATAATCAATTTAATAATATATTTATATCATAGTTATTAGATTTACTTACCTAAATATAAGATGAAAAGTTCTTGACCACTTTCTTTCTCCTTAAGGTATCCTACAATGCCTTACATGAGAAATAATTAATATATAATTATAGCGATCCCCCTTGCTTGGCTTTTCTTAGATTTGATACCACATTCTTTAATTCTTTTAACTTTCATTTTTCATTTTGAAAAACAAGAAATTTTTTTTCTTTTCTTTTGATCATAGAAATTATATAGAAGAAGCAATTATATTAAACCATTTAAGCATAGTAAAAGCAAACAAAAAACCTTTATAATGAAATCCACTTTCATATAACTTTTGAAAACCACTTGTTTTCATAATATTTTTGAAAAATAACAAATATGAACATCTTTCCTTTGAAAATTATTGGAAGAAATCTTTAAAACATTTAATATTGTATCGAATACCAAATTACTACAATCCTTTTGAGACAACTAATAGGTCTATATTATCAAAGAAAACAATATAATTATATAATTGATAAGAAAAGTAAACATCTATTATGCCAAGTATCATGTGATGTTATTCCTTAGCACTCCTCGATAGCCTTGTGATAAGTCCTATTTTGGCATCAAAGTATTAGGCCAAAAATAGGATGAGTCAAACATTACTAGCTAAGTAGCAAAATCATTTATGTATAGATCAAGCATTACACATTGAGTTGTCGCATGCATGTGTTAATTTCAAGCATATACCAAAGTAAAGAATGTAAATGAATGTTATGTAAGAAAACACAAATTTCCATGTATAAGCATTTAACTCATTTATCTTTTTATCTTCATTATAATTTAGTTTATTTTTTTAACATTTCATTTATTTAAGGAATTTGCTTATGGTAAGGCTTTCTCATAATAGATTGGGCATATTTAGCAACATATTATTCCATTGTAAATAGTCTAAATGAATAACTCAATTGGTTTTATCTTTAAAACTATTATTCCAAAATGGTAATTACCATCTTGGACAATCATTTATCTTTTTATGTTTTAAACTTTATCAACCCCCTCACCAAAACTTTCTCTTTCTCTTTATCTATCTTTTTCTCTTTTCACATCTTAATCTTTTCACCTTTCTTTTTTTATCTATTTAACACAAATGACATGTCAATATCTTTTTTTTCTTTTTTTTGTGATCATTATCAACATAGCATGAAAATATATAAACATGATATTTCTTTTCATATGACATTAAACTAACTTTTTGTTTTTTTTTTCTTTTTGTGACCATTATCACAATAGCCTGAAAATATACATAAACACATAAACAAATTCTCTCAAGGATATCATGTTCAAGCAAAACATATGTACTCAATCATATTAAAAAGTTATTGTAATTTATCAAAAATAATCATCCTCAATCTAACTCCTATTCATCTTCTGACTACTCTTCATCTTCCCAATGGATGTGTTTATCAAAGTATGAGCCTTCATCTTCTTGTCCTCTTAAATTTTGATGGTTTGTTGGTGATTGGACTCTTCTCAACATTGTTCCCTCATTCATTAATTTTTTTTAATGTCTAAATATTTTCAATTATACAACATCGTATTGTATGATCCATTTATTTTGTATTGTATGATAAGATATATATCTCTTTATCTATAATTAATCATTCTTATCATACTTATATGATATCCTTACCCATCCTCATATGATCTATTTTAACTTGTTCAGTTTAGGCTCTGTTGTATGTTATACCCTATGTGTCCAAGTATGATACCTTCAATTAAAATCTTTAATTTAATCATACTTATATGATTCTTTAATCATAGTTGTATAATCCCTTTTAGTTTGTATTCTTATTATGTCATAACCTATGATCTTTATGTAAGATGCTCTCGGTTTAACCCTTCAACTTGATCGTACATATATGGTATACTTAATTATAAATGTACGATTAATATTTTTTCATTCAACTTGGTTTTCTCATGATGTCGTACTCGAAGATGTATCTTATTATAATTATATGATCCATATTCTTTCTCTCTTAAGGTTATGATACTTATATGATGGTCTTAATAATACTCTTTAATTTTGTTTAGGTTTATTCATTCATTACTCACCCTATTCCTTCTTACTTAATCATACTTTATGACTTTTATAAAGGTATTTTATGTTACAAATTTCCCTCAGTTACCCTATTCAGAGTTGTCTAACACTTGGTGGCAATCCACTATTAGACAAAAAATCTTATACAATTTTCTTAGTTGTATAAGTATGATTTGTTTTTTTAGCCATCTTTTTCTTATTCTATAATATTATAATAGTCATACTACATGATCCTTTTAAGAATAAGACAACATACTTATAAAAATTTCAAAAAAATTAAAAAAATAAAACTTAATAAAAACTATTATGATTTTTATAATTCATCTCTCATCTCCCCATAAAATCATTAATCAATCATGATATCACTAATTATTTTTAACATAAGCTAAATTTAAATTTCTCAAAATAATTTGCCTCTACTTAAATATTACAATAATCTCTACTTGTACAAGATATTTCTAAATTATTTAAATTTTTAAAATTTATTTTTGTTAATGCTACACATCATATTTTTACAATTTCTTCATGATATAATATGATCAACTTTGCTTTCTTATTTCTTCAACCTTGTATAACTTATCTTATGGTATTTTCACCTAAATTATGTATTACAATTAGTTGTGGGCTCGATGTTGTTGGAGAGGTATGATCTTTTTTTGGTATTAATTACTATTATTGAAAGAAGTTTTCTTGAGTTACTATAAAAAGAGGAGAGCAAGAGAGAAGTTAGAGGAGCTCAAGTTCATTTTAAGAAGGGAAGGAAGGAGGTTATGACCACACAGGTGGAATCTAGGGTGGTGAAATGATAAGAACTATGAGTAATGTTTAGTATTGTTGAACGATTTAAGTTCAACAAAACCAGAGGAACTAGGTCATGCTGAACACACTAGTAGGATTAAACTCACATGCAGATCCATGCGTGGGATCCATAAAAGCCATCTATTGGTTCATCTCAAATTTAAGTAAACCCTCAATGGACTTACTTCACACTATATTTACCTAGTTTAGGCTATTTTAAAAAGAGAGAGATCAGAGATTACAAGATAAGTATTTAGGAATTAGGGTTTTAAAAAAGAAATTAAGTACTAATTTAGTGCATTCATAGAGTTATAGGAAGTACAAGAGAATCTAAAGTTGCAAAAGATAATCTCTTAAAACAAGTATTATTTCTTAATTTAGATGTTTTCATATAATAATTATCATTTGTGTTACGTAGTTATGTGACATTATTAACTTGGGTAGTAAACCTAATAATTGTAGTGTAAATATAATAATAATTATTTATGATGTAAAATAATTTTAGTTAGAATTATTTCATTAATTCTTTTACATGAGTATTTATATAACTTTGTTATATGGCATATATCCTCATGTTGTTCATTCATGGGATAATGTGTTCAATTATTTCATATGGAACTAAGTGTATTGCTAATATAAGGTTACATAATGGATATAAGTATATATATATATATATATATATATATATATATAATAGTTAAAGAAATAATTTGATTATCTAGATATTTGACATAGCACTTAGTAATGAACAAAAATATTATAATAATTGTTGTTTCTTAGTGATATTATCCTTATATTATTAAAAGTTACGATACCCTTATAAATGACATGACCTTCTATGGTAAGTCACCAATTCTTTGTTCATATTGTAACTAGAGCTAGGAGACCCTATATTCATAGATACAAAGTCTCCAACACGTTATGCACATGTAGCTTGGGTTAGGAAACTCTATCTTTATATGTACATAGTCATTAACACTTTGTACATGGTGTGGTTAGGATTAGGATGCCATTTTACTTGGTTAGACTTCGACTAAGTTCATATGGTTATTAGTTGTTGGATCTAAAAAATAATGATTCAAAGAGAAATTAGGTCTTATGAAATATAATGAATAAGAAACTAAGAATAAAAGAATATACTTGAATATGTATACTCATATTTTATGTTAGATTTTTAGATTTATTGGACTTCTTGTATTATGACTTATTTCATTATAGTTATTATTTTTTATTATCATGACATGTTTTTATCTATTATGTTATAATATTATTTATATATAATTTGTTACTTATTATGGTTCATCTATAGAGCCCTTTAAGTGTCACTAATATATCACAAGTAATACATCCACTATATTAAGGGTTGGGTACTTGAATGTTATAGAGGAGAATCATAGACATAGGACATGAGAGTGGGTTATATTTATTAAGTTTGATTTTTAAATCATGTGTATCTTTTGGTTTTGTGTAGACTTAGTTTTTTACTTATTATGGTATTGATGACGTGAGGAGGTTCTTGTTGCTTAATTGATTCAGTGGGTAATGTTAGATATGTAGCAAGATTATATTGAAATAATATATTGAGAAATTATATAAGTATCAATAAATATATTACATTAAAGCATTATAGTCTTAAACTTTTACTATTGTAGATGCATTACTTATAATGTAAACACTAGTGAAACTTTAAAGAGTTTAGTAAATTAATCTTATATGGTAACCAAAAAACATAAAACTAGTATTAAATAATATCATGATAATATAAGACAACATAACCTTGCATTAATAATATATATCAACAGTGATGCAATAACCTACACATATAAGAAAAACCAAGAAGAATGTAAGCACCAATTTTCCATTTTTTATTCCAAATTTCTAATTATTTTTTATGTTCACAACACCTAATTTCTTATTTATCATTATCTTATAGATCTAATAATAATCATATATATATATATATAGATATATATATATATGACCTCTAAAGATATACTTATGATCACTTATTGGGTATGGCCTTAAGAACTATACCTTATCATCTTGTACAAAGTACAAGTGACATATACATATAATGATGTCATGCTGCTACAAGATATTCTCCTTAGACTTATACCAATCATATAAGACAAGAATAATGTTTTAGGAAATCCATTTTCATTATTCTATTTCATTTTCATTTTCACTTTGATTAAGTATCATGGATAATATCAATAATGCATAATAAAAAGAAATATGAGAAAACATTCCACATTTGTTAATAAACTAATAATTAGTTTAATAATTTATTTACAATACAATTATTAGGTTTACTTACTTAAAGCTTAGATAAAACTCTTTGATTATTTTCTTTTTCTTTAAGGCTTTATATAATGCCATGCATACATAATTACTATATAATCTCTAATATAATATAATACAAGCTATTTTTAAATTATTTAAATCTTAAAAATTCCCTTTTGTCATTGTTACACATCCAAATTAAGATGGCTTTTTTGTAACTATCTAGTGGGCAGCTCTTATAGGTCCCCCATGTGCATTCGCATGCTAGTTCAATCCTAGCAGGTTAATGCATTCAATGTGGTCTAGTTTCACCAATTCAGGTAAAACTAAAATCTTTATTGAAACCAAATGCATCTGCAAACTCTTGCAAACCTCTCCTTCTTTTCCTTTCTTATAATGAATCCAAGCTCCTCCTATATCTCTCTTTCTTTTGTTCTCTTAACAACTAGAAGCAAATTCACATAGCAACAATAAGTGAAACCAATAAAATAAAGGTCGTACCTTGCAAGTAATGTTGACCCTATCACTAATTTTACTGTATAATTTCAACACTCCCTCTAATTGACTAATCTTGCCTAGTGATTATTGTGCTTGAATGATACCTCATCATGCTATACAATGACCACTTATATTCCTTATATTGCTCAACCTATCATACAATATGACCTATACTATTGTACTATATAATCCATAATTACTATGATTTGCCTAACCTAACAACCATAATATTATAAATGACCCACATCATACAAGCACTATCTCCTCTTAAGACTTGTATGATTCCCATAACAAACTACTTCATTCCTTTAATTTAAGCCCATCAAACAAATCATACAAGTAAAATCAACCCTTCACACTTGTATAATACCATCACCTTCTTAAACCATCCTCTCATTCCTTTCTCTTTTTTCTTCATTCTCCTTTCTCTCCCTACTCAAGCCTTCTCACTCATTTGACTTTCAACCTCTTTCTCTTCCTCTCTTTATTCCTAATTATTTCTTCCTTACATCCCTACCTAATGTAGTCACAAATGTCATTCAAATGCATCTCAATTGAGGTAATTAAAAAGAATTCACAAAATTACAATATATCCCTTGCAATATTCCAAAAGTTACATTTAGATTATTTTCTTTTTAAAAGTTCACAACTAATTATTCAAGCCCAAAAAATTTGAAATTGAATTTAATTGAAGTTTTTTAAAGAGCTCTCTTAATAGTATGCTCAAATAAAATTTCTAACCACATTTAAAATCATTGTAAGCTTCCCAAAATTAGATAAATTTATGATATAAAATCACATATTAGAAAATTAATTTTGTTACACCAAAATGTATGTAATTACAATGCCTATGGCTTAATTCTATGATTTATAATATGTCATAATTAATAGAATTTTAGATAATTACAATCTTTTTCCTAGAGAGATTTGTTTCTAAAATTTGGAAAATTGTTTTGATGTTTCTTAATCATGTTAGCTTCCACTTCCCAAATAACCTCTATTTGTACTTAATCTTTTAATAAAACCATGATCATTAGAATAACTTTATTTTTTGATGTCATTTTCTTTTTTTTCTAAAATCCATATAAATATCTTTGGAAAAATTAACTTTAAGTGAATTTCAATATGTAAATTTATATAATTAATAGGGGTCTGGAATATATCTTCTTAAGGATTAAACATTAAATGCATTATGAATCCCTAATAGTGGAGGAGACAATGTAATCATATGCATTAATTGTCCAACTCTTCCTAAAACTTAAAAATTTCCAATAAAGTTTAACTTCCTTAACTTCCCAAATCTTATAAAGCCTTTTTATTAGACTTTTAATAAATATATGATCTCCTTCCTAAATTTCTATCAATCTATGCTTTGAGTCAATTACTATTTCTTTGTTCTATGCTATTTCAATATATACAGAATGGTTTTTATCTTTCTTAGCTTCTTCCACAATTCAAGTGTTGATATAATTCTTTTTTTTCCTTCATCTTCAAACAACAATGACTCACACCACCTTCCATATAAAGTTTTATAAGATGACATTTCTATAATTGATTAGTAGCTACTACTTTATACAAACCTAATGAATGATAAGTGGCTTTTTCAGTCATTTCTAAAATACAAATTATAATCTAACAAATCTTCAAAAATTTATGATATTCCTCTATATTTTGATATACCATATAATTCCATTATTTGATTCATATAAATCTAGGTTAACGTTTCTACTAAATACATTATTTTAATTATAAGTAAATGAGCCAATTTAATTAGTTTATTAACAATCACCTTATTGAGTCACACCCACTTGATAATTTGAGCAATCCCACCACAAAGCTCATAATAATGTTTTCTCATTTTCTCTTAAATGAATACAATTTCTAATAACTTCCTTGGTTCTCACTACTTTTCTTTTTTTACTTATTAAAAGGTTAATCATCTTCTAATCTAGCTTGGCACATCTTTCTGTTATATTCTTCAACCAGTATGGTCATATTAATAAATTGTTTTATAACATCATGTTTCCTTATAAACTATTTGCAATCTAAAACATATTGATTATACTTATATTCCTATATAAAATATCTACTTCTATGTTTTATTTCCATTGAAGATAAAGAATTTTTTTTAGTTTATATTACTTAATAAATTTCAAAAATTTACTTTATCTCAAATTCAACTTTTCTAGAAACTCTATAATTTGTAAAGCTTTTTTAACTTTATACAAATAATATCTCTTGACCCTTTATAAAACTATAATTATCATCTCTAAATCATATACTTGATAATCATTTTCATGAAATTTTAGTTTCTTGGTTCATGGATAATATCTTTTATATTTTGCATTAACATACAACTCAAACTTTACAAAGATGCATCTCCATACACTTGGTACCCCTTTGTTCCTTCTAATAGTGCAAGAATTAAACCTTATATTAGTTTATCCATTAATAACTAAAAATAATTTTTATAATGTAATTTCCAAACCAATTGAATTATTTTCCAAATCAATTTAGTTCAAGAAGATGATTTTATAAGAATTCCATTGAAAGTTTTCAATAATAACTTACCACTATTATAAAATCTTATAACTTTTAGAACTGTTGTAAGATAAGTTAGTCTATGATTGCAAAACTCTTTTACAAATCCACTGATATATCCCTGGCATTACATTCCAAACCTAGTATTACTCTAGAAAACTAAAACTCATATTTAAAGAAATTGGAAGATAACTACTTCTCCTTCAACATGTGCTATACCATATATAAATTTATAGTATATTCTTTAAGGTGATACATCTAATCTAATAAATCTTTTATTTAAAAGCTATTGAACCTTTACTTTATCTTCTTGTGATTATGCCAACACTTTCTTATATAAAAATTTACAATTTAACTCAACACTTGTAATCAACGAAATTTCAAATTCTATTTTTCTTTTCTAAAAGTATTTGTATTAGTCCCCTAAAAGATAATTGGGGTTTTATGAATTGATCCCTTTGAAAATTAAAAAAACATTTCTTATCTATATGCACCATAAATGCAAATGACCTTCCTTCCTCTTATTTTCAAACTTTGGTGCTTCCATCTTAGACAATAAAACCTCCCTTTGTTAATTAAAATGAAACAATTTAACTTTTTTTGGAATCTAAATTCTAATTCTCTTTTCTAAGCAATCTATTTAACTTAATGATCACAATACCAAACCATGATTCATTTATTGTCAATACTTATTATAGATAACATTTTATAATGCAAAAAATTTTCTTTTATTAATTCCCATTGTATCTTGAATATTTATGTATGTATATATGTATATATATACATACATGTATAGAATAAAGTTTTAATCAAATCTTACCAAATAACATAGAATATCATAAATAATTTAATATTATAAAATAATGTAATCATAAAATACTAAAATAAAATTTACCTATTGTAAATTTTTATTCTTTGATATCCTTAAGCTATTGCTTATTTTCTTTGCTTAAGTCTATTATAGCAACCATCTTTTTATGTAAGCCATTCTTTATTAAAAAAGAATCCATTCCCTTATTCTTCAATATGGCCCATATATCACGACTTAAAAATGTACTAATTGGCTTCACTTTCATAATCTCAAGGCAATCTCTAATATGACGTTATATTTCACAAAAAGGCACCTAATGAACTTGGTAATTTTAATTTGCCTCCAACTATTGTATCTCTATCACTTAAAGTTATGTTAATAGATCTAATCGTTTGAAACTTTATATACGCTCTACCTACATGCCTTGCCTCATTACCCACAAAGCACATTATTAATCTTTTTTTTCTTTAATCTGCATCTCCTTGAATATCCATTTCCACATTTATTTAACTTGTTAGCTTTAATAGATATAAAGTCAACTTTGTTATTACTAGGACTTCCAAAAATTTAAATTTATTATAATCTATTGAAACTTTTCTTATTAGGATTACTATGACAATATCTACCATTTCTAATTATTTTTCTTTTATAATCATATAAAATAGTTGATGATCCATTGACAGGTCTTACATACTTACACAGTATAATAGTATGTTTAGGTTTACTACATATAATATACTTTAGATGGCTACCTATCCCTAGCCATCCTATTTTCTAACTTCATTTGCAATAAACCTTACATTTAGGTATAATTTCTTATAACTTTTACAATATATATATATATATATATATATATATATATATATATATATATATATATATATATATATATATATATATATATATATATATATATATATAAAGAAAATTCTATTGCATATTCCATGAAAGCATCCTCATTCCCCCCTTTTTCAGCATCACTTCGAGATTGAGATCCTAACTATTCTTGAACCAAAGCTCTAATACCACTCTATCATGATCTTACTTAATGAAATCATAATAATTATCATAAATCATGAATTAAATATAGATAAATGAGCATGTAAGGACACTAATCACCTAGGCAATCATTTGACAAATTAAAAAAAAATTATTTGTCTAACCGTTCTTAACAACTTATTTATATGTAGAACAACACGAAAGAACTCAACTACAAAAGCGTATAAGAAAACCCATAAAGTAAAGTATTCTAAATTGATATCACATGCTATAGATAACATCATCCTATGCAAAAAATCATATAAGTTGACTACATATGCAACTCTATGATTAAGTCAACTAAAGAGTAGAATCCTCCTCCATAACATTATAGTCTCCATTTCTTAGTGCTATGGATACATTACCTATGATGCAAATAGTAGTGAGACTCTAAAGAGTTTAGCAGATAAACTATATAAGGTATAACAAAAAAAATAATATAACATATAACACTAATATAAAATAATCTTAAAATAACATATGACAACATAACCATGTGTTAAGAAAATACATCAATAGTGATATGATAACCCGTGCATATAAGAAAAACCACGAAAAATGTAAGCACAAATTTTTCATTTTTCATTTTTCATTTTATTCATGGTTTCAAATATTTTCTATATTTATATGGCTTAATTGCACTTTGATCATGATCCTTTAAATTTCATAATAATAATATCTATATAGAAATGACATCTTACTACCATTCAGCCAAAATGGTACAACCTATATACAAATGATTACTTATTAAATGTGTCCTTTGGGCTTATATCTATCACATTACACAAAGTAATAATAGAATATACATATAATGAGATCATATGGCCCAAAAGGCATGGCATGCAAGCCTATACCCAACTATATAAGATGAGGATAATATTTGAGTGTATCCATTTTTATTATTCTATTCCAGTTTCACTCTTATTCCATTTTTAGTGTTTAATATTTTCATATTAATTATCATGGCCAATATCAATGGTGCATAATAGAAAGTAACATGAGAAAAAAATTCAATTTCATAGATTAACCAAGAACTATTAAATAATATATTTACATCATAGTTATCTTATTTACCTATCAAAATCTGAGATGAAAACTCTTTGAATAATTTCTTTGTTTTTAAGGTTTTCTATAATGTCATACATTCATAATTTATTATATAGTCTCTAATATCATGTAATTGTCAATTATTTTTAAATTATTTAAATCTTGAAAAATTGCCTTTTTTTTATTATTACACACGAAACTTGTATGGTTTCCTTTTCATAAAGTATGATTAGACCTTCCATATTTCTTCACCCTTTTATAATTGATTGTATAGTGCGATTACCTAGATTGTTTAGCATGATCAATGTTCTCTTACCAAGCATCTACAATACACTTTACGATCCTTTATTCTCTATTGATCATATAGTACGATCACCTAATTGTATCGTATGACTGCAACGTTCCTTTTAGTCAACTAATTTGGCTCAATGACTATTGTACTTGTAGCATATACCCTATTTTGATATGTGATGACCACTTCCTTCATTTCTTAAGTTGCATAATCCATAGTACAATATTACATATACTATCTTACTATGTTGTTCAATAACTACGAAGCTTCAACAACCTTAATAACCATCATTCTATATGATCATTCACATCACAAATTTATAATGTCCTCCTAAGATTTATTATTATTCCTATAATAGACAAATATTAACAACCTTTTGCACTGGTACAATGCTACTACATGCATAATCCAATTAACTCACAACACATAATCTAATATGGTTAGGATCACTTCTAATATGATTAGCTTACTAATTGTAACCTACATAATGACTTAATATAATATGTTAGTTTCTTATTTTATTTAGCTTACTAATCATATACATATAATTTGAGCCAGTGTATTTGTATGACATTACATAGGTAGCCATTGCTTCATCCTAAACCTCTTGGATCTTATCATTTCTTAAACCTCAAATTCCTTCCAAAACATTTTAACAAAAATCATAACTCATACCAAAACCTAGCCTCACTAAAATTTGCATAAAACCAAATTTAAATTAAAAAAAAAACCTTAAACTCATACCTCTTCTAGTATAACTATTGTTTGCTTTGCTTCCTTTGTTTTTTCTTTAATATGATCATTCTTGATATGTTCCTCTTGCTTCTAAGCTTTTCCTTCAAGTAATAGTAGAAAGATTTACTTATGCAATGATTTCCTCTTCTTTTATTGCTCTTCTTCATTCTTCTTTATCTTTTTACTTGATCCTTCTTACTTGACTGACTTTCAACCTTCTTCTCTTTCTCTTTCTTCCTATTTATTTCTTTTTTACCTTCATGTGCTATAATCATTCAAAACCACCTTAGCTAAGGCTCTAAAAATGAATTTACAAAATTATAGAAATTCTTTTCCAATATTATAAAATTTACATTTATATCTTTTTCTTTTAAAAATTTATAACTAATTATTTAGGATTTTAAAAATTACAAACTCAATGTCATTAAATTCCACTTAAAAAGCTCTCTCAAATGGTATGATCAAATTACATTCTTTGCACATTACCAACAAATATGATTGCATTCACAAATTTAAATCTTAAGTAGTAGTGAAGGGGTTTCTTTATGCTATGACCTATTGGGACACACTATGACTTTGGAGCCTTGTTTTGATAAATTTATGTATTTCTTGCCTTGTCAAAATTTGAGATAATTAGTGTTATCCACCCTTAACTCTTACATTTTGAAGAATTTTTAAATCTTTATTATCCTTTTATGTTATATATGTAAAAATAGTTTTGTTAATTATAGAAAGTTAAACACTAAGGAAATATGCTTAATTTGTTTTCTAGAAATCCCATGTTAATCCCAAAACAAATTGGATTAAAAAGTGCCATATTGTTCATAAACTATTTGAAAACAAGATATGACAAAGAGTACATTTAAATCTATGTTAATATCAAATTGATAATAAAAATAAAAATAAAATCAAATTAAATTTTTAAAAATTAATGTTTTGTATGTAAGTACACAATGTATTATATATATTACCTCATGAGAAATTTGATTGAAAGTTCATTAATTGAAATATAATAAGAAGAAACATATGATACCTCATAATTAGCATATGGTATCATGCCTCATTATTAAAATACAAAGACTAATGCATAATATATTTTTAATCAACATACTATACGTTTAATATTGGTTATGTAAGCCATTGCAATTTAGAGATTGTAATCTACGATGGACATACTCTATTGTGGGGTAAGCGAAGTGTTTGATTGGCAATTATTGTGCATTGCCACCTCTGATTGAGTCAAAATCATGGACATGCAAATCTCTTATGCTTCTAAGTGGATTAATGTCAAAAATTAAGGTACATTCTTTTTTTTATCCCATTCTCATGACATCTCATAACTATCCATCCCCTAGTGATATTTCAAGAAAGATCATTAGTCAAAGATTTCAACTAGAAGTAGTTATGTTGAGGTAATAAATTCTCATAGAATTGATTTGTATAATCTTATGAGTTATGCAAGATAAGATAGGGCAATCTCATAGTAGGCATTTATGGTTGTGGTCTTACAGGTGATTGAATACTAAAACGTAAATCATTAAACCATAAAACCATGGTTAAATATATAGAGACTTAAAGTAGGCATGCATGACCCTTAACAAGCTATGCATATGATGAGACTCAATTTACAATTGAGGGTTTGGAAACATACAAATCATTAAAAATTATACAATTAATATTCCCATGCCACTTCCTTTAGAATTAGAATACAATCCTAATGAGTTAGTGATAGGATTATTTGAAGGGAATGCAATGGAGAGAGCTTTATAGGTAACCATTCCTTCAATTTTGAGTTGGTAAAGAATTTTTTATAATAATCTTGACATCAATGAAGATTATAGTACTGCTTATTACATTGTTGACCCTTAGTCATGGTTTTTTATTTGATAATAATAAACCCTAAATAGTTATAATAAAATTTTTGATAAGGAAGAACGTAAGGAAGAAGAAGAGCAAAGTTAAAATCTCATAAAAATCATCTTAGTTAGAGTGGCACACAGTCAAGAGATATATTTTGAGTTTAATTTTAATTATATTTTAATTAGAATATTAAATTTGATTGAAATATTTATTACAAAACATATAAATTAAATTAAAATTTAGTCATCTTAAAAATATTTAATTTTTTTGATATTTTTTTATTTATCTTATCTCAACCATCATTTTATTTAATTTTATCTTTAAAAATATTAATTAATTGTTACAAAAATTATGTTATTATAATAATAGTTAATTAATAAAAAAATGTTTCAACTTACTTTACCCATTAACTTGCTGGCTTCAACAAATTGTTGTAGGTTAAAGAATAGGGTAGTTAATGGGTCAAGAAATCAGTCCAAAACTTGGATTAAAGTGTTGGATCGATTTATCACTTTTACATTCGTAATTCAATTATAAAGCAATACTAGCAAGCATGGTTCACTTTTTGAGTGAACAAGGGGTTAGCCAACCCCAAAATAAGACTATCTGTGAAGCACACAAAACATCTTATAAGGAGAAAATAGAAGGTTTAATATAGCATATGGGACTAAACCAAAGTCTTATTTTCCCACAGACTATCTTCAATTTGTAGAAGTTGCTAGAGCCATCTAATCATACAATTTTTTTGATTGGACGATCTTGATCTTATCTACCTTTATATAGTTCCTTATTACGTCCTCTATTTGATCGCACCATTTTGTGATGTGTGGTCCTTATTTATTCTGTGTCTAAGATCTAAATCCAATCATCTAATTAGGGTTTATGTATAATGGTTCTAGTCAAATCTTATTTTTAAATACCTTCAATTGAGTTTCATCAATCTGATCACATAGTTTTTGTGATTGAATGATCTTTGATGTTTCAATCAAATGGCTCCTATGCGGTGATTCTTTTAACTATTATTTTGAGCCATTAAAGTATTTTATTTAATTAATAATATTTAAATTAAAAAATATGAATGCGGTGAAGCGATAACAACTATCTTTCTTATTTGATAAGTGTTTTTAGTCATTAGAAAATATTTATAAATAGGAGATTTTTTGTACAAAAAAATTGATGAATTTTTATGCAATCTAAAAAAACATTTCAAGCAATGACATTTAAGCCATTAGTAGCTCATTCTCAACATCACTTTTATACGATACTGCTTCAGTCATCAAACTCTTGAAATTTTATTTTCTTCTCAAATCAACTATGTAATCAATTTTCTTTACTTTTAATTGATTTAATAAAATACTTGTGCCTCATTAATCATTTCATTAAGCATAAGATTTTGTTTATTTTAATTTTAATTTTATGTCATCGAATATTTTCTTCTTTTGCTATTTCATGGTAAGGTCATTATAGTCTTTCTTATTTATTTCATTGCAAGGCTTTACCAATCTATCTCACTTATTTTGTTATTATAATGGTTTATTTAGCTTACCTATCTTCTAGCAAAAGACTTATATTTAATATTTTGGTTCTACTTTATTTTTTTTGGTGTGGATGTAGGCTTAGTTTTAAGTAGAATCACTTAAAAATTATTGGAGTATATTTTTTAATTTTTGCTTATTTTTTTATTTAACAATTTTTACAAACATTGATTGTTAAAAGAAAAATTAACATATTTTAAATTAAAATTAAAATTTACTTTAAATAACTTCTAAAGATTTATTAAACTTCTTAAAACTAATTTAAAATATTTTACTTAAATATGTTATAAGAAATTGATATTTTTATTTTGAATAATTCACCTCCCTCTTATCATACCATAGTTCACTACTAATTTGTATACTTATGTTTCTAAAACTTAGATCACAAAAGGTGATTTAAATCACTTCTTTTGAATACCAATCTTTAGGCCATTTGTATGAAGAAGATGTGATGATAAGCTATTTGAATGGGTCAAGGTGAATTAAATGCTAAATGGCAATCAAACACATTTTCATGTTGGAGTTATAAAGGAGTTAGAACTTGTTGCTTACCTTATTCAACTTTTTTTAAGAAATATTATGATGCTCAAGGGTGGAAATAAAGAAACATATTACTCCATCGATTTCTTTTGCTACTTTTGCATAAAAATAACAATTTGACTTAGGAGAAGCTATCTTTAAGATGATGAAAAAGATAACTATAATATTAAGTTTATCTTATATGTGAAAGATGAATTTTAGTGGTGGCTACTTGAATTCCCCCATTTGGAGCTTCAAATATAATATAAGAGCATAAGAGTAGACTACATTCCATGTGCTTTTAGTAAAGGAGACATGAGAAGAAAAAAGCCCTTTGCACCAAGTTAGAGAGAGAACTAAAAGTGAGAAAGAGATTGAAAATCTTATGTAGAAAAAATTGTCAATCATTTATGAAGGATCATGTCAAGCTAATGGACAACCTCTTGATCATAACTAGGTAGTAAGGCTTGATTCCATTGAGGCAATGATGAAGACAAATAATTTAGATGTTTAGGAACTTTGAGCAAAACCAATTATAGATCTTGATCTAGGTTAGCTCAATCTTTAGAACACTCCCTAAACTCAAATCATGTTCTTAAAAACCTAATATAAACACTTCTTTGAGAAACTAAAAATTTTGTAATCCTTTTGTAGAATTATGTTGTTAATGATATGGGAGTTTTCTTAAATTATTTGTCTTGCTTATTTTCTATAATATTGTATATTCTAGCTATGTATTAGTTAAAAAGTGGGATGTTGATGCTTAAATTCAATATAATATGAGGGGAGCATCCTTTTATAAAATAAAGAATATCTCATAAGCTAAACTTTGGTAGACTAATAGTTTCACAACAAGAAAATGCATTCAAAAAGTGAAATGAAAAAGAACTTTTTTAATCACAATCATGTTAAACAAATAATCATAAGAAAACACATTTTCAACAAATGAAATTAAAAAAAAAAAATTTTATATGGATATAAAACTTTAGGGGATGCTTTTTTGGATCATAAATTGAGTGGAAAAGTTATTTTTGGGGAGTTGCTTTCATGCACATTTTCTAGTCCATTGACATAGCTTTAAAAGGTTAAAGTTCATTTCTAATTTGGTGACATCAATGAAGAGAATTATGTTTTGCAATTTTGAAATTTAAATGTATTTGTCGTGGGAGAAATGTATTTTATGGAATATCTTTCTATTGATTAATTGTAAAAAATTAAATATGCACTTTTTGCTTGCATTGAAACTTAGTTCTTATGTTTATTAAATTCATTTGTAGATTATGAGGGAGTGGTCTAATTGTTTTACACTTAAGTTCTGCACTTAAAAGTTTGCCATCCATTAAAATAAGTGAGATTTTTAAACCCTATGTGCCTTAAAATAAATATTTAGTTTGAAGATAATAAAACCCTTTTAAGTGCTTGACTAGTGATCTAATATGTCTACTTAGTTATTATAGGTTAATATTGAGATAAGTAAACAAAATGATCACTTATCATGGTGTGGATAGATGAAGCAACTAATGCTACTTGTCAAAACATTGGATGGCTTGAAGAAGAGTTATCCATCTTACAGTTTCATGTCCATGAAGCATTTTAATAGGTTACATGACCTATTTTAATCATATATTAATGTATTAGAGATAAGTAGTACAAAACCATATTTAGGAATTAGTGTTTATCCCAATCGCACATCCAAACATACATGAGCAAAAGGAAATGGATCATCACTCCAAACTTGTTACTTGACTTAAGAAATATGCAAGAATTCAAAAGTAAGATTACTAATTAATTTAAAAGTGAGCTCAACTATAAACATGCATTTCATTTAGAAAAAAAATCCTTAAATGCAAATTCTTTTAAAGCATGATTAGAGGTGTTGATTTGCATTCAATTGATTTAGTGAAAAAATGTAATTTTTATAAGAATACTCATTAAAAATGTTCACAGATTAGTTAAACAATAGTGAAACATTGGTTAAATTTGCTCTAAACTTATGGTATGTTACAATTAATGTACTATACATAGTATATTTTGAGCATACAATAAGCAAAAAGGAAAGTCTAACATAGTGTTAGAATTACACTCTAGACTTGCATATAGTATGTGTAGTTAAAGCAAGTAACATACCCAAATGGTAGACCATGCATTATGGTATTAATGTGAATCCTGAGACAAAAGTACAACATATTATTTTAAAGCATACACTACATTTATTCCATTGGGATTATAAGAGCATAATGAGCAAAATCTAATTACTTGTATATTACATATTTGTTGATTAACTTATAAAATGTTTTAGTCAAAGGGTAGATATGTAGAGGAGAACAAAGAAATAAATTAAATAATAATTATATGTAATTTTATGAACATGTAATATTTATCTCTTGAGAATATATTATGTTAATTTAATAAGGAAAAATGAGTAAAGTGCTAAATGAAATTAAAATAAAAATTTCATCCACATAATCTAGAGACTTTCATATAGTATTAACTGGTGAACATATAATAATATTGGTTGAGGTTGAACTACATAACATGATGTAAGAAATCTCAAGAATTGAATATAGTATAGCATTTTGTTCACATATTGTAAGACTAGTTCAAAACATGTGCAACATATAGTATCCCTAATGCATGATATGTATGGAAGCCAAAGTAATGTAACAACTAGTTTAGTCAAGGTAAACATTGATTTTATCCTTTGAAGAGCAATTTAAGGTCAAGAGTGTGCATCATTTAACCTCTAATGTATATATAAGCACCTAAAGATAAAAACAAGGTTGATGAATTTTTGAAAAAGATTGGTGAAAGTGAGTAGAGTTTTTACTTGTAAAATCCTTTTAAAGAGGCTTATGAAAAAGTGGTTTTCATAACAATGTTAACAAGAATTGCTCAACTGCTAGGAGAGATAGAACACTACATTGATACGCATCATCTACACAATCTACATCTCAAAACTCTTGGATTCATTAGTAATTATATTATTCAATCTAAATCGATAGACTTATAATTGTATATTCTTCACTATCGTGTGAACTTGAGCTTTGTATCAATTTACTTAGTTTTATATTTCTTGGTTGAGCTCCTAGCCATATAGTGTGGAGAGATTTGGTTTTGCTATTGATCGTGTAGTGTGGAGTAGATTTGAGTTGGAGCTAATTCAAGGAAGCCTCAGTTTGTGTTGGGTTTCTTCACCTGACTGCAATAAAGGAGTGAATGATTAGTGGTGCTAAAACGGGTTGCTTCGGGGAAGACATAGGCTTGGGGTTGGACTAAAATACCTAAAATTTCTTTTGCTCTTTTGCATTCATTCGCTTCACTTTCTTACCTTATTGCAACCTTGGGAAGATAATTAACTTGAAACAAATTACTAAAAGGGTGCTTGATCAACGATAAACTATAGAGTTATAATTGAAAACATGTGTTGCATTACCTTGAATAAGATAGTGAAAATTTTATATCAATAATTTGTCCTTATTGTTTGTGTGCCTTCAATATTGAAAATCTTTTCTTCTCTTAGGTGGAGCTAAAGTTGGTTTTAAGTGTTCTAAGAATTTTGATAGTCTAGTGATCAGCTAAGTTATGTCATAAGGAATTGAGCAAGATTTATTTCTTAAATAGAATAATATTACGGTAGTCTTAAATATTTAATTATTAAATACATTAGTATTTTGAGAATTTAATAGTGATTATGGGATATATAGAATTGGAATTAAAAAATTGATGATCTAGATACACCTTGAAAAGTGTACCACATCATTAATAGTCAAGTTTGAGATTTGGGTATACCTTAGAAAATGACTCAATAGGAGAAATTCATTGGTATGCTTATAATTTTGTGAAGCCATTTGGATTTTTCATGAATTTTTAAAAAGTAAAATAGAAAATAATATGTTATTTATTTATTTTTTGTTATTATAAAAGATAAATTTATCCTCCCCATTGCGTATCAATTATGCTCTTAGCATGACACGGGAATGAGAGTAAGAGAAGAGGAGCTTTGGGGTAAGGAAAAGATGAATAGCTTGTAATTTGGCATAGAGGCTATAGTAGGCAAAGCTTTGCATGAAGTTGTAGTAGGAACTTCATGAGCTTGGGAAAGAAAAATTTTGAGAAAGGGTGCTCTAATCTTAATTTACATTGAAAGGCTTATTAAATGTATGCTTTTACTTGAGAATTTTTTCCTTGGAATTATGTTGATTTCCTTTTGCATTGCTCAAGCAAGGATTTTAGAATGACTAAGGATTGGGCTAAATTTGGTTGTCTTTGTAGAAGTCTCTATCTCATATACTATATAATAGGACCAAACATATTATGCAATGACTGCATTCAAATACTCTATTAGGTAAAGGATTATGACCTACCCTATGACATCCTTCATTTGTATTCTAAGCTAGCCATTTTATAATATTGTAATTATAAGACTAAGTATGCAATTAATCTTTAATCACCAAGTAAACCCTAATTTTTGAGGTTGGAAAATTATAATATTATTTTGGTATTGCATTGATGAATTTAAAAATTTACAAAGTTGCTCAGAATGTCAAAGTATGACATTATGAATGATTAATTTCAAGGAACTTATCAATTCTTGGTTTGTAATTTATGGAACTCACATGGATTTGTGGTTAATTATGGATTTGTGGGGTTTCTTCAACACACTAATCCATTAAATAAACAATTTGAGGTCATCTTGGAAACCTATTCTATAATCTAGGCTAACTTAGGGCTTTTGTTAAACCTTGATCTACCAATTTATGGAAATCACACATATGATGTATTCTATTTGATGATGACATAAACTAGGATGTAGTGGATCCCAATAGATGAACTCCTTTGTCAGAGTTAAGTGGGTTAGATACTAGACGGTAAGATTTCCACTAGGTATGGAGGTTGCTTGTTTCGTTATATAGGACATCGTAGGAGAGTCATGAGTGTGCCTAAGTATATGGTAATGGAGCAACTTGCATTGCTAGGGTTTCTTGAGCTTTATGGGGTGCTTTATTTGATTAGTGGAGCCCTAGTTATAGATTTTCAAATAATGTGTAGAGGATTCAAGGATGGCTAAGTTGCATTATAGGTCATTATTAGAGAATGTTTATATTACAGAGTTCTTGTTAGAGTGTTGCATAGTTGATGAGGACTCCTATAATCTTATAACGTGGCCTCATGTGACTAGAACTTCTTGTCTAGGTATGTTAGGTTATGTGATGAAATAAGAGTATTTGACATACTCTAATTACCTTATGTTCTATATGGAAGTGCTAGATTATTTGTTGTTCATTTTGTATTTTATGGATTGTTATGATTCCTGTTACACCCCATTTTTCCTAGGCTGATTTTTGGCATACATTTTTTTTTTTTTATATAAACAGCTCAGATCGTCCCATACCAACCTGAGTAGCCTACGAAAACATAGGATATAACACATCATTACACACCTACTTTCCTTTAACAATGTGGATCCCATCTCCCGGGTACACCGTCAAATCAGGTTCATGACTCCTGAATTAACAGATGGACTCGCGCAATGTTACTCCTACTAGACCCAATACTCCTAACCCATACGGGTAGGAGAACCGATCTAATAGAAGTCTGAACCCCCACGGTTAAGTTCCATAGTCATGTAATGACCTCACTATCAAACAAAAAGATATATAACATCCTCAGATAAAATATGGCACTCCACACACCATACTCCAAGACAATAAGGTAAGACAGTAAATGGAAACTACATTACAAGAATAAGATCCAAGTCCAACAAGTGCAATATTGTCCAACCAGATACATAAGTCAGAATCACCCTCACATAATACCTGACATATGAAAATAACAATCTCATTAAATACATCCAACAGCAACAATCAACTAACCAGAATATCTCAAACAATCACAAATCAGATATCCTCCACAAGCCTGCTGACCACGATCCCACCTAATCTGGTAGCGTCAAGTCTGCCGAGCCACTGAAAATATATAATACAGGAATGAGCTACGCCCAGTAGGAAAGACAGCTAGTAAAACTCACATGCAAGAGAAGGATAATAGCAAAAATATAGGAATACAGCATAACAATGTATGGTGGATAGGCACTCTCAGTCCCAGACTCCGACCAACCACAGTCACCCCTAGTCACACCAGAGTAGCTCTCCTCTGGGCTTCCAGGTAGCGTGCCAGTGGGAACGCCCATCTCGAAACAAGCATGGCGCCTAAGCACCCGACACCGCAGCGTCTCTCGTCAATCAATCTCCTAGAGACTATAGACAGATCCAGTCACAAAATCTCTAGCCAACGTGAGACACCCCTGCCACCCTAAGGCGCGCAGGCCTACACACTTGGCTAGCCACTGCGAGACACCCCTGCCACCCTCAGGCGCGCAGGCCTACACACATGGACCAGGAGAGATCGACTCAGCCACCGTCCCAAAGAGTCCTCTACCAACAACTTCCATAGAAGCTCACGCCCCTACAGTCATTGCCAATCTCTAACTCCAAGATCCGGCAACATGTGTCCAGGTACAACAAGGCGCATACCAGTCCACATGTATACTGTGGAAGCTAAGTCTGAACAGCACAGTTACCTACCACAACTACCCTAAAACATCATATAGGGTCTATAGTAGTCCGGTCCAGTATGCCAATCCATAAAATATGCCAACACTGAGTAAACTGACTCAATCCATGCCATTGTCATCCAAGCAATACAACTGTACCAGTTACTGACTGTTCTGGTAGCATCCATGTACCATACCTCTGTATGACTGTTTTCAACTGTACTGTCGTCACTGATAACATTTTTTCCCTACTTCAAGAAATTTTTTAAATTCCGTAATCAATTTCCGTCTTTATCCATTTTTCGAAATTCGGAATAGTTTTCGAGTTTAAATTCCACATATATCCTTTTTTCCAAAATTCGGATTAATTTCCGAATTAAATATTCTGCATTTTCTTTTTCCCAAAAATTCGGAATAAATTTCCGAATTTAATTCCTCCCGTTTTTCCTCTTCCTCGCCGCATTAAAATTAAATAAATCATTTCCGTAAATTCGGAATTAATTTCCGAATTATAAATCCTTCCGCTTCTCTCTCATCCGCGCCAATTTAAGTTAATAATTGTTAATTAATTAATTTACGATTAATTATTAACTAATTAACTAAATCCTAATCCATCTCCTTCCTCCGCCCGGCGCCCGCGAAACCCTAGCCGACGAATTCTCCGGGAAACTCCGTTTCCCCCGTCGATTTCCGGCGACCGAGATCAAAGAGAAACAAAATCCGATGTTCATACTATCCTAATGTTTCAATAATGCCGCCAATTTCCTAAGGTTTAAATCAAAATTTTTCGCCGAGCAATTTCGTCTAATCCACATGTTTGACAATTCACGCAATTAAAGTTCCAGCATTATGCAATCACCTTAACGTGAACGAAGTAACATATTCAAATCACAATTGCTTGGTAACATTTCCAATTCGACGAACAAATTAATTTGTCCCGAAAAGAAAACCCTAACATGCTAATTCGATAATTTGCATAATCGATCCCAAAAATCACATCCGCATGCTCAGGTAGCAGTTTGCAAAATAATACATGTTTTAATTTGCTAAATATCTAATTTAAAATCTGAATTTCCTACCTCAAAGACGCCGGCGACGGTGAAACTCGTCCGCAGCTCGCCGCAGCTCCTCACCGAACGAACCCGGTATCAATCGACTCTCCTCGGTCCCGTGAATCTCCAGGCACAAAAAGCCCCTTGCCAGGCCGCCGGAATCACGCGCCGTACGCCGGGAAACTTTCTCTCTATCGGTCGGTCGAACCAAAACCCTAATCGATGTACTTCGCGAGGGTTTTATAATCCTGGCCGACACGGTGAAACCCGTTACGCACCATGGACACGCTTTCGACACGGTAAGCACCCGATACGCGCTGTCGACACGCTATCGACACGGTAAGCACCCGATAAGCCGGTTCAATCCCAACCGTCGATCACGACTGTCCGATCCGCTTATCAGAACGCACGCGCAAACTCACTCGGCGAACCGCCTCCGCCTCCGCTGAACCGCTCCGGTCCGGTTCACGCGCGATAAAAAAAATAAATTTCCGGTTTTAAAATAACCGATCATAATTGATTTTCGAATTTCCAAAAATCCAATAAATATAATTAAACAGGGAAAATTACTTAAAATTTACCTCGGTGCTCCGAAAAATCCCTAGAAATTTCAGAAATTCCAATAGCCTCTAATTGAGCTCCTGGCTCATCCTACTGTCGATCTGAAATCATCCAAGCCAAAAATTAATTTATTAAAGATTAACATAAAAATTTTTACTGGGTATAACAATTCCTTTGAGACTTTTTGGGTTTTCATGGATATGTGATATAATATATTGTTATGGTTTTAAGCATTGGCTTAGCTTGGTTGGATATGATATTTATTTGATACCTTTGTTATGTTGATCATTATAATTTGTAATTATGTTTCTACATGTATGTTTTATTAATAAGATGTGAGGATTTCTTATTGAGCTTAACTCACTTGCCCCTTCCTCTCTATATTATTTACAAGTGTAGGGAATTAGTTGCTGGTATGACTTTAGGGTAGAGGCATCAGAGTTAATGTCTTAAAGAATTATTGTTCAACCAACATCTTGTCATATAACATTTATATATTAGACATTGAACTATGTGTGATATTTTATATTAGAATTTGGACTATATAATAGATTATATTTTGATTTAATTGTTATGATATTTTCATGTGATAGACTTGGTTTTTGGATAGTTTAGATATTATGGTTATTTATGCCTATTATTGATCATGTGGATATTATTATTTATAGGTTATAGGTTGCTTTTATATCTTGTACTTGCTAGTATACTTGGCAAGTTACTTAGCTTAGGGTGGACCTATTTTTGAATCATTTGGGTGACCAATTGAATTGGTGGAAAGGTTTCTTTTAGGTAGCAAGCTATGAGGATGATAGTTAAATTGAGATTATGACTCTCAATTTGAACTTCAAGCTCAAGGTATGAATAGTGGCTAACCATATGCACTGATTGGTGTATAAATCTAGTTACATTCAAACAAAGCAAAAAGAAAGCTTCAAATAATAGGGTGTTACATATCTTAAGAGGAAACTATATGAAAGAGGACATATGAAAAGATTAAACAGTTTGAAAGAAGGTTTTGAATATGTTCTTGGGAACATTTAATGTGATAGTACTATAACAAAAGTAAAAGTAGAGAAAATATTATGGACTATAATAAGAACATAAAAGATTATGAAATAATTTGTCATTAATTATATGCTTGTAATTCTGATGTAGGTATCAAAAGAAAAGCAAAGAATGGAATGAAGCTTATCATAAAGGTTTGAATTTGATAATGTTGAAGTCTTAGTATCATGCACCACTTGTTGGATGATTACAAAACCTTTGTGTTATTATTTCTAATGCTTTTTCTTATGTATTTTTTAGATCATGCATCTTAATATCAAAGACATTAACCAATTAGAAAGCTTGATCAAGTGTTTCATGAAGAAATACATGTGTGAAGATATGTTGAGGAGTGTTGATGTCTTTGCTTAAGTGTGGGTCTACTTGCAAATCTTGAAGCAATTGTTTCAACTCTTGTTGGAGTAGTTAGCCATCTAGATCTTATGATTAGAATTGTTAATCTATCACTTGATATTGATAGAACACATTGGATTTGTTCCATATTATACATGCATGTTTATTGAAGATGGAATTTCATACATGATTATTAAATATGTCTTAATAAACATTTGGAATCTAAGCATGCATTTACAAAACATGATCAGCATCTTTAATGTGCAAAATAGTTTAAGTAATGTGTTATTTATATTTTTTATATTTTTACAATTTCACTACAAAATGATTTACATAACATGGCATCAAAGATTAGACACAATCTTGAAAGATTTGCATAGATTACATTATTAATACAAGTATGATATTCGTTTCATACTAGTAAGCTAAAAAAAAGCTACCCAAGAGATGTGTGTTGAGGTGTTGAATATTAGAGCTCCATAATGATGCCATATTTTTTATAATATGATGTATTTATTAGTGTATTTGTTGAAATTATAGTGTCATATAAGTATGATAAGTACTTCATATTTGTATGATCAATCTCATGTTCTTAATGACCTGTTGTACTAGGTTAATCTTTTTATCAACTGCATATGGTCTTAGTTAAGTAGAATATTTTATAGGTCATGCACATGCAATACCTTTATCGTACAACTACTATGACCCAAAGTTATCATTAAAGTTTAATATTAGCATATTAATATGTTGAATGTGTCATACTATGGTCCTATTAAGTTTGAATTCTATTAACTTGCAAGTATGTCTTTACTTTTATATAAGAACATTCAATCTTTAATGAGCTAAATATTATGATCTTGTAGTTGTCCCAACATGATCAAGTTAATAGATCTAAAATGTGTATTATTGTATGAGTACATTACACAGAAAGTACTTGTATATTCAATTTAAAAAGTTAGACCTATTTTAGAAATTAGATAAATTTTGGACACATTTTTATCTTACCAACATGACACTTTTATTGTGCTAGTATGATACAAACTAATCCAAGAGTTTGGTTTATGGAATTAGCAATATATTAGATAAATCATACTTAAATTAGTATAATCCATTATACTAATATGATACTTTTTATTAGTGTTGTGAATTTCTCATACAACATATCATACTTTATAATCCTACATCGTACAACTTTTTCCTAAGAGCTTAGAATTTAAAGTTAGGTAGATTTGTTCTAGTCATATAGTACAATGTTCATATCTATACAATACATTAAGAGATGTAAAAAAGAAATGATTAAACACGTGTATTGTGCAGGCATTCAGAGTATAATACATATCATTTTGTTTGATCCTAGAATTGTAAAAGTATGATTAGTATCGAAAGAGAATAATGACTAATTCATTCAATTTTTAATAGAATTTTAGTCATTGGAGCTTCTTGGTTTGTGTATATTCTTTGAGTTATATAAATATAAGTGGTTTTGAGAAAAAATAGTCCAATGAAATATTATTATCTTTTTGAATGGTATAAGATCTTATTGTATTATTTTTGTATAAATACCATAACAATTAGGTAAGTTTCTTTGTACTCTTCTGAGTAACGTTGATCTCTACCTAGTTATGTTAAAAAGACAGTGGATTGTATTTGGTTGATACTTACCTAGGCATGGTAAAAAAGGAGTGGTTGAGGGAAAGTTTTCTCTATTTATTATAACAAGAGAGTTATTTTATTAGTAAAAATTTGGTTAAGTCAACTGGTATTGGATGTTGCCAAAGGTTTTAATGAACCACTTAAAAACATTGTATGTCTTATTTTGATTTTTCTTTATTTTCTTTTCTTGCCATAAAAATGTTTTGAAAAGTTCATGAACATTTTCTAACACTTGTTATAATAACCATTAAGGTTAACAAATTTATTTTTTGTTGTGATCTTATTGAGTTATTAAGTTGGCAAAGCATCTTCCATAACAAAAGTATTACATCACAAAACATTTTAGTTGTGAATTCTAAGTGTAATTAAAGCAACAAAGAGATTTCTATTATAATATTATTTGAATTGATAAAGGTATTTAATTTGGTTAATTATAGATTAACATTAAATAATGATCTCCATTATTTAATTACTCAAAGTTTAATAGTGTTGATTTGGTTGAAGTTATTTGAGAAAAAATTATGTTTTGAACTTTAATCAAATCAAATATGTTGTGAGAGTTATTTATATTGTTAGTTGTATTTAAGAAAGTAAAAAGTTTCTATTTCTACTTTATTTTGTGATTGAAATTGAATCAAGTTTTAAATTTACACATTTTACGTCCCTCTTGTGAGCATTGTGCTCACAATTTCTAACAGATAAATCTTGAATCAATACTGTTAAAATAAATAATTATTGAAATAAAAAAGCACACACATCTATATAACATGACATCATGATTTCATGACATAAAATAAATGAAAATATTTAGAATGATTTTATACATTTGTATTTGATATATATATATATATATATATATATATATATATATATATATATAAATTCCTTGCTATGCATGTTGAAAATATTGAAATAAAAATAAGAATAATAAAAGGGCAATGGAATTAATGTAGAAGTAAGCTAAGTAAGCCTTTTAGTTTGTTGCAACCCACTTGGCTTAAATCCAAAAAAACCTTATGAAATACATGAAAATACCAACTTATTGAGTTAAAACAAGTAGAAATCTATGAGTTTATGAAATTAAAAATGAACTGGAGTGACAAAGAAAATCACAAAACACAAAACGGCTCTATTTAAGTACTCATTAAAAGCAATGCATATAATTCCTAGATGTCATAAAATGCCAAAGCTAAAATAGTAATTATTAATACAACAATTGTTAGATGGTATAAAATTTTCTTGAGAGTTTAGTTTTTATGAAAATATGTAATTGTATAATGGTGATCTATCTTTAGACTAGGACAATTAGTTTAATAAATGAAACCTAGCATAAAACTTAAGAGGCAAATTTTAGATTGATTTTTGTTGTACTAGTTTGATACTGCTATTGTTCTAATATGATACATACTTATCTAAGAGCTTGTTTTAAGGCTTAGCTATTTATTGGATGTGAGGTTCTTGTATAACATTTTGTACTGTATGATCCTAAATTGTATAACATTTTCTTAAAAGCTTAAAACTTGGTTGTGAGTGACATTGTTTTATTCATACAATATTTGTCATCATAGTATATGTATGATACATTTGAAACAACAAAAATGAGTTGATCAAATAACTACATCACTAGGATGATCATTATTTGAAACTTATCATCATGATACCACCTCCTTCACATACTAATACAATATTAATCTCATGAGTATAATGACTATTTTGATAATTTTAGAAATTTGTTTTCAGTCATTACAACTCTTTTAATTAGCTAAGTCTCCATATGTGGTATAAATAAGAGTGAGTTATGAAGAGAATAGACTAATGGAACAATAGAAAAATCATTTTACAAGTGAAACCAAGTACATAGACGTGGGTTAAGCTTCAAAGTGTGGAACATATTATTCCTATTATTGCTAGTAATTCATTCCATGTTTTAACTATATATATCACTCATCTACTGCATTGAAGTTCCTAATTTTGTTCAATAAAATCCTTTCATAGCAGTTAGATTGGTATCATATTTTTTCTAAAGTGTTTAATATTGGACTTATATGAATTATTTTATATAAATGTTATAAACTTGTTTAAGTTATTATTGTTGTTTTGAGTAAGGTTGAGGCTTAACTCATTATGACAAAAAGGAATAGATTTGTATTAGGTTTATTGGTTTTGACAACAACTGGAGTGGTTGTATTAGGTTTACCTTACCTGGTTATGACAAAAATGTGTGTGGATTTTATTGGAAGCTTAACAATTTAGCTAGTGCTAGACGTAGGCAAAGTTTTGTTGAATTGCCTAGAAAATAAATTGTGTTTTTTTACACAAAGTTTTTGTAACTTATGCAACCTTTCTAAAACTTATTATAGGCGCGACTACATTAAACAAGTATTATTTGTTATTGTTTCATATCATACTTATATAATGTTTTTAAAAAAAAATCAATTATTTTTATATGTAATTTTTAATTACATTTATAATCATATTAACTTAAACTTTTCTAGAGCATTGAAGTAATTTTTTTGTGATTTTTGAGGTTTGCTTTAACTCTTTTAAAATTACTAAGGTAACTTGTTTTGTTTTAAAAATTCACAATTCATAATTTACTTGAGTAGTAGATTTAGTTTGTGAAAGCTAAAGAACTTTATTGATTTTTAATCTTATCTTTAAAATTAAATTAACTTTTATTTGTGCATTTTGTCCCACAACTCTTATGGAAATCATAGATATATAATTGTAATAAGTGATATCAAAGCAAAGTTGATTCAAATGAAGCAATTCTTATAATAAAATCTATGCAATGTCTCATAATACGGTAGCTGATAATGCTATTCTTGTGGAAGGGTTTCTTCAATTCATCCAACAATTTTTAATGGTGTGTTTTATTTATAATGAAAGAATTGAATTTAAATTTTCTGTGAGGAAGGACAAACAAGTATTTAATGAACTTATCTCACGAGAAAAGCATAGAGTTCAACTTAATTCTAGAGCTTTAATTTTTCTTAATTGTGGTCTATTAGCCATAGAATTTAACAAAGCTAAGAACCATAAAATTACACATGATGTTTGGATAAAACTTTAGGTGACAAAAGGAACCACTCAAGCTAAGGATCTAATGTTAATCTTCTTATGCATGATATGAGTTCTTTCATTTGGATAGTAATGAGACCATTCAAACTATGTTTACAAGGTTTACTAACACTATGAATGGTCTTTCCTTGATAAAGATTTTTTTATTATGGAACAAGTCAGGAAGATTCTGTGTGTTGCCCAAGGAGTTTGAATCCTTGGTAACTATTATTAAAGCCTCCAAAGATTTGCAGGATAAGCTACTTGGAGATCTCTTCACCCATGAGTTAGAGATGGTAAGGATAAGAAATAATGAGTACTAGCCCAAGTAGAAGGAAAAAAATAAGATCTAGCTTCAAGGGTTGCATTATTTACATTAGAGGATGAATTCTCTTACAACAATGAGGTATAATTGATCACTAGTAGTCTAACAAAAGTGCTAAAGAAATGTATTGCATTTAAATCTAAGGAGATGAGGAAAAAAATAAATCACAAGGCAGAAAGAAAAAGTAAGCATAGAAACATTGTTATGAGTGCAATTGTATTGGACATATTCGTCTTGGATGTCCAAAATTGTTGAAGAAAAAGAACAAACATTTGAAAGAAAGGAAGACGAAAAAGATCATGATTACTATTTGGATTGATTTGGCACCATATTCTAAATCTTCAAGTAATAAGCAGAGTGAAGAGGAGAAGAATTTGTTTTGTCTCTTTCTAGCAAAGGAAGTTGAATCTCCAAGCTATGTGGAAGGAAGAAAACATGATCTTATTTGTCATATGGCTCATCATGATAAATCATTTGGA
Organism: Vanilla planifolia; assembly: GCA_023846275.1. Taxonomy (NCBI): domain Eukaryota; kingdom Viridiplantae; phylum Streptophyta; class Magnoliopsida; order Asparagales; family Orchidaceae; genus Vanilla; species Vanilla planifolia. The sequence continues at coordinate 5,293,649 of CM043875.1, read as the reverse complement.
AGCAAAGAAAATGAGGTTTCTCAACTCTCTCATGATGAATTATAAGACTGTTTGATTTAGTTAGCTGATGTTTTAAATTCTTTATCTAAGAAATATAAAATGCATAAGAAGGAACGTAAACAATGTTTGGTTTTATTTGATGATTTGAATAAGAGAAATGAGAAATATTTGTGTGAATTAAAAAATTGTGGAGTGGAACTTGCTCATTCCATTAGCTTGAATACAAATGATAAACTTGTGTTAAATCAATTTAGAAAGTTATATTCAAGTTGCACTACTTTTCATCACATTCACTGAGAAATATTATCTTACAAAATAATAAGCTCATCGATATCGATGTTTCATTCTATGTTCTTCAATCACTTGCAATTATTGTATGCAAAAGGCCATGTTTCTAATGATTGCAAAGTTGTGTGGATTAAAAAGACTGGAAGTGTTGTACCTAGAAATGTTGATAATATTAACTATAAATTGTCTAAATTGTTATGTTTTGTGCATGCTTCCTTAATTGAATTTGAAAGTGGCAAGAACTCTTTGGAAGCATGTTGATTAATTATATGTTTTTATTTTGTTTTAGGTTCACTCTTTTAATTTGTTGCAAGATACTTATAAATAATAACTAAAATTAAGTTATCTATAAGTGCTTTGTTTAATTAGTTCTTAACACATATTCTATTTATTATGTACACCTTGGTCTTTATTATTAAAATTTTCAACAAATAATATGTTCAATTTAGACAATTAAGAGGCAATTTTTAGCATTGATTCTTTATAAAAATTGTTATATTCATATGTTATGATTTGCAATGTTTTTAACATATTCCTCATTATAAATCCTTTCAATTCCAAATTCTTAGTAAGGGGATATGTTGTTTTTTTATTCATTCTTTTGTAACTTCATTTCAAATTATATTCAATGACTCGATATAATTTATTACTTGTTGAAATTACAAAGTTGTATTATTGTCTCTTTAGGCATGGTCTGGTGTCATGATAGTTGTTTTAATACAAATTGTGAGTTATACATCTAGTTCTTATGTCGTATTCAATTTATAATTTATAATTTGTTGAAAAACAGGGTTGTATTGTTGTAAAGTAGAAGTTATCATTGAACATTTATATTATTTATCATATTATGCTGTTGAGCAAGTGTTTTTTATGGTTGCACCCTTTGTTTGCTTGGTTTCAATTGGTTTTATCTTTCGATCCATTGTACAAGGGAAAAAGAAAAGTGAGAGAAATGAAAGCATCTTTACATCCCAAGTTTGAATTATTAATTGCATAAGTTGCATACATTAATGGGAAGCATGGTTGAATGGTGAACATTTGTGTGCTTATATGTTTTTACATCATTTCATTTCATTCTTTTATTATTGTATATAATCATCAAAAAGAAGAAATTATTATACCATTAGTTAATGGGCCACGTATTTGATGAAAACAAAAAAAAATATATTAGTTTATTAATATTTTTACTTGAATGTTTCGAATCATACATCTCAAGATCAAATAGAGATTAATCATTTAGTGAGATTAATCAAGTGTTTCATGGAGTAATCCAATGCAAAGACATGCCAATGAGTGCTAGTGGTTTTTTCAAGCTTGGTTAGACTAGTATATCGTGTGATCATTGTTTCACACACACACACACACACATATATATATATATATATATATAATACTAAATTTATCACATGATTAACAAGCCATTCAACACAACACATAATACAAATCTTAGTAGTTTCAATTCCTTCTTATAAGATGTTCTCATGGGTGGTTTTTTTTGTGTGGTTTCAATACACTTGAAATTTTAGTCCCAATGAAAGGCTAACACAATCATCACTTGCTTAACAGGTTATCTCTAACAATAAATAAATATGTAAAATAAATAATAATTTGGGACAATTGCATGTAGGGTCTAGTCACAAGTACCAACTAGAACATGTAAGCAAGTAAATTTTTATTTATGTTACAATGTAAAAATGAAATATGATATGTTATAAAAAAAAGCATACAACCAACTCGAAAAGAAGTAATAAGAACATAGAGCTTTTTATTATAATTTTAATCTTTTTCTTAATGTGGACTTATTTATCGATACCTATTTCTACTTAAGTAAACCTTAAGATGGCCATTGTTATTGCTTCCTCTATCTCTCAAGATAGTCCATTAGTATCTTTATTTTAGTTTACTTAGTTATAATAAAATTCTCATTTATTGATTTATTATATTATATTTTCATGTATAATCATGCTCAACCTTTTTCAAATTTTTTAGTTGCTATATCTTTGGAGCAAATCACAATAATGTCTTAGTAACTACTTCACACCTCACAACGACAATGTTTGCCATGCAGAACACTAGGCACTAGCCATCTCATTACAATAATTTTTTAATATATTTTCACATATACAATCCTCATTTTTCATAGTATTTAACAAGATATATGTTTTTGTATCAATACATTAATATCATGTTTACGTAGTTAATCATGCCAAATAATTTTATATAACTATTTTTCAAAATTAAAATGGCATACATCTAATTGTAAGTATAAAGTTTTATGTAGTTATGTATAATAACATTACATTAGCTCATTAATATCACATATTTTGTATAAAATTTAAATGCAAGGTCTTAATTTTAACAATCAACAATGCATTAGGCATACACGTATAACATTTATGTTAAAGTGTCTATCTCTTGTTTTCTAGTTGTTCAAGGTTAGTCTATAGCTTTTCAAATTCCTTAGTTTGTCAATGTCATCATGTCAATTGCAATTTGCTCAACACAATTTACAAATTTTTATGCAAATTAAAAATTTTTGAAGTATTAAGGTAAAATGACCTTTTTTATCTTTTTCCTTGGTTTTCACTTTTTCCCGAAGCCATAACTTGCAAGTCTCTAACAAAGTTCTTTCCAATCATTTTAATAGTCAAATAAAAACTTAATTATGGCTAAATACTTTGATTCTTTTTATAAATTAGAAAGATTTGAAGTTAAATCATGAGAAATAAAATAAAATTCAATTTTTGGGTTTTTGATCTTATCAAGAATTCTTGCTTACTAAAATTGTACTCATTTTCCTTAATTTTGTTAGAAATGTGATAGCAAACAATGTCCTTATTATCGATGAAGGAACCTTTAGCAAAATCTTCAACCAACAATAGGAAATAGAAACCCTAGGGTTTCCTTTAGGCATAGGGTTGAGAGAAGAAGAAAATGCTATTCTCAAAAAAATAAAAAATAGTATATATATATATATATATATGTACTATTTTATATATATATATATATATATATATATTTATTAACTTCAATAATTTAGAAAAATTTCAAATAGACTCTAATCAAGAAGAAATTTCAAATAGATCTCTGTTCAATTATATATTTTTTTATTTTAGAATAGTTATTTTCTATGATTGTGATATATTTTATGAGATATTTTTATTTGTACCTTATTTGATGATTGAAGATGTTACAAATTCTTTTCTCTTTTGTAGGAATTTCATCTTCAAAATTTATAATAGCTCATGATACTTTGTTCTTATCTCATTCTTGAGTTCTTATATAGCCTCATGTTTTGTTTGAATTTGTCATTATGCTTTAACCATAAGAATTGCTTTCATTCTTAATTGTTTGATCTCTTTAGCTAAGATTATTGCAGGTTTCTCTTTATAACTTAGATTTGGTTGCACTTCTATGGTGTTTAGATTATATCACACTTTATTGAATGGATCAATAATGCATTTTCTTAGAGTTAAAATATAAAATATGTTAAGCATGCATATCAATGTTAAAGATAATTCTAATCTTTAAACAACCTCTCCAACTTTTTATAGTATCTAGAAAGGTCCAATGTATCTTGGCTTCAACTTTTCACATTTACCAAATTGAGTTATAACCTTTATTGGAATCACTTTTAATAATGCATGGTCTTTTTCTTGGAACTTTACCTTATTGCATTTTATATCAAAGTACTTTTTTTGACTATCCCATGCTTTTTGTATTCTTTTATGAATCATTTGAATCTTCTTAATTATCTCATCTATTAGTTTAAGCCACATTGAGCTTTGTCACCTGCTTCATACTAACATAGTGGTGACTAACATTTTTAGGCCATATAGTGTTTGGTATGATGCCATTTCTATAATGGATTGATAACTATTATTATAAGTGAATTTAATCAATGATAGATGAGTATCACAATTTTCATTAGAATCTAATATACTTTGTCCCAACATATCCTTCAAAGTCTTTATAGTTTTTTTATTTTGCTCATATGTTTGAGGATAAAATACTATGTAAATCTTAATTAAGTATTGAATGCTTCATGTATAATTTTCTAAAAATGTGAGATGAATTTAGATTCTTGATTTGATATAACTGCCTTCAACACTCTATGAAATCTCATAGTTTAATCAATATAAATATGTGCTAACCTTGTAGTTGAATAAGTAGTTCAAATGGGTAGAAAATGGGCCAAGTTTTTAATATATCAATAATTGCCCATACAACATCATGTCCTTGACTAGTTTTAGATAACCTAATTACAAAATCTATTAAGATTTTTTCTCATTTCTATATTAGAATAGGAATAGGGTGCAACACCCTACTTGGTCTCTATTGCTCCCCTTTTACTTGTTGACATATCATACACTTGCTCACATAATCATAAACATCTTTCTTCATATCATTTCATCAAATTCTCTATTTTAAGTCATTATATATTTTTGTGATTCTATGATGTTCTGCATGCCTTGTCCTAAAAGCCTCTTGTTATAAAGTTTTTTTTCATGTACTTACTACAAGAATACATATTCTATTCTTATAAAATAAAACTCATATAATTAAATTAAAATTTGTTTCCTTTCCATCAATATTTTTGGCCTTGATTTGTTAGTTATCTTCTTTTATACCTTTAGCAACTTTCAAAGCTTGTAGTTACTTTGTTATAATATCTAATTGAGAATATTTTTGTTTAATACTTATTAATATTACATTTAATTCAAACTGATTCATTTTAGTTATTAATTATACTTCTTTCAAGATGATATCATGCTACAAAGACTAGCCCTCTAACTCGATGTATTACCTATACATTGGCTTTACCTGGGTGATAACAATGTCCATGTCATAATCCTTAAGTAGTTTTAACCCCCATTTTTACCTTAAATATAACTCTTTTTGTGTAAAAATATACTTCAAACTTTGGTGAGTTTTAATTAGATAACTTTTCACACCATAAAGATAGCGTCTCTAAATCTTTATAGTAAACAAAATGGCATTAAGCTCAAGATCATGTATAAGATAATTTCTTTCAAGATGTCATAGCTTCCTTGAAACATATGCTATAATTCTATCATTTTATATTAATACACTCCCAAGTCTTTACAAAGAAGTATCAGTATATACTTGAAATTTTATTTCTCTCTTAAGTAATGTTATGATAAGTGCTGAAGTTAATTTCTCTTTAAAGTTTGATAACTTTTTTCATTGTCTAAATTCTATTCAGAAGTCATCATCTTCTACATTAATCATGCTAATGATATCATAATTTAAAAAAATCTTTTTTAAATTTTTGATAATATGCAATCAAACCTAAGAAACTTGGTACTTCAGTTGCATTACTAAGCCTAAGCCATTCAATAATAGCTATTATTTTTTAAAATCAATGGAGATTTCTTCTACATTGATTATATGTCCTAAGAAAGATATACTAGATAACCAAAAATTATATTTTGAAAACTTTGCAAATAATTTCTACTCTTGTAGCCTCTATAATGCTACATGCAAAAGCCTTTATATTTTGTTTCATCTGTTGAGTAGAACAAGATGTCATCAATAAAAATAATAATAAAATATTTTAATCATTGCTTGAACACTCTATTCATCAAATCTATAAATCTCATTAAGTATTCATTAATCCAAAAACGTAACATGAGAAAATTCAAAATGGCTGTATTTGGTTTTAAAAATAGTCTTCAAAATGCATTCTCTCCTAATTTTTAATTAATGATAGTCAAATCTTAATTCAATCTTTAAAAACACTTTAAATCATTATAATTAATCAACTAATTCATCTATTTTGGGAAAAAGATATTTATTCTTGATTATAGACTTCTTCAAATCTCGATAATCAATACACATCCTTAAACTTTCATCATTTTTTTAAAATAATACAGGTGCACCCCAAGGAGATATACTAAGTCTAACAAAACATTTATTAATCAAGTCTTATAATTATGTTTTTAATTCTTGTAATTCAAGTGGTATCATTCTACAAGGTGCTTTTGACATTGGTTCTACTCCTAATACCAAATCAATTATAAGTTTAATCTATCATGTGACATTCCAAGTAAATCTTTAAGGATAATACCTGGATATTCATATGCCATTAGAACTTTTTAAATTTGTTGTTTATTTTTAGCTTCTAATATTAATGCTAGATAGTAGTCTCAATCCTTCTTTACCAATCTTTTAGCTTTCAAAATAGATATGTTGGCACTTTTTAGCCTCTATAAAAATAAACCAAACATTATCATTTATCATGTGATTCTTTAATTTCTTCTCTCAAAAGTTAATAACAACCTAGCGGGATGTTAACCATTCTATTCTAAGAATAACATCAAGTTTTGATAGTCTTATAATAATCAATTAGGATTTCAAAAATATCTTATTAATTTTTCATATATTGTTTGATATATTTATCTATTTTACCTCCTTTCTTATATACAATTTTACTAAAAGTAGAGTTTTTAATACATGCATTTGAACTAACAATCATGTAATCAGATCAACTAAAATAAAGAAATACAATAAATTATAATCAAATAAAGTTGTTACAAGTATAGCTTGTAACATAAAAGTACATGTGATAACATAAGGTAATACAAGAGCCACTTTTCCAATGATGATAAAGATGCAGGGTTGTATAATATATTGTGACACTATAGAAGCCTATCCATGACTTATACCATATGTACCTTGAGGTATCCTATTAGATCCTTTTGTTATAGTTCTCTTAATGATTTTCATTCTATTATTAACTTGTTGACTCCCTTTCTCTCCTTCAATATTTAGAGAATAATGTATAGCAATGTGGCTGATCTATTAACACTTGTAATAATTAATTAGCTTTTATTTGTGGCACTCTCCCCAATGAAACTTTGAGTAGATTTAAGATTGTAGTCATTGGCTAATGCTTGATTTGATAGGAGCTATAGAAGGTTGTAACTCTTATTCATTTGTAATTAGTTTCTTAAATTTTGAGCCGCTTTTAGATGCAAAATTGGATCAACCATTCAAGCATCATGTCATTCAAGCATCGATCCCTAGAACTTCAACTAATTTGAACCTGCAAATTATGACAACACTATTTTTATTTTTTCACCACATAATCTATTTGTTTTCTAGATTTAATTCATGCTTTGATAACACAAATATGAAAAGCTTATTTCTTTTTCAAATGCTACAATTATCTTTTAATTTAATTAATATTCTAATACCATTATTTTATCATATACTTTAACTCAAATTCTTTTTTTAATTAAATCATGCTTTGATACCACCAATGTGATATACCCTTATTTTTGCTACACATTTAATTCATTTTCTCCCAATTTTAAAATTTATAAAAGTCAAAACTTCTCATAAATTTTGTCCATTTTCTAGTTTTCAAGTATATCAGTAATCATACAGAATCATAATTACAATAATCACATAGTTTATATCTACAATTATTAACTATAAATAATTAAATCTAATAACTATAAACAATTGAAATCATCATGATAAGCACATATCATAATTTCTACTTTTGTTTATAATATTATAATCAATTTTTACATGCATATATAATACAAAATTTATCACATGATTAGCAACAAGTCATTCAGCACAACTCTTGTAGCACAAACCTTAGTAGTTTTAATTCTTTCTTATAGGTTATTCTTATGGGTAGTCTTATTTTTGTTATGATTTCATTGTATCTGAAATATTTTTATTTAAAAAAAAGTTAAGTCAACTATCACTAGCTTAGTAGACTATCTCTAATAATAAATAAATATATAAAATAAATAATAATTTAAGATAATTATATATAAGATCTAATCATAAGTACAAACCATAACACATATGTAAGTAGGGTCTCATTCATGCCATAATGTAAAAAGAAATATGATATGCTATAAAAAAACTTATTATAAAGTTTAAAAGAAATAATCAATTATTTACTTAATGTGGTCTTATTTGTTAACACAAATTTTTACTTAACTAAGTAAACCATATAATGGTCAGTGTTACTACTCTCTCAAGATAGTTAGTTAATATCATCATTTCTATTTATTTAGTTATAATTAAAATTTTATTTATTGATTTATCATATTATATATTTTATGCACATTCATGTTCTATTTTTTTCATATTTTCAATGGCTATATCTTTGTAGAAAATCATAATAGTGTGGCCTACTAGACATTAGCCACCTCTCGATAATAATGTCAATCATGTGTATACTAATGACTAGTTACCTCATGGTGATAATTCCTTTAATTTATTTTCATACATATAGTCCTCATTTTCACAATATTTAATTAGATGTATATTTTTTAATCAACATATAAATGTCATGCTTATATAATTAATCATGTTAAATAATATTTTATAATTATTTATCAATATTAAAAAGGTATACATCTATTTCTAAGCATAAATTTTCAAATAATTGAGTATAATAGTACCACATCAATACATCAATATCATATATTTTGTACAAACTTTATATTCAAGTTCTTAATTTTAATAATTAGCAATATATTAGGTATACACATAAGATATTTATGCTAGAATGCCTATCTTGCAATTTTTTGTCATTGTTTAGGTTTAATCTAGAGGTTTTCAACTTCTCCTAGTTGTTTATTTTAGCCTATCAATTAGAAATTTTCTCAACCTAATTTTCAAATTTTTATAAAAATTAAAAGTATTCTAAGTATTAGAGTAGAATTATTTGACTCATTTCTTAAATCATGAAAATGACATTTTCACTCTTATCTTATATAATTTTCCTTTTGTCTTAAAACTCAAACTTACAAATCTCCAACAAATTTCTTTCCAATCATTTCAATAGTCAAGTTAAAACTTAATTAAGGCTAAATCTTTTGATTTTTTTCATAAGTTAGAAAGATTTGAAGTTAAATTGTAAGAAATAAAATCAAATTCCATTTTTGGTTTTATAATCTTACCAATAATTCTCACAAAATAAAATCACACTTTTTTCCTTAATTTTGCCAAAAAAGTAATGGTGAGCAATGTCCTTTTGGTCAATGAAGGAACCTCTTGTAAAACCTTTAGTCAATCACATGAAATTGAAACCTTAGGGTTTGCATTAGGCACGAGGTTAAGGGAGGGAGAAAATGTTATTTAAAAAACAATATATATATATATATATATATATATATATATATATATATATATATATATATATGCATGTATGTATATATATATATATATTTTATTATGGTAAATTTCAACTAAACTCTGATTAAGATAAAACAAATATAAAGTGAACTTGTCTTGACGATATTTTTTATTTGTATTTAATTTAATGATCGAAGATCTTATAATAGTATAAGAATTTGAATTGTGTTGTATAAGTTTTGTAAATCATGTTTGATTCATTATTGTTGTTTTGAGTAAGGTTGACCACTACGTTGTCATGATAAAAGAGAGTGTATTTGTATTAGGTTGATTAGGTGTGACAAAAATAAGGGGTGGTTGCATAGGTGTCTTATTTTGCAATAGTAAAATAAGAGCAAATTTTTGTAAAAATTGAGTCATTTAGTTGAGGGTTGATGTAGGACAAGATTTTATCAAACCACCCAAAAATTAGATTGTATTCTTAACTATTCTTGCATTCTCACATAAAGCTTTTTTAACTTAAATAATCTTTCAAAAAAGTTTTTCATGTGCAGCTACATTAAATAAGGATTTATGAATATTGTTGCTTATCATACTCATATAATAGTTTTCAAAAAAATTATCAAGTATTTTTGCAACAAATTTACAATCACATCTATAATCATATTAAGACAAAGTTCTTAAATTATTCTAAAGCTTGTTTATGATTTTAGTAGCTTGTTATAACTATTTTAAAGTTATTGAGGTAACTTATTTTGTTTTAAAAATGACATAATTTATAGTTTGCTTGAATAGTGGATTTGGTTTATGAAAGATAAAAAATTTTATTGATTCTTAATCTTCTATTTCAATTTGAATAAAATTTTTATTTACATGATTCACACCCCTTCTATTGTGGACATGACTACTCTATAATTACAAAATAATATGTTATTTATGCAATGATGTTATGTTGTTGAATTTATTCAACCTTTATTTATTTTTATTATCCCTTATTATTTATCATTTTGGTTTATCTACTAAGAGTTCTACTCATTATTTATTAATTATATTATAGGTTATGCCACTAGTACACTAAGAGGGATATATTATGATGGTAATGGAGATGAGTAAGTATTCACTATGACATGATTAGTGAGGTACAGTTGTAAAGTTTTGGAAATGCTTGAAGGTTTGTTAAACTTTTTGTATAATCCAAAATTTTAGTTATTGAAACCACATATTTTATGTAATATAATAATAAAAAATTGGAACTAGAAGTAGTACCTTCATTCCCTTCCCAAGGAATAGAGGTAGAAGAAGTGCGTCAATGATAACCTTAGAGAGTGTAAGTCATGTTGAGCTTATAGATTGAGGTGGAAGCCCAAGTAGTTTGCCATACCCTTATAAAATAATTCTCAAGTGATTGATGTGATAATAGATATTATATTCTTTTAGTAGTTATCAGTGACTATTTTATTTAATAGTGGTGTCTCAAGATCTTTTTTATCCCATTGTATACTTAATTCAAGAATTATTAAATTTAATCAAATAAATGACACTTTATTTGAGAAATTTCCTATTAATAATGAATGTCTAGTGGATGATTAGTATAAGATAAATAAAAGTAAGAGGAATGAAATTTCTTACTAAATTATTTATCCTATCCTTATCTAAAGTTGATTGCATTTTAGGCATGGATTGGATATATGAACACAACAATTATTGATTGTCTAAAAAATTTAGTATTATTGATACCTTTTTGCTGAAGGAAAAGGATTTCCACTTATTTCTAGGATGAAGGCTCAAAACATTCTAAGGGTAATGAAAGAATGTTGTTATCTCTTATACATGTTGACAAAAGTTTTTTGGCCGACCAAATGTGTCAATGATTTAAGAGGATTTGGATATTTTCCTAAAGGAGCTACCTCGTCATCCTCTTGATTGGGAGAATATGTTTGACATCCAATTAATATTAGAAGCTAACCCTATATCTAGAGCTTCATATAGGATGGCACCTATAAAGTTGGTAAATGTGAAACTTTAAATTTACGAATTATTAAACAATGGTTTTATTTGCCCTAGTGTCTCTCAAAGGGAGAAATCTACCCACTTTGTTAAAAAGAAAGAATATAATTAAGAATATGTAGACTATCTTGAATTTAATATGTTGACTTTTAGGAACAAAAATCCATTATCATAAATTGATGATCAGTTTGATCAATTATAGGCTATTGTAAGATTTTTCAAGATCGAATTAAAATCTATATACTTTCAATTTAAACTCAAAGAACAAGATGCCATTAAGGTTACTTTTAAAAATTGTTATTCTTGGTTTTACTTTTTAGATTTACTAAAGCACATGTAGCCTTTATGAAATTCATGCATATAATTTTTAAAAACATTATTTATTTGTTTGAGTTAATTGAAATGTTCTTATGTATTATAAATCCGCAAAATATTATGTTTTTCACTTACCTATTATTTCACAAAATTTGAGAGGGAATCAATGATATGCAAAATTTTTTAAATTTGATTTCTAATTGTTACAAGTGGTATTCTTTGAACATGTGAAAAGAATAATGGGGATATTTACTGATCTTCAAAAGATTACTACTATCATGTATTGGATCAAACATATATCTATTTAGAAATTTGGAATTTTTGGGTCTATTTAGACATAACAAATGTTTATGCAGAGATTTTCTCCAATAGCTTCCCCAGTGACAAGCTTGACTTAAAAAGTCATGAAATTTGAGTGAGATACCAATTGTGAGAACAATTTCCTAAAGTTCAATGTGAAATTAACTACATCTTCAATCTTGGTGTTGTTAGAAGGATATGATGGATACCAAATGTTTAGTGATTCACATAAGGGATAGATGTATTCGTTGCTATAGAATGATTGATTTTTTGCTTATGATTCTAAGAAACAAAACCCTTATGAGAAGAAATATTAGTGACTAATTTAAAATTGTGCACTCTGGTTTTTGGTTTGACAATTTGGACTTATTACTTATGTAGGGTGAAATGTGAAGTGTTCACGAATCACCAAAACTTAAAATATCTCTTCACCAAGAAATAATTTATAACGATTATGACCTAACTATCCATTATTATGTAGGTAGAGGCAATATTATTATAGATGCATTACAACAATAAAGCTATTAGGTATTGTCTTTTCAAATGGCGTGATCAGAAATAGATCTTTTTTGAGATTGATAGATTATAACTAGAAAAAGTTTTGTAAATTATGGGCTTACTTTATTAGCTCTCTTTAAGGACATATTATGTTGATCTTATCAGAAAAGATTATCTTTAAGATGAAGAACATCATTAATTGATTTAAAGAATCAAAGATAAATAAGAATTTGATTTTAATGTTAATGAGTATGATGTGCCTAAAATTTCAAGGTTGTTGTGTGTTCCTGCTCATTAGTACCTTCATAATTATTGTTGTTCGATGCCTACAATTTTGGATATTCTATCCATCCAAAAACTATTAAGATGTATAAAAAATTAAGAGACAATTTATGGTCTAATATGAAATAACATATTAAAGAATTGTACAAGAAGAAGTGATTGGAATTAAAACTATGGCCAATTCACATACTTTAATAAGAAAGATCCTTCTTATGAAAGGTTTAAGGTACAAACTTTTAAGCATAAGTCAATTTTTGTTTCAAAATTTTCTTTTATATTTAATTTTAATGAATGTATTATTAGTAGAAATAGCATTTCTCTTATTATTGCATATAGGAGAAATATTACTTATGTATTGAATATGCACATGGTTAAGTCAAGTGGATTAGGATGCCTTATATCTCATGATAACAATTTAGATTTATGGCATATAAATTATGTTATTTAAACAAATCTTCACTTAAAAAAAATAGTTAGGTATGACTTAATTAGAGGTCTTCCTAATATTCATTGGAGAGATGTTCATGTTGTGGTCCTTCTTTCTCTAAAAAATATTATTTTATTAAATGCTAAAATATTATAAGAAGCATTTTTTGTTACAACTTGAATAGATACTTGCAAGTCCAAACAAAATTGTGATGTATTTTGAGCTTTGCATATGCAACCACTGTGGCAATCCACCAAGCCATAATTGAAATGATATGGACTACTTGCATAGTTGTACAACCAAGAGAGCAATAATGAAGTACTTGTATAATAAGCACCACCAGATGGAATGTGGCTATGATTGCTAATGGACATTGAGATGAACAATGATCTACATTGATCAATTGAAGTGAAGTGACATCAAGTACAAGGGATTTCTTTGTATATGATCCATTATTAGTTGAGGTAATCAATGGATAACTCTGATAATTGTATCATAACATGCTAATGGATAAAAATTCTTCGTCAAACATGTCTAATCCATGATGAAATAGATTGTCAAACCTATATCACTCTCTATCGAAGTTGTTGTAGGTCATACATAACTAGTGCAAATGTACCTAATGATGCTTGAGAAGGGAGTGTTTAAATTAATATCTACATTGAAGTACTTTTTATTATGTAATTTGGAGATAATTTTAGAAGGATCCATTAGTTTTTTATATTGTAAAAACTTGATAAAAAAGTGTCATCCAAAAGGCATGGATTGAACTAATTTTTCTATAATATCTATTTTTATATTGAAGAATTAATACCAATAACATTTGAGAAAGGCTTTTGTATACATTAGGATTTGTTTCCTATCAAATACTTAAAATTGAAAACTACTATTGGTCAATTGAGCTAGGTGATTAGCTACTACAATTTCTTCTCTATAAATATACTAAAATTAAATTATCTTAAAGATTTGGTGACTTATTTGATCGAACTTAGTAGTCTCTAGGGGACACTTATGCTGTCTTGGCATTGAAAGAATCAATTTGTAGAACAATTCAATTATGATGTTCTATAGACCAAAATCTTCAAAGATATTCAAACCAAATAATATAGCTAAAACTTTTGCTTCAATATTGGTTTTGGCCCTACGAATATTGAGAATGCTTTGATTACGTTATCAAACTAAATTTTTATAATCCCCCCACAACCAATAGGTCCAAGGTTTCCTCTTATTAAGCCAATAATGTTTAGTTTCACAAATTCCTCAAGTGGGGGACCATTGCAAAATCTTTGTGAGTCTACATTACACTTTATAGAATGAAAGAGCAAAGCCAATCTCTACCAATTGTAAGTCAAGTGAGCTTTTTGTATTATTAGCTAGCTTTTAAAGATTGCATGATTGTTAAATAAAACTTTACTGATTAGGGTACTCAATGAGATAGTTTGATGATTATATAGTTTAGAATTACGTGCTTTCTAGATGTTCCAACATATTAGAGAAGATAATACTCGAGTCACACATATTACTATAGTGTTTGCAAAGCTTCTTAGCCACTGTTGATGAAGCTCTTGCTAAATGGCAGTGTGTTAAGTTTGTCTGATCTCCATTTGCAGTATGAAGTGTTGCCATAATTGGGCAACCCTAGTGTCTTCTATAAAAGCATAGTTCATTGAGTCTCCACATGCACAAAATGGGCATTTGTCAAAAAAATTGGTACTTTAGTTTTCTCAAAAATTATCAGGAAAAGCAAGCAAATTTTTGAGGATCCACCTTATTAATATGGATATTTTTGAAGGAATAATGTTGTTTTAGTTGATTTTATATGAGTTTTGTATAAAGATTTTGCTTCTTAACTTTTTCCAAGCTAATTAATTGTGAATTTTCCATTAATTGTGAGCCATTGGCCTCTAATCTCTCCATGAAATGCACTATTACATGTTTAATTTCCTTAATACTATTTCATGTAGATGAGTATAAGGAACCCAAATTTTTAATGAGATATATAGCTTTTATGAATTGTGCCCAAAGTGAATTAGATGTATGAGCCTTCCAATAAAGCTTGCTATTGTATGCATACCATACCTTAAGTCATCCAACTTCTTGATACCAAAACCATTTTTTCCTTAAAAAAACCCAACCTATTTCAATAGGCTCAATAATGCTTTAGCTCTTAATCGCTGGCCCCAAAAGAAGCCCGTTCATGATATTTTCAATTATTGTTATTATCTATAGAGGAGGGAAGGTTATCATGAGTGAGAAGAGTGGGATGGACTAAAGAACATTCTTGACTAGCATAATGCTTCCACTTATAGAAAGGGGACACTTCTTCCATATGATCAATTTCCTTTGAATTTTGTCAATCAAGCACTGAAAGTGGATAGCTTTATTTTTACCTTTGAATAAAGTATTTTCTAGTTAAACCACTGGGAGGTCATGCTTCTTAAAACCAAAAACCTACTTAATGTTGTTCCCTACCTTTGTTTTATGTTGTCAAATCAAAAGCTCTTTTGTGTGTTGATCTACTTGCTTGACGAGTCCTAAATCTTATTGACAAATTTTTTGATATTCTTAATTGATTTCTTACCACCTTTAGAGAAGAGAATGAAGTCATCTATAAATCTAAGATGAGTAATTGATTGATAGCCTATTGGTGTTGCATAATGCTCACATTTCCATGTTGTTGTAAATTATACAAATTTCTGCACAAAACTTCAATTGCTAATATGAAAAGTAAGAGAGATAATGTGTTCTCTTGCTTAAGAACTCAAAAAAGTTGAAAGAAAATATTGCTTTTACCATTAATTGTAATGGATTGATAGCTGTTATTGTTGTGCTTATGATGAATTTCATAAATATGCTATCAAAATGATGCTTGTACAAAACCTGACTTAAGAAATCCCAAGATAAACAATCAAAGGGTTTTTTAAAGTCAAACTTGATGTAATTCTTACCTTTTATTTTATGATTTATATTTTTAATTAATTGTTGAGTTAGTAAAATATTCCCAATGATGTCTCTATTTTTCACAAATCTTGACTGCTCCAGAGAGATAAGGATGTTATGAATGTTAGTGGTCTTAATACCAACAACTTATAAAGGATTTTGTCAATACAATTGCATAAGTAAATTATCCTAAATTCATTGAATGATACTAGACTCTTAATCTCAAGAATGAAAATTAAATTGGCACTTGTAATGTTTCTTAGTAATGAATGACCTTTTAAGAAATCATTAATTTCATCTAGTACATCATTATCAATGATAAACCAACAAAGCATAAAAAAGAACCCCAAAAAGCCATCAAGTCATAGGGCACTTGAAGAGGCCATATGGAAGACTATCTGATATTTCCTTGGCCATTGGTAGACATAACATTTGATTATTTACCTATGATACCAAGTTTGGAATTGAGTTCAATAGTGAGCTATGTTATTTTCTTAAAACTAACAACAAATGAAGCATGAAATAATGAATAGCTTCCTTGGTATTATTATTCTTCTTTTGTGATCCAGTGTACTCTTGCTTCTTTTATTCTTTGTATTGTTAATTCCTTTTCTTATCTTTAACTATTGTAAGGAAGTACCCTACTTTTTTATTCCCATTAGTGAGCCATTTAATTCCTACCTTTTTATGACAAAATGCCTCTTCCAATTGACTACATAATTAGCTAATCTTGAGCTTTTATTAGCTTTAGTCTTGATTCTTCATCCTATATTAATTCAAACTAACTTTCTCTCTCCTTCACTTGCTCTTTAGCCACTTGTAGCTTTTGAAAGATATTTCTAAACTATGTATGTTTTATTCCATTTTTGAGACAAATTTTGAGAAATTTTAGCTTGAAATCTAGTGCTCAAATCCTTGATCTTGGCATAAGGAGCCACCAATTTTGTTCCATTATAGCAAAAAAATCATTGCTTTCAGTCCATATATATTGAAATTTAAATTGTCTTAGACATGACCTAATTTTAAGTGGGAATAAATGGACAAATGGGAATGATCTAAAGATGCCTTTTCCAAGTGATAAACCATTATTTAAGGGAATGTATTGATCCATTCTTTATTCATTAGAGCTCTATCTAGATGTTTCCAAGTCCAATTTCCTTTCTTAATCCCATACCAAGTAACTAATTGCTAAAAAAGGCAAGCTCCTTAAGGGTAAGCAACTTTTATATTCTTGAAGGGTGATGATGACATTAAAGACTCCTCTTACCAACTAAGGAATGCTATTGGCCTCTACCACAAATCATATATCATTTCAAAGAAGTTATCTATCAGTGAAAGAACTCTTAGAATGCACAAATGAGCAACACATCTCCCACTCTACATGTTTGATAATTGTATATAGACATCATTGTTCTTTTTTGATTACTTTGCATTGAAATTCTTATTTCTAAAATACACAAACTTTGTTGGAAGTGCTACATTCATAGCAGTCAAAATTCAACCTCCATTGAGGATTTTCATATGCTTTCTACTATCCATAGGTACTAGCAATCCAATAAGGTTTATTTTGTGCACTTTTATATGGCTTTTAAGGTGAGAAAGTACTAGTTTACTAACAGCATCTCTAATGTTCCAAATAAGAAAATTATTTATTTGAATATGCATTATCTATAATTTTATTGGCTCTAGGGCTTCTTTTGATCACTTTAGAGCTACTTTCTTTTCTTACATTTCTTTTATTAGTTTTATTTTTGACTTTCAAGTAGAAACCATTGTAAAGCCTTCTTGATCCATCTAGAATATGTTAAGTGTCTAAGGTCATTCGTATTAGTTTTCACTAAAGTTTTTCTGGGATTAGATGTTACTTTACTACAAAAATTGCATTTCCTTCATTCAAATCTGATTGGCAATGTTTTTCCATTCTTCCTAGTTGCACTTTGAATGGAATTATGCAATCATCTAAAATATGATTGATAATATGATTGAAAACTTTTGCTTGATGTTATTATTCAGATACACAATTTGAAGTCTTACTAGTTCCTTTGTACCTTTCAAGAGTAACAATTTGTTTCACATTAAGTGAGCTTTCTAGCATACATTTCTTAATTCTTACTTACAAACTTTGCATTGCTAATTGGCTATCATTACCTAGAACAAGACATTGTCATCTTCATGAGCTAGTGGTTGTATGTTGCTAATTGCTTGATTTGTTCAAATTACCACATCCTCTCCATTCTTCTTAGTTTGAATTTTTTTGGTTTTTAATTTCTTGCATTGTTGCTTCAAATGCCCCTATTTGCAACAAATCATATAATAAGTTGGTAAGTTGTCACATATGATTTTCTACCAAAACTCATTGATGCTCCCTTATTTTTTAAATATTCTAACCATTGAAGGAAGTCCATGGCTAAGTCCACTTCTATATAGACCTAAGTAATGTGTGGAATTATCAAATTGATTGTGGTAGCATCAACTTTTAACATAATGCATATTATTAATGTTATTGAACAAGGAGGTTTCTTATTGAATATGTGTACCAGGAGATGTTTAAGTGGAACCACATTTGGCTTGCAAAGGTTTTGAATTTAGCTGGAAGTCAAGGTGCCATTTTAGGACCTTCATTTTAAATTCTATAATTTTCCAAATGTGATGCATCTAGCATTTTATTCTTAAGAGAATCTCAATAGTATATGTCGATTATCCAGTCCTCAAACTTAGATCTTATGAATCTAAATTTGAGAATTTTTGCATGAATGACTTCCATGATTGGTCTTCCTTGTCAACATTTTTTATAACATAAGTTTAAGAGGTGCAGCCATCTTAATTACATCTTTCTCTTAAAAAATGTTCTAGTTTTCCTTTGAAAGTTGTTACAATTTTAATTTTGATATGTTAGGTGGACTTTATCATGCCCAAAACATCAATAAAACAATGGCTAGAAGTTGATATTTCTCCTCAATTAGCCATAAAAGGAATGCCACGAGGTTGAAACCACAAACAAAAAAGAAATAAACGCATACTTCTTCATACTCCCTTTGGAACTCATTGTAAAATGCTTCCCAATCATATTGAATTTGAATTGCCACTCCTCTCAACTCTACTTCCCCAACTTAGGTTGGTCATTTGTGTAGACCTTATTATCTTGGAAAACATTCTAGATATACTTCAATCCTAAAGAAGGAAATAACCACTAGTAGACCCTTAAAACTTCTACAATTAGACTTTTTTGGACCAATCCATCCTTAAAGACAAAGAGGTAAGAAGCATGATTTTGTTGTGACAGATGACATAGTATTTGGAGATGAGATGTGTAAACATTTGCTAAACTAATGAAGAATGAGTTTGAGATGAGTATAATTTATGAATTAAACTTATTTTTAAGACTCCAAGTTCAGAAAACTATTGAAGGAATTTTTATTTCACAAACAAATTACTTAGTAGAGCTTCTTAAAAGTGTTAGATTTGAAAATATTAAAGCAACAAAAGTGTCCTATAGGAACAAGTACCTCTTTAGATAAAGTTGAAGCTAGAGAAACTATTAAAATAAGAATGTATGAGGTATGAGTGATTCATTGATATATATTAATACTAGTAGATTGGATATAGTGTTTAGTGTTGGTTTGTACACAATGTTTTAAGAAAATCTTAAGAAAATTCATTTCCAATATATGAAGTATATTTTATAATATTTTATTAACACCACATCAATAGGATTTTAGAATCTTAAGTGTGAACTAGGATTTGATTTGATTAATTACATAGATGTAGATTTTGCTTGGACTTAGATTGATAGAAACAACACATCTAAAATGTGTCAATTGATTGGTGGTTCTCTTATCTCTTGGGCCAGCACAAGCAAAACTATGTTGCATTATCCATAATAAAATATGAGTATACTACTACATGTAGTCTTATTGCCCAATATTTATGGATTCAGAAATAGCTAGTAAATTATGGTTTATGTTTTGCTAACATTCTAGTTTATTATGATAATTCCAATGTGATTTATTTAACAAAGAATCATATTCAACATTTTGGCACAAAGCATGTCAACATTAGGTATCATTTTATTAGGAAACATATTGAGAAGAATGTTATTCAATTGATTTTGTTCTTTCCTCTGATCAATTAGCTAATAGTTTTACAAAACAAATAAGCACTAAACAATGTACTAGACCTAAGCTAACCTTAGGAGCACTTAACCCCTTTGAGTCAAAAAAAGGGAGGGCATAGTATAAGAATTCTGGAATAAAAGAGGAGTAAATTGTTGTAACTTTGTTGAAAGTTCTTGAAGACTAAATCTAATGTGAATGTGCTCTTGTTGTTTGTCATTTGTGTTATGTTGGCTGCATATCATTCAAAAGGAGCTACATTGTTTTTCTTTTCTGTTTTGTGCTAGGTAAGTGAAATCAAGATTATTGATTCATACTGTAGTAGTCAATTATATTGATAGTCTATAGACATCTTTCTTAGATCTACTTACTATATTATGTTGATATCATGATTAGTTACTAGTTCATGATGCAAAATCTTATTCTAACATTATAATTATTTTGGTTTGCTATTTTTAAGTTCTTTATAGTAATTCCTTTACTTTTAGTTTGTTAGAAGCAATATCATTCTTTTAGCATTAGTTGTATAATCATTAAATGGGAGGTTATTGACCTTTGAGAATAATGATCACAAAACCAAACTTTTGGTTACTAATAGTTATTTAAGATTTTTTTATATGCATATTTAGGTTATGAAAATAATAAGTGTTATTTAGAGTAAGAATTATGCATATGGAATTGGATGAACCTAGAAGGCTCTTACTCTTAAATAGCTCAACTTTCAAATCTTGGATTCT
The DNA here is from genome assembly GCA_023846275.1 of Vanilla planifolia. Lineage (NCBI taxonomy): Eukaryota > Viridiplantae > Streptophyta > Magnoliopsida > Asparagales > Orchidaceae > Vanilla > Vanilla planifolia. Next base: position 5,272,614 of record CM043875.1, on the reverse strand, counting down.
TGAAGAAAAGCTCTTTGTGGCATAGCTAAATCACTTTGAGCTAGTCATTATTTACAATTACATATGTTAGAAAGTCAAACCTTTATTGCTTTCAAAAGTGGCACTTTGGTTGCATTCATTCAACTCTTGCTTGTAACCTCTTATAAAACCACGTTTTGAGATATTAAGTTTTCTATAACTACATTAATATATCGGTAATATTAATTCAAATAATTCCATATTAATTTCAAGCTTGAAATTAAGGAAATTAAACTTAAAATGCCTTATTCTTTAATACATAATGGTAGTACAATACAATGCTTAATATTATATTTATACGATCTGCATTAGAGCTTATAGCTGCAACTAATATTTAATTTTGTCATGGCATCATATAAGTATGATGGAGCCATTGTACAAATGTTTTGAATTCAAAATTAGTGCACAAACTTTGTCGTACAAGGTATCAACCTTGTACGTGTTCATCTATTCTCTAAGAGTTGAGTTATCACTCATACCATACGAGCATGAAACTTTCTTTGTTTAAGTTTTTAATTTATTTTCTCTTAAATCTAGTCATATATATAAGTTTAGTTGTGATAAAAAATGTATATTTAGTGTAACATACTGGTATGACCTTATCATGATACTATAGCTTAGTTATACGCTCAATAATCCTTATACAATTAGTAAGTTTTACTTTATGTACTTATAACAACTATATATACATTACTTAAGCAAGAAGTGCATCCATTATATCAGATAAATGTGATATTTTCATCTCATGAGTATGATCATTATAAAAAACTAAATTTTTCTTTATATATGTTATCACACGCTAGTGATCGATGTATTAGATTTGTATAATTCCTTCTTAGATAAGACTTAGATTAGATTAATACAAAGTTAGTGTATTACTATGATAACCTTATTGTGCATGTTCCACTATCTTATTTAATCTAGTTAAGCTCATTACAGCATGATTGTAGAGTCATTCGTCTTTATATGATTTCAAAAAAATATTTTTTTAGAGCATGGCTCTTAATGAAAATAATCATTATATAATGATAACCTATTATCAAACTTATAAGATCTACTTGAATTGTAAAAATAAACTACATTATGCTTATATAATTTTTGTGATTATTTGGTGTGATATATTGAGAACTTAAATACCATACAAAGAATCAATGTCATACAATATTAAGGCACTTTTATTACTTATAGTCATTTTGAGACAACTTGTATTCTTAGATTGTCAGGACAATTTGTTCTAGCTTCATCATTCTAATACAATTATAAGAATATGTTAAAATGAATAAAATCATGAGAACTTAATGGCAAACTTTAAACATCTTTAGAAAGCTTAATTAGCCATTGTAAGTTCCATAACCAACTTGGGACTCATATTAGTATAAATAGGAGTGGATTTCAAAAGGAAAAGGCTCACGAAACATATTGAAAAACCAGAAGAAAAGAAACGCATGCAACGAGAATTTACATTCCTATGGCTGGAGTTTTTACTTACAACTAATTTTTCATATCTGTGCAACATTTCTAGTGTGAATCATATTGTTAACATCTTATATTCTTTTAGTTTGGTGTCACTCTTATTTTAAAAGTTTAGAAATATATGATTTTTGTTTGCTTTATTGTGAAAGAGTTATAATATTTTTGTATTAGCTAAAATTACTACATTGCATTTGGTTTCTCATCCAAGCACCACTATTTATAATTTGTTTACTCCTACTTACTATGGTGAAAGGGAATAGTTTAGTGAAAGCCTAGTCAAGTTCACTATAAGTGGATGTATATACAAATTAGATCAAACAATCTAAAAATTCTTCTTATATAATTCTTTATTTATTGTTTTTTTTTTCTCTTTTCATTTGGTTTAGCATTAAAGTAGTTATTTTTCTAGATTGTTTGGAGCTAAAATATACATACACATAAACATTGTCAAACAATAAAAATAATGATATTGAATCTGACCAAAATGAACTCCAATACAAATGTAATAAGATAGTCAAATACATCACATCAACTCTCCTTGGGTGGAAAAGAACTCAACTCTAACGAGTAGCTGATGAAGCACATCATATATAAAAGAGTTTGCATTGCCTCTTTTATTAGAAGTAGAAGCTTCAATGTTAACCAATTTACTAATATCATCATCAACCTTATGAAACAATTAATGATGATGTCATTTGTCTTATCTTCCTTCTCTCGTCTTCCTTTTTTTTATATGTTTAAGATAAATATCTTTATTCTTAGAGTATCAATAGTTGGGTTAACAATCTCTCTTATCACTATCTTGTCAATCACTCAAATAATCAAAATCAAATTTATTAAAGTATGAAGTATAATTCCTCCATCTATTATGATTAGTACATAAGAGGCAAAGACTAAAGTAGGATGCTTTCTCATTGTATAAGTAATGATTGCATGTTATTGATGTGTGAGCCCATAAACTCCTCAAAATTATGTGAAACTATTCAAAAGGATTGATAGATATTTATAGGACGGTGAAGTGAAGAAACTCTAAAGCAAGAGTTTGGATACTAAATTCTGCGATAATTTTTTAAAATATAACCTATTATATTATTATATGATAATTTTTTGTTGATATATAATATTTTCATAAGATAAAATATTTGATATGCAAAAAAAAGGTGAGTTTTATTGATCATTGTAAAATGTTAGCTAACAATTTAGTTGATTAATGAAAAAGAGTTTTTTGATATTGATTAACTAAGACATAAATTATTTATTTTTTACATTTTTTTACGATAAATAAATTTAAATAGATTAAATTCAAAGGCCCAATCACACTTTCACCTGATTTTTGTTATCATACACTTCTATCAACTTTTTGAATTCAATTCTGTTATTTAAAAGCTGTCCACCTCGTGGTAGGACGGAGAAGAGGAAATAGTTTGGCTGATGGCCGTTCCATCCAAGACAGCGAATCGGTAGGCAGAAAGGAGGAACGATGTGGTGGCGCCCCCACCGTACATTCCCGTCCAAAACCTCCCTCACCGGCGGAGGGTCCAATTGTGGGGTTCGTACAAATAATGCAAATATGCTTCCAAAACGAGTTACATAACCGTATTATATTGGCTTGGAGTTGCGAAGGGATAACATCGCAGAGCGAGAATATTTTATCTCCTTCCAAATGTGTTGTTTGCCTGTCAAGAATAAAGCAATCAAGCCAAACAAACCATCACGTGTTTCTAATTCCTCTCACGTGATCATTCCATTTGATTGCTCTACGGAAAATATCTGCCAAATATAATTTTTTATAGTTTGAATTTTATTATTGTTTAAAATAATAAATAAGTAGAACCCAACAAGTGCTTAAATCGCATATTTATTCTTTCATTTTTTAGAATATATGACTTATATGTCACAACTATTTTTTTAGGAACACAGTTTGTTAGTATTCTAATATGCATCGTTATCTTAGACAATTATTCAAAATTGCTCTGTTTATCGAATAAGAGTTTATTTTAACATTTCTTTTTAATGGTAATATTTAACTAATAATACATAGATATGGTTTAAATTTTTAATATAATTTTCTTTGAATATCTTCTTGTATAGGACAGTGTTAAATACCATAATTTAATAGACATTGTTAGAACACATATAACTATAAAAAGCCTTCGATTCGAATTATTTTTTAAGGTGAACTGCTTATAAATACGAAGAAGTACATATAATAGATTGTTCTTTGCATATTTATGTATGGGAAACAAAAATTTAATTTATATTTAAAATACTCTTATGTTTGGGCCTTATTGGGCCTGCGCTTGCGCAACTCAATGCAGAAAATAAAAATAAAAAATAAAAACAAAGTCACGAGACTTTAGTGGATGGCGATTAATAGAAATATTTTCATAAGCTCATTTAATTAAATATGCTTAAGGTGTTAAGATTGTTATTAATAATGAAATAGAGTCAAAAAATTAAGGTAATGGTTTTTTTTCACATTTAATACGTCCTAAATATCAATATAAGAGAATGTGTAAGTTGAGTGTTATTTTTTAATTATTTTTTATGTTAAGAGAAACATTTGTTGTTTTTAATTCTTTTTTTTTGTTATTTGAAAAATTTGTAAAAGTCGTTTCTATGATCGTACTTTATTGTAAGTTATTTCATATCATTATTGGCCACCTTTATTGTCATTCGTTGTTAGATTTCACTATCCATCACTTATTATTATCCTCTATCACAAACTCTCTTTGTCTAATACAAAGTTTGGCCTTTTGTCGCTTCTCTCAATTGTGAAGACAGAGGTATGAAGATGTAATATTATAATTAATTTTTGTAGATAAAAATCCTAATTCTTCTCAATTTATGAAGGAACAAAAAGCAAAACATAAATTTTGAATAAATCTTATTAATTTATAATTTAAAATACTAATTATTCATAAAAGATTAACATGTTGATTATTTCAATACTTTCATGATTTCTATTAAATGAGCTTAATTAGTAATTAATTTATAATTTGAAAATGGTAATCCTCCTAACATGTTGAAAGAATAAAATTCTTGGCAAATTTATTTCACATATTGACCAAAAATAACAATTAATTTTACAGTTTAAAATATCTGACATGTTTTTCAGTTAGTAAACAATTCAAGAAAATGGTTGTTTCAATAATTGAAGCATGAGCATTTTTATAAGAGAATGATTTTTTTTTGTTTTAGTGTACTTCTTTGCATCATACATAAAAATCGTTATATAAATATCCAAAAATTTTCATTATATATATTATTATTGTATAAGATTAATGGCATTTTATAATGCTATAAATTTGTAAAAGCACAATTATTTCTTTCGATTGAAGTGTTTAAAGTTAAGTTTATTAAAAAGTACTATAAAATGTCTCTTTATATAACAATTATTATATAATGTAGTGACTAGGGTCCTTAGTAAACAATTATCCAAATCAACTTCATACAATAGTTGATTTAACAATCGTTGAGAAAGATCTAGACCTTTTTAAGTCACTATTTTATTTAATAAATCTAGCATCAGTTATATGTAATATCAATTGAAATTGATATGTACACACTCGTTTATTCAACATATATTGGTAGAAGTAATTTTTATTAAAATATATTTTGCTGGATTGATTATATGACATTATTCACATATATAATAAACTTGCAACTTCTATATTAACAATTTACAATTCACAATATAAAACCATCTGATGCATCATTTAGAGACAATGATAGTTTGATGTGGCTAAGAAGAAAAAGATAACAACAAATAGTAAGGTATTTGAGGATAATAAGGAGAGAAAAATTTTGATATTTTTAGTATGATTTTAGGATAAGTAAAGACAAATATAAGAAATTTACTAAAGAAAAAAGTGAAATTAGAAAACAACTAGTTTTGAAGTGGCTAAGAAAAGAAAGATAAAAACAAATAATAGGGTATTTGAGGATAATAAAGAGAGAAATTTTTTTATATGATTTTGGGATAGATAAAGACAAACATAAGAAATCTATAAACAAAAAAAGTGAAATTAGAAAACAACTAGTTTTCAAGGCAAAGCTAAGAAATCACTTAAAGTTATAAACAAATTTAAATTATTAAAAGAAAAACTTTGAGTTGTTTGAAGAAGATTTTTGTTAAGGTATGATTTGTTGAGAATGAAAGTTGCTAAATATTTAGAAAAGTTTGCATGATGTTGACAACTACATAAAATTTTGCATAGTCATTTTGGGAGAAAAGAAAAATAAAAAAAATATTACTCCAATCACACATAAATGAATATGCCTTATAATTGATTAAAAGAGACTCTTACCAAATGTTCATCTTGATCTATAAATGTTTAATTGCTTAAATAATCAGAACAATAAGCACAACAATTTTCTTATAGATTTTCTTTAATTGTAAGATAGATTATTGAAGATGCAAAAATTCATATTAGAAATCTCTATTGTTGAACCAAAATATAGCTATATGGTAAGTATTAGCTACAAGAAGGCATAGTTTCTCTCGAGGCTAAAGCATTGAGGGTTTGCTACTCTATTAAGATCCTTCTACTTGAGGTCAAATACTCCATGATGTAGTACATTAGATACAATAGATAGATCCAATTGAACCAAAACTCAAAATGTCTATTTTGTCACATTAGAAATGTTTGCATAGCATTTTTTTGGCTTTTCGCTAGTTCATTTCATTTTTTTTATTTCATTATGATAGTAATGGGTTACATAAATAAGATCCTTATAATATTTTCATCATTATTTATATATTTTATTATTTTTTATGTATTTATTAAGAAGGTACTTTTGTTATTTTATTTTTCTATCTAAATTTAGTATTATAATCTATTTAAAGTCTTGGTATTGAATGAAAAAGAAAGATCTTTTTAGCTCACCATCTTGCTTTTAAAATTATGATTTTTTATCATATATATATATTTACATCCTTAAGTTATGATCTAGGGTCATTTGGGTTGTAATGTGAAAAATATCTTGTGATTTGGATTTATTTCCACCATTATCATTGTCCTTTGTTATCATACATACGTACACATTCTTAGGTTATGATATTAAAATATTCATGATATGACTCAAATTTATTTTTAGCATCACCATCATCCTTGTCTTTATTATCTTCCACCTCAGATACCATTGTACGAATTTCTCTTGTCTCTTCTCCCCATCATTTTTGATACTAGAGCAACATTCATTTGTCATCAATTTGATATCAGAGACTTATTTGTTACCCATTAATTTTTGGTATCTAAGCCTTAGTGATCCCTTCTCCATCATTATTGGTATCAGAGCAAGGTTCATTTTCTATCATTCAAGAACTTGGTACTTAGGGCCAAACACTCGAGACCTTTTTGCTTATGGTCAAACCCTTAACATTCTACTGATCAAACTCTTAAGGCCCTCTTATTGAAGGCTAGAAATAACAATCCTTATTTTTATCAAGTTTTAAGTATAAAACTCTAAAATCAAAGCTAAATGGATAGTTCTTAAACATGATTAACATGTTAAAGTTCATTTTTGTGAGTCATCACATCAGATTTGGTTAAAATAGTATTTGAGCATATTAATAGATAACTCTTTATAAAGAACTCAATAATGTTAACTTTGTATTGTCGGGGACAAATAATTAATTATGAATTTTTAAAGATTTGAATATAATTGTAACTATAAAAATGTTGCTTATGGTAGATTTGTAATTTTTAAAATTTTAGCTTAAGTCAAAATTGATTTATAGAGAGTAGGTTTACAAATAAAGAAAAATTGATTGTACAATGTGGTTCTATAATTTTAAAAATTTTGACATAGTTATAATTGGTTTGATAAATGATGAATTTATAAATAATAAAATATCAAAGGGATAGAAGGTCAATATTTGTGATTAGATCTACTAGCTTCTTATGACCATTTGGCACAATAATAGAAGTGCACTTCAATTATAATGATTTAGCTAAAATAAATATGATACAAATAATTAAATAAATAAATTATTTTTTTATCATGCACACATATTTTTCCATAATCTCAAAAATAATTAAACTAATAATGACAGCTATTAACACACTTGTAAGAGCTAACGAGGGAGAGCTTAGATTTGGATCTATACATGTGGAAGTTGTAAGGCTCAAGGAGGTGGTGTCATCAAAGAGTTGAGTAATGTTTTTAAGAACTGATTGGAGGAGTTAAGCTAAGGAAGTTGCTAAGCAGGGTGTCATTCTATGCTATGATGTTTAAAAAGTAAGGGAAAGAAGAAGCTTGGGTAGAGAAGGCATACCAAAAGAAAGAGGATGGAGAAGTTATGAAACCTTTAGAAAAGCTATGTTGTAGTTGATGAAGGAGATCATAAGAAAAAGAGTTGTAGTAAAAGGAAAGCTTGGGAATAACATAACCCTTTTAAGGTAAGAGTTTAATGATTATTTCCCTAAATTTACTTTGATTTTTTGTAAATAAGAAAATATAGTTATGTTTCAAGTTGAGTAATAACTATCATTAAAGTGGTTTAGAGGTGCCACAATGTGATGTCGATGTGGTTCGGAGTGTATCCAAGAGGCAAAATTAAGTAGTAATGTGTATCGTTTGAGTATGATAGACTTTATCCTATGATATGATCAAATGAAAAAACTATTAGGTGTAAAGGGTCATAAAGATACGATGCTTTGTTACACGGGACTTTTGAGCAAATCATACCAAATGATTCCTTGGGACATATTAGTATGAGGAGAATTTAAGCTGCAAGTTAAACTATCAAGTTTATCACACAAGGACAAAATTTGTAGTATACTATATGATGGGTTGAGCTGTCAAGTTCAACATACAAAAGTAATATAGGTATAAGCTTATGATGTAGTTGATGCATGATATATATGGTCATATTAAGATGATTATGGAGATCACATTAGTTGATTTTTTAAGGGCTTAATGGCAAAGAGTTTGTTAAGTCAAGTGATCAAGATCATATGCATACAATGTATGGAATCATGTTATATGATAAAGATAGAGATCAAATTGAGACATCAGACATTTTTGTTAGAAAGATCTTATAGAAGTTTTTATATCGAAATCATTTAGTATGACTTAGTTGATCGTACTTGACGATTACTTAAAGTTATGGATAAAATGGCTAAGTTTACAAATAGAAAAGTCAACAGTCAAACTTGTATGATGAGTAGCATTATAAGGTACAATGGCTTGTTGGTAAATTAATTATAAAAATACATGATATGATCAAGGAGTTCACATAGTGGAATTAGAGGAATAGTGAATTAATCATATGATACAATAGAGTATCATAGTTGTGTGATTAGTTGACAAATTAGTAAAACAAAAAGAAAGAAGTAGATAATAGGAATCATATATTATGAAGTTACGGGTCATACTTTATAACTATTGAGTAATTAAACTTTGTGAATGCAAAGTGAGAATATAAAGTTGATCCTAATAATCAAAATGTATGATTAGAAGTGATATAAGTAACAAAGAGCTCTTGTTATAGGAATCAGACAATATAAGTAGGGGATCATACATATCGATATTACTCATAATGCTTATTTTTGTTGGATCATATGGTACAATAAGGGAACTATACAAGTATAATCTAATATAATAACTTAAGAATCTATAAGAAATTAACATAATTTTAATTACTTGCTACAAATACTATATAAGATATATGTTGATCATTGTATATATATGATATTATAAAAAGTCAAGAAAAGATAGATGTTAAAAAATAAAGTCAACTCTCGAATTTAAATAATTAAATCTAGTAATTATGATATAAATATATTAATAAATTATTTCCAAGTTACTTATGAAATGACATTCTTTTTATAAAGAATACTAAAATATTTTCATATTATCTTTTTATGTTATAGATAGTAAGTAAATCTAATAATTATGTGTTTATTTTTTATCATCTTATTATCTAACATCTTATTCATGTGTCATTCATTTAAGGTATTGTATATTAGGATGTTTTATATGAAAATAAGGATATTAACATTTAATATAAATAAAATTTGTATAAGTTAATAGACGTTGAAATAATTTGTAATGTGAATATTTGACATGCTTAATTATTAATTATGAGAATAAAATAGAATGATTGGAATACCCTTAAAGATATTATCCTCAATTGTTCTTGGATTATATTATGATCTCACAGAAGGCCAAGATACTCATCCACTTCTATGTGGTACTAATTTGCATGATTAAGGTGAGTATAACCCACTTATATCTATATAATATTACTACATGATATAAGGTGAAGATAACTAATTAGGGTGAGAATATCTTTATGAGATCTTATAATACTAGTTTTAGAGGATAGTGATTAAATAGCAAAAAATTTGAACTATATATATTAAATGAAATAAATTGGAAAATAATAAACTCTTCTTTATAAATAATAAATGTTTGAGTCTTACAAAATATATAAGATATGAAAAAACAAAAAAAACATATATGAATGTGCATATTCGTAGTTTCTATTAGATTTATTTATTTCTTCATATCATGGCATACTTCATTAAAATCATTGATTTTTTATTATCATAGCTCAATTATACCTTTTTATTATAATAATATTTATATATATATATATATATATTATTATCTTATTAATATATGTGTTAAACTTTTTAAAATATTATTAGTATTTATATCATAAGAGTGTATCTACTATATTGAGAGATGTAGACTTAAATGTTATAGATAAGAATTTTACTTATTAGCTAGTATAATGTTTGATATTTTATTTTTTGACGAGTTTTCATATTGTGTATATATTTGGATTTGCATAGACTTAGTGCAGTGTTAATTTTTAATTTGATGGTTTATATATAGATCTATACTTGGACCACTTTTTTATTTATGTTTTATTGAGACCATGTGGTAAGATGATTAGTGCTTAGATTTTGTCTCATCATCAGATCCCTACAAAGAGTTTTATGACCTCACCTCACATTTTAATTATATATTATCTTTGATTTTCTAACTTATTCATTAGATGGTAAGATATATCCCTAACACTAGATCCTCCAAACCAACCTTTTTTGTAGTATTGTTGCCTAAGGAGATAAAGATAAGTTCTAGTCATCACTTTCTTATGTCTTACATTGCCATCATGAGCCCCCCTACCTATAATGTTGTTATTTGACGACATAAGAGACATAACTCTAGTCAACCTTTATTTATGCCTTCAGCCACCTTGTATAGAACAAAATCTAAGGACATAAAAGAGTAAAAGATGATCTCAAGCCATCCTTGAACCACTTTGAAGCTTAATTATAAAAAACTCCTATAGATTCAATTAAATAAGAGAAATTGTCCCTCTTGAAGATCAAATACTTTTCCAAACACAAAAAGATATCTAGCCTTATCCCTTGTCTTTTCTCTTAGTTTTCTTTACTTGTAAGACTCCAAGTTTCCCTTCCATGTAATCATACTCTTGAGTTTTCATTAAATGAGCTTTTATTATAACTATTGAATTAATTCCAACATCAATGCTTGTCTTACAACAATTTATTCACAACCAAAACTTAATTTAAGAAAAAAAACGAAAAATTATCACAAACTAAAAAAACTTTCATACTATCATATTACATAATTTTTGAACCTTGATTGGAATATATTTCAAGCAAGATCCAAAGATAGATATGAATCAAAGTATTCTAGGAGTTTAAAACTCTAATACAATCTAAATATATGAAAGCAATGAAATTAAAACTTTGAGATAGCATATTGAAGATTAAATTTAAAAAGTTTTATTAGGATATGATTCTTTTTTCTACAACAAATCTTTATTTTAATATGACAAAACAAGGATCTAAAATGAAAAAAATAGCTTTTTTGAACATTATGAAAACCTAAAATAATGTTCTTAACTAACCTCAAAGAAGTGCATTACAAAGAAGTTCACCTTTATAATTTTTAGAATAATGGTCTAAGCCTGGAGCATCACAAAACATCATATGGAACATATGTTTTTCCTTAGTCACTCAGTGAAGGGAGGACAAAACAAAAATTAAAAATTTGAATTACAGAACTAGGTTGATCATCTTGTGTAGTTTGATCAATTGAATTAGCTAGCTCGAGTTCTTACAAAGGTTGACTAATTTCCTAGTTCTATTAGACTTAGTTGCTTAAATTTATTTGTGAACCACAAAAGGTAGCCTGCATCAACCAACTACGCATTGACATGGTCTAAACTATCATTTGCTATCTTATTTTGTACAAAACATTAGTTGTGATTTTACAAACACTCATGTAATTTAATTGACCTAAAAGTCTTTAGTAATGAATTTAACATGACTCATAAGGCCCAAATAATCCCATAGCTCCACTAGATAATTCCTTATGTGACTTAAGGCACAAAAATATAAATAATAAAAAATTTTGAAAAATTAAATAAAATTGTAGAAATTTTAAATTTTTTATCTAAGATATTACAAATATTGAGATTTAGCTAATGTGAATGAAATTAAGTGCATTTTACAAAATAAAATTGATTTCATAAAATAATATGTTTATTGATTAAATATTATTACATTATGATTATTTTAAGAAGTGCATTATATTTTAAATTAAAATCAAAATTTTTATTTGAGCATACCATTAAATAGAGATCACTAAGAAAAATTCAATGATGGCAAGTTCGAGTTTTTTTATGTTTATATAATTGTTCATGAAGTTTTGAACAAATTGAATAAATATAGAAGAAATTATTGACGGAATGATTTCAAATAAAGTCAATTTTATTTGTTTTAATCATACCATTAGTGCGATCTAATTGAGAAAAATTCAATGGTGATGCAATTGTAATTTTTGATGTCTAAAAATTCATTTTGATGTTTGGAAGCAAAAAGTCATAAATTTAATTTTAATAATTATTGAGAACTATTTAATAAATTTAATGATGGTCGCCACCTCATGGGAAGTTAGTTAAGTAGAGAAGAAGTTAGGATGATATAAATAAAGGAGCCATTGGATAGAGAGAGAGAGAGAGACAAAAACAAAAGAAGAGAAGAGAGGAAAAGAAGAAGAAAGGAGAAGGAAAGTTGCCACAGAGTAAGGGCAAATTTTTTAGAAGGTTTAAATGATAAATTACTATTTGAGCTTGAGAAGGAAGTGTTGTAGTAATGGAAATTTAGAAAAAAAAAATAAAGAGATTAAAGAGGTAAATATAATTTGGTTCTCTTCATTAATTTACTTAATTGTATGTGAGCATAGGCTAGATGTTAGCTGTTGTATGTTGCCAACATATGTTTTAATGATATGAAAAAGTTCGGTTTTAATTAGACTAAAAATAGTATTAATTTGAAGTATTTTTTATTCTTGATTAAAATGGAAAATATCATATGATAAACCCATCATATAATATAATTAAGTTTAAGTTAGTTTCATAAATTAGTAGTTTTACACTAATTGAGTTGAGGATAAAGGCTCAACAAAAGGTTTGATGATGTGTTGTATGGTGTTTGAATTATTCATATCATATGATGAACTCATCTTATAATATGATTTGTTAGGGATTAGAAAAGTTTCTATAAATAGTCTAATGATAGAGAGTTGAATTGATTGTGTCATACAATGAGTGAAATCATATAATATGATAGATGGAGGATTAGTAATAAGGATTTTACATGGTGTTGATCATCTGTTATGATGGTATAATAATAAGAGAAGAAATGGAAGGGATGCTTTAGGTTTTCATATAATCATAAAAAAATATTAGATATTTATATTATAAGAGATTATATAATAATTAATATATATATACTACATTATAAGGAATCTAGAGGAGAAAGGGATTGGACAAGGCATTCATATCTCCAATCTAGGTAAATAAATTTGATAATATTAATATAAATATAATATTAAATTAATTCATGATTTATTCACAAATTGGGATATTTTCATATGATATCTTATATTCTACATTCTAATGAATGACATTACTATTTGGATGAAAGTTATTTATATCACATTAACTCATTATTATATCATAATGGCTTTAAGATACATATGGTGCATACCTAGAATTATACATACAAAATGGAAATTAGTTATATTATAAAGGAAAATTAGGATCTTAATTTGGGTATGGCATAACATGTGGCATAACATGTGAAATAAGTTTGAAATAGAATGAAAATAATAAAATTTGGTTTTCTTGAGACATTATCCTCATTTTATCTTGTTATGCCACTATCACTCTATGTTAGGATAATTAAATATAGGTATAGAGGTAATACTTGATTAGATATTGGTACCATGTTATTCCATCATTTGATATATTGCTAATAATACTTTATGTAATGTGATTAGGTTTAGGTCCTATAAGGATGGCATGTTATCTATAGTCTACACCTTAACCAACCAAAATAACTAACTTAATAACTAGCACATAACAATTATAATTTTTATTGAGTTTATTATGTGAATCAAAAAAATAAAAATAAAGAAAATAAATAAAGACTTAACCATAAAAAATTTCATCATAGCAGTGGCATTCTACCTCTTCTTTTGCTCCTCTACATCTCCTGATCTAAACTCTAATAACAGGTTTATGCACATCTAGTTTCTATGCACAATTTAACTATTTAACTCTATTACAAACTTCATCAGGGTATCACATTATACTACTAACTATTCTTGGAAAAAGAAAGCTAATTGTTACACAAGAGGGAAGTGAATTATGACATAGTAAACAAGTTAAATATAGTAAAATTCTTTTAAGATTCTTATTTCTCTTATAATATTAGTTAGAAAACTCTTATTAATTTTAAATACCATAAAAAAGTGCATAAGAGATATTTAGGAGGTTTGATCCAAAACTAGATCCATGATCCTCAACTAAAAGGTTAAACAAAGAATAAAAATACCTCTTCGCAAAAACAAGCAAAAAACTTCACATTAGCCCAAAAGAGCCTACAACATCAAGCCAATAAAAAACTTACAAATCATCAAGCTATAAGACCTTACTATAATACCCCAAGATTTAATTTTTATTATAAAGACCAATTTCAATCATGTAATAGGTGCTTAGTTTGATGAATACTTTTAATCATGTTTACTTTAATTTACATGAAGTGATATGATAACATGACCTAACATGTTATGATAATAAGGCACTATGATGTTATTTTTTGCTTGACTGTGGTACTTAGGAGCATGATATATTTGTCATTAATACTCTATGCATGGTAGTTGGTTATGATCATAGACTATAATATGGTACAAGATAGCACCCTGTGATATGATGAGTTATCCTTATAGGGCATTGGGGCTTCCTAGAGGATTGTCATTAGCTATCTTCAAACTAATAGGATGGTTGGTTGTGGGTAGATAACCTATATTAGAGATGTTGTTACTATCTTACATTTGGATTTGCATAGTGGTTGGTTGTGGTCTATGGAGTCATATTGGGGAGGATAATATAATATCAATTGATTGATATAACTTACAGGCAGAGGCCTACTTATTAGAAATCTTCTAATGAGAACTGATATGAATATAATATGATATTTGAGTAGTGATAATAGTCAAGAGAAAATAAGGTCATAATTCAAAAAAGAAAGAAAACTGAATAAATAATTCAAGAGAAATAAGAAGAGAAATAATAAAGAAATAAATGATCATTTTCTTAATATTAATTTTACATGATATTACTTATCTCTTTGTATTTTTTCCATTCATTGTTTATAGCTATTATGGTTCTTCTATTTACAATTATTATTGCAATACCTTATTATTTATGAATTATCCACTTAGCTTTTTTGAGGCTCACTTTATATACCTACATTATTATGGGTCAATTAGGTTCATAGCATTGAGATAATGGTCATAATAAGTCTTAGTTATTCTCTAAGTACATGTGTAGTGTTTGAGTTTGAGGTTGAGAAATGGCATATGGGTTGTATTATGGACTACATTATGTCATTTAGGTATTAGAATTATTAGATATATATTAAATTTGAGAAAGAGAGATGTTATATCCTTTGTGAATTGAATGGATTATGGATTTTGCTAATGTGGTTTGTGGTTTTTAGTATTTCTTTCACTTTGAACACTAATGTGGCTATTGAAATATATTGCATAGGCTATGCAAATTGCAAAATTATATGTATTTTATGGATGAAATATATAAAAAATGGATAATTTTTATATATTACATTCATAAGGGTACCTTTTTCAATTTGATTTCTATATTTTGTTGAAATTTGGCTAAAATTTGGCAATAAATAGATTAATATCAAGTTTCTAGTTGATTTGATAATTATTCTCTTGCCTAGGTGTGGCTAGAGGCATGACACATACACATTAGATTGAAGGTCCCTCTAAAACGTATCAAGCCAAAGAGCCCTACAATCACTAGATCAAAAGATCTTTGAATGTGGCTAAAAGGAAAATGGAATAAATAAGAAAAAATGACTAATAATAAGACAAAAGAGCAATGTAAAAGTTAAATATATAAAGTCTTTTAACTCAATAAAAATATTACAAGTCATACTAAAACATTATAAGAAAAATCTTAAGAAGGAAATTTAGAATAACTCAAGTATTCCTTGTATATATGGCTAAGAAAAGTGTGTATGTAGCTCTCACCAACTTCAAATTAGTTTCCTTAGTAAAATCTTGAAGTAGGTGATGATATTCAAATAGAAAGCAGATCATTAACATTTTCTCAAAATTTAAAGGTTATGTAAGATGGCGACAAATCACATTAATGAGCAATAAGTGAGATTAACTAGCATATGATAGGAAATAAGAAATATGAAAGAAAAATCAAGAAATCTAAAATGGAAACATGCAAGAGATATCCATTCAAGATAATCCTAGCTAAGTGAGAACTATAAGTAACATTGGAGACTCTTTGATAGGTTAGCTCGCAACCTATCAATGGCACAAAAATAGGGTACCAAAGAAAAGGTTCAATAATAATAATCTCAAATAAAATAGAAGCAATATGAATGTCATAAGAAATTAAGAGGTACAAAGTAATCTAACCAAATAAAAGTAAAATATGAAGAAATGAGATAAATTATTATGAAATATGTGTTCCAAAATACTAATAAAATTGAGTCAAAGGAAAATAAAATAATGAAGAAAACCACAAATTCATAATAGAGAGTTACCAAGTAAGGAGATGGCTAGACAAAGTTTAGGGCAGCATGTGCATAGGAAAGTGTTAAGTGTACTGACAAAGATATGAAGATGTTGATGGTTAAGTCAATGATAAATTGGCATGGCATCCCACAAGTTAGGCCTTGCACCACTTCTCTTAATACTAGAACCCTTTTGAGTGTGCACGTCAATGCTCTTGTTGCATTCAACTAAAGATTTCAATAAAATGCATACAAAAATACTAGCTTTCATTCATCAATAACAACCTTACAAGGTAGGCCAACTAATTCACAAAGAGCTTAGAATGGTACATTTGTAAAAGCACATAGGAATGCCAAGGGTCACATTTCAATACAAAAAGATACATTACTTAAGTAAAAAAAGTTTGGAAATAAATAAAATTACTATAGGATTGAAAAGATCTTCAACAAATATAAGTCTTGAGACCTTAAATTGTAATTAGAAAGCTTCATAAATGGTTATCATAAGCTACTCCCAAACAATTTTATTAAATTTTACCAGTGTTCTAATGGCTAGATGATGTATGAGTTGTAGGCACATGGGTGGGTCATCATAGGCAAGCAACAAACATATGTCATAGGTCAGGTCATAGGTGTCATGTCATAGCAAGAGTAGGATAGGGTGGCAAATTTTAGGTCACGAGCATTGGAAAAGCTAGTTGGTACAAGCTCGAATTGGAAGTAGATCAGAATCTAGTCGATGTAGCTAATGGATTAGATTAAGTCATCATAATAAGTAGATCAGATCAAGTCTATGGTGAATGTAGGGAATATGTGTTTGCTTATAGGTCATGCAAACCCATGAGCAAACACAAGTGTTCCACACACAAAGGAGGGTGGTGCCAACCTGGGAGACTTATGAATAGATGCAGCTTAGTTGAACTGTGAATAAATGTAGGTTAGGCTACAAGCTAATAGTTAGGTTGACATGTGTCAATTGTGGATCGAAGGCAACACATTTGAAATAGGCCTAATGGTTCACAAGTGGGTGTTCATGGCTCTAGTAATAGTTTGAAATCAAAATTTGAGCCTAAAATAAAAGTTTTAACTCAAAATTAAGTCTATAAATGAAAAATAAATACCTTAACCTTTTAGGAATACTAGAGTGCATCCAATAGATTGTGTGTATTGAAAAGCTCAAATGTAACTAGCAACTTCACTAATATCCTTATAGCAATGAAAACTCAACTCCATTGAGTCAGCTGCTCTAGATCAACTCTCAAAAATCTCCAAGGCATCCAAATTCAATCTTTGTAGTTCTTCCTCTACATTCCAAGTATCCTCAATGTCTAGCCTTTCTTTTTAATGAAAATGATGCCTTTGATGACTTATGTTTTATTTAATATGGTTTGATCATCTCATAACTTTTTAATCTACTCACTCTTCTTTTCATATAAGATGGTGGACACTCATGTAGGGGTTAACTCGCAAGGGGTGTTGATGTCAGCTCAAGTGGCTCACCAGGATCTCAGTTGGCTCCTAGTAAGCCACCAAAGTTGAGAAGTTAAAGGTATTTTCAATGTCATAGTCATGTAAAAGCTCCATAATATGTGTTAGGCTCAATCTTCTTTAAGATTTATATTAGACTGGCAACACTTGTATTTAACTCTTTCAAGTCACTTAGTGAGAACCTTTCATATTTAATTCTAATTATCACATAGTCTCCTTTTGAAAATTCATTATGCCTTTAATATGTATCGACTAACCTCTTATATTGATCAGTACTTAGGTTTATCATTAATGTGCTTGTGAACATTTTTATTTGTTGTGTAACATCTTATTTAGACTCAAATGTGCATGAATGGTTAGTGGAATAAGGTTAACTAAGCTATAAGATTTGTATCTATTATAGGCTTCAAAGGGACTCATTCTTATAGATCTATTAACCAAACAATTACATACATGTTCTATAAGTGATAATAGTAGTTCCCAATTTTTCACGTCTTTCCTACCAAATATCATAATAAATTTTCTAAGCATTTTTTCACTACTTTTATTTTGGCATTAGTTTGGGGATGGTAAATGGATGAAAATTTTAACTTTATTTTCATAAGATGATCAAAGATTTTTTTAAAAGTAAGAAGGAAAATGTATGTTTCTATTTATAATTATGGTTTTGGATAACCCGTGAATCTTGACAATTTCATCAAAGAATTGATGAGTTATGTGTGAAGTGTGGAAGGTTTATAGAACTAGTGAATCTTTTCATTTTTATAAATTAATCTACTACTATAATAATGGATTCATCACTATGAAGAGTTTTAGGTAGCCAAAGGAAAAAATATGTGGGAAGACCATCTAAGTGACATGTCATTCTAGTCCTAGCCAACATAATTTATCTTTAATGGCTATAAACTTTTTGCGTAGTCCAAAAAGGCCTTTTAAGCCTCAAGCATGTATTTTCATAACTAGCAAATCTCTAAGTGAAACTTGAGGTAAGCATTGTTATTTTCTATGAAAAGGTAACCCTCTTTTATTGTATAGTCATTTATTGCTTTGTTTGGTTTGATAACTAATTCCTTGTAAATAGGTTCAAAATTAGTATAATCAGGTTATAAGTCAGGTTAAGTTTCAAAGCCAATGATTGAGACAAATAATATATATAGTAAGTTCATTCATTTTTAAGGGTTTGATGCTAGATGGGTGATGCAAATGTTATGAACAACTTAGAGATTAACCTTCATATATAAGGAATAAAGAAAGTATAAAAGAAAAATATGAGAGTCCCAGAAAGTTTTGATGCAAGAGATACCCATCCAAGATAATCTTAGTCAAGAGTGGATCATGAACCACATAGAGGTCACTTCGTAGATTAGGCCTATAACCTCTTTAAAGACTCATAAATAAGTCACTCAAAAAGAGTTTGATTAACTAATATCATAAGAATGAAAGAACAAAGTAAAAGTCATATAAGTATGAAAGCATTGAAAGACGTTACTAAGCATTGCAAAAAACTTAATAACATAGTAACTTGTAAGTAAAGGTAGCACAAAATACTTAATAAAAATCATATCAAGAATAAGAAGGTGACCATAAACAAAAGTAACAATCTAGAAAAACTTTAAGTGATAAAGTGAAAGTGGAATAACATACTGAAGGGAAACAATAAAGTAAAGGAAATCAATGAAGAAAAAAATGACAAAGTAAAAAGAGTTAATATATGATGCTAGTAGGAAGCTATTATCATAGAGTCATAAGTAAACTGGCATAACATCTCTTCACTTGGGTCCGGCACCTCTCCTCCCAGTATTAGAGGTCTAATGAATCAAAAAATTAGAGTTCTTATTATAATTAACCCCTAAACCTCAATAAAATGCAAAGAATAGTGAAAGTTTTACTCATTCAAAAGCATCATTCTAAAGGGTAGGCTTATCCCATTTATAAAGATCCTAAGTACAAAAGATAAAAAAACACATTACAAAATTTGTAGTCAAAAGTTGTTGCCAATTAGCTTTTTACAAAGTTTTAATTTCAATTTTACAAATTATTTTTTGAAAAGATATTACCAAAGTTGGTGCCAAATAGCTTGTTAAAAAAGCTATCATTTTGACCAAAGGTTTTGTGATAAAAACTATTTCTAAATAGCCTTCTAAAAAGTTGTACTTTTGGTTCATGCTATACAAGTTTACATGGGTCATTATGGGTGAGATCTAGGATAATGAATTTGTATGGCATTGACAATGTCATGTGTTAGATTCAATTTAGCATATGGTGAATTAGGTCTATGGGTCAATGCATTGTTGGTTCATGGATGAGGTGTCAAATATCGAGTCGATCAGTTGGTGCAAGATCAACAAATCTATATTTATTCGTGGGTCATATGAACCATGTCATTGTCATGTTGATCTAGATGGTTGGCATGGCATAACAGATTAGGGTTTATTCATGGGTCACACAAACTATACTGCTATCATGTCAGTTTGGCTTGTTGATGTAGCATGATAGATCTGGTTGCATTCACTAGCCATGCAAACCTTAGATTTGAATTAAATTTAGAAGACAAACATTTGTTGATTTATTTTAGTCAAATGCTATGTGGGTTAGTCATTGGGTTAGGTTAACAAAAATATAATAGTCAATGATGCCAACAAAAATGAGCCTATTGGGATGTTTTTTTTGTCTTTTTTCTTCTTCTTTTTTTCATAAATTTTAAGGGTAAAAAACAATTTTATGCTGTCCAAACCCTACTACAAGGAATAGATACCTTGATTATTTAGAATAATAATAAGTATCTGACAGGCTCCAGAGCTTCAAAAATCTAAACTAGTGTCCTCACTAATTCCCTTATAGTGGAAAAAACTCATGTCAAATGAGTCAACTATTGTATATTGGCTCATGTAAGTCTCTAATGCATTTGGGTTTTGTTGTTGTAACTTTTCCTTTGTGATATAGGTATCTTCAATGTTTGGTCATCCTTTCCAACAAGTAACATATCTTTGATAGCTCTGGTTTCTGATTAACATACCATAGTCATCCAATATTCTATCAATTAGCTCACCCTTCTTACCATGATAGGCTAGTGGGTACTCGAGTAAGAGTTCATTCTCAAGATGACTCAATGAGAATCATGATCAACTCCTTGTCGACTACAAAATCTGAGACCTTGAAGTTATAACTGATGATATAGTAATCTGGTAGCTCCATAGTGTATACATTTGGTCTATTTTTTTTAAGATTTGGAATAGACTGTTATCTCTTATATGAAACTTTTGTAAAGTTCTTGGTTCAAAGCTTTCAAAATTGATTCAGATCATTACATAATCTTCTTTTCAAAATTCTTTATACTTGAGATGTGCATGGACCAATCTCTTTTACTTCTTATTACTAAGATTTATTTTTTTTTTAATTTTCTCATGAACCTCCCTTATATGTTGTGCAAACTCCTCTAGACATAAGTGCTTATTTAAATAATAAATGGGATTAGGTTGACAGGGTTATTAACTTTATATCAATTATAGGATTCAATGGTACTCATTCTTATGATCCTATTAATGGAACTATTATAAGCATGCTTGACTCATTGTAAAAGCAAATCCTAATTCTTTACATGTTCTCTTATTAAACATCATAATTACTTTCCAAAGCTATAATTCACTACTTTAAATTGACCATCAAGTTAGGGGTGGTAAGTAAATAAGAATTTTAACTTTATTCCCATAAGATGGCAAAGGTTTTTTCAAAAGTATAAAGTGAAATAGACATCCTTATTTATGACTATGGACTTGGGCTACCCATGAAGCTTTATCACTTCATTAAAGAATAGTTTTTTAATGTGCGAGGCATCAGATGTCTTGAAGCACAAGATGAATCTAGGCATTTTTATAAATTGATCAACCACCACAAAAATGGAGTCATGTCTTTAAAAGTAATTGGGTTGTCCAAGAAAAAAGCCATACGAAGGTCCTCCCATAGTCATGATAGTACTCTTAATTGGAAGTAGAGCCCGATGTTTTATACATAATATTTGGCGAGAACAAAAGTCTTAAACTTAACAACTATCTAAGTAATGTATTTTAATCCTAGCAAACAAAAACTATCTTCAATACCCATGATGGAATTTTCTCATCTGAAATGACCTACGAGTTCTCCTATATGTATCTCTCAAATTAAGAAATCATTAAGTGATGTTTGTAGTATGAATAGTTGCTTATTATGAAAAGGATACCCATCATTAATAGTAAAATTATATTTGGCCTTGGTAAGATTGGAAAATAATTCTTTATAAATGGGTCCAAAGTCTGTGTAATATGGTTATAAGATTTGTAGGGTTTCAAAGTAAGTGACAAAGATAGAAATTATGGTGAGTAGGTTCACTCACCTGCTAAGAACATTAACAACTTTGTTTTTTATATCGAGAATATGTTTAAGGATGAAGGTTTAGCCCTAAAGAAACTTAGACCACTTAACATGTTGGGCTTTAACTTGTTCTGTGAGTTGAGGTATCCTAAAACCTCATGGTCAAAATAAAGTATAAATTCCCAAGTTAAGACATAATGCCTTAATATTTCTTACGAAACTCATTCAATTTCTCACTAAAATTCATGGTTGATCATCTTTCTTGGCTAAAGACTCCTCCTATTCCTACTCCTAAGGCATTTTATGAGACTTCAAAAATAATAAAATAATCTAGAAGCTAGAGTATAGATGCTCGGGATATACTCTCCTTGATCTTCTCAAATGATTTCTCAGTTATAGGGGTCCATTCAAAATTTTCTATTCTGATATAGTCGATTATAATGGTGGTGATGGTATTAAATCATTGAATAATCTATTATAGAAGTCTTTAGGCATGAAAACTCCCAACATCATGGATGGATTGAGGTGTTGGTCAATTAGTTATGGTCTTAATATTGACAGGGTCAACTAATGTGCCCATCTTTTGAGACTATAAAACCATGCAATCAATAATAAAGGTGAATTTTTTGAGGTTTGCATAGAGGTGATACTCATTAAGTGTAGATCTTTTTATAATGTTCTAAAAGAGTTAAAGTATACAACTAAAGATTAAGATGACATTAACGTAAACAACCAAAAATTTTTCTAAGTAGAGTATTTTGGTGATTATTCTCATAAACGTGTTAAGTTTAGTAGAATCACCAAAGAGCATGGCTAAATATTTATATAATTTATTCTTTGTTTTAAAAGTAGCTTTTCACTCATCCCTTGGTTGGATCTTAACTTAGTCGTATCCACTTTTTAAATTAATTTATGAGAATATAGTACCTCCACTTTTTTAATCCAACAAGTCATCCAAGCATAAGATAAGAAAATTATATTTTATAATTATTTTGTTGATGCCCTTACTATTAATAAACATTCTCCAATAACCATCTTTCTTGGGGGTTAAAATGGAAGGAATGATATAAGGGCTAAGGCTTTCCCATATGAAGTGTTTGTTTAATAACTCTTGTACTCATTGTTATACCCAGTAAAAATTTTTATGTTAATCTTTAATAAATTAATTTTTGGCTTGGATGATTTCAGATCGACAGTAGGATGAGCCAGGAGCTCAATTAGAGGCTATTGGAATTTCTGAAATTTCTAGGGATTTTTCGGAACACCGAGGTAATTTTTAAGTAATTTTCCCTGTTTATTTGGATTTATTGGATTTTTGGAAATTCGAAAATCAATTATGATCGGTTATTTTAAAACCGGAAATTGGTTTTTACCGCGTGTGAACCGGACCGGAACGGTTCAGCGGAGGCGGAGGCGGTTCGCCGAGTGAGTTTGCGCGTGCGTTCTGATAAGCGGATCGGACGGTCGTGATCGACGGTTGGGATTGAACCGGCTGATCGGGTGCTTACCGTGTCGATAACGTGTCGACAGCGCGTATCGGGTGCTTACCGTGTCGAAAGCGTGTCAACGGTGCGTAACGGGTTTTCACCGTGTCGGCCAGGAATATAAAACCCTCGCGAACGATTAGGGTTTCGTTCGACCGACCGATAGAGAGGAAGTTTTCCGGCGTACGGCGCGTGATTCCGGCGGCCTGGCAAGGGGCTTTTTGTGCCTGGAGATTCACGGGACCGAGGAGAGTCGATTGATACCGGGTTCGTTCGGTGAGGAGCTGCGGCGAGCTGCTGACGAGGTTCACCGTCGCCGGCGTCTTTGAGGTAGGAAATTCAGTTTAAATTAGTTATTTGGTAGAAAATTAAAAGCATGGAATATTTTGCTTAATGAAAACAAGCATGTGGATGAAAAATCGGATTTAATTGAATGCTAATTGGTGTCTTTTGCAAATTTCGGATTTTCTGGAAAATTCCCCATTTCGCCAAAAAATTTGTTAATGCTTAGGAGCATGTTAGGGATTTGTATTATCAGCGTTGCCATTGAATTAGTTAATTTATTTGTTGGATTAATCTCAAATTTCACAATACGGCAACGGCGGACGGGCGAATTCCTTCGGCGGAGATTTTGATTTAAACCTTAGGAAATTAGCGGCATTATTGGAACGTTAGGATAGTACGAACATGTTCTCCTTGTTCGCAGTCGCCGGAAATCGACAGAAGGATCGTATTGGTCGGCGATGGCGGCGGCTAGGGTTTCGCGGACGACGGGCGAAGGAAGGAGACGAATTAAGGGTTAATTAGGGATTAGTTGATTTATTAAGAGAATAATTAAATCAATTATTAATATTATATATTAAGCGTCGGCCGAATTTCGGATTAATAACTTCGACCGGCGGGGTTTGGCTCAGCGCGAAGGCCCGAACCGGTGGCGAGATCCGGTTCAGGGGATTCGGCGCGGTTCAGTGAGAAGCGGTTCTCGGCTCAGCGCGAAGGCCGAACCGGCGGCGAGAACCGGGTTCACGGAAGTGCGGCGCGGTATAATGGAATAGCGGAAATTTAAATTCGGAAATTATTCCGAAATTCGAAAAATGGATAAAATGCAAAATTTGATATTTCGAATTTAGGAAAATTCGATAATTGAGTTTTAGGGATTATTTATATTTTGGAAAATTCAAGAAAAATCAGAAAATTTGGAAATGAGAAATTTCGAAAAATTCTGGAGATCCGTGGGTAAAGAAAAAAATTGCCTGAAGTGGGTAAAAATGTTATCAGTGATGACAGTACATCTGGAAACAGTCAGACAGAGGTATGGTACATGGATGCTACCAGAACAGTCAGTAATTGACAGTTGTGTTGCTTTGATGGCAACGGCATGGATTGAGTCAGTTTACTCAGTGTTGGCATATTTCACGGATTGGCATACTGGACCGGACTACTATAGACCCTATATGATGTTTTAGGGTAGCTGTGGTAGGTAACTATGCGGTTCAGACTTAGCTTCCACAGTATACATATGGACTGGTATGCGCCTTGTTGTACCTGAACACATGTTGCCGGATCTTGGAGTTAGAGATTGGCAATGACTGTAGGGGCGTGAGCTTCTATGGAAGTTGTTGGTAGAGGGCTCTTTGGGACGGTGGCTGAGTCGATCTCTCCTGGTCCATGTGTGTAGGCCTGCGCGCCTGAGGGTGGCAGGGGTGTCTCGCAGTGGCTAGCCAAGTGTGTAGGCCTGCGCGCCTTAGGGTGGCAGGGGTGTCTCACGTTGGCTAGAGATTTTGTGACTGGATCTGTCTATAGTCTCCAGGAGATTGATTGACGAGAGACGCTGCGGTGTCGGGTGCTTAGGCGCCATGCGTGTTTCGAGATGGGCGTTCCCACTGGCACGCTACCTGGAAGCCCAGAGGAGAGCTACTCTGGTGTAACTAGGGGTGACTGTGGTTGGTCGGAGTCTGGGACTGAGAGTGCCTATCCACCTTACATTGTTATGCTGTATTCCTATATTTTTTTGCTATTATCCTTCTCTGGCATGTGAGTTTTACTAGCTGTCTTTCCTACTGGGCGTAGCTCATTCCTGTATTATATATTTTCAGTGGCTCGGCAGACTTGACGCTACCAGATTAGGTGGGATCGTGGTCAGCAGGATTGTGGAGGATATCTGATTTGTAATTGTCTGAGATATTCTGGTTAGTTGATTATTGCTGTTGGATGTATTTAATGAGATTGTTATTCTCATATGTCATGTAATATGTGAGGGTAATTC
Organism: Vanilla planifolia; assembly: GCA_023846275.1. Taxonomy (NCBI): domain Eukaryota; kingdom Viridiplantae; phylum Streptophyta; class Magnoliopsida; order Asparagales; family Orchidaceae; genus Vanilla; species Vanilla planifolia. The sequence goes on along the minus strand of CM043875.1, from coordinate 5,246,425 downwards.
TGACTTATGTTTCTGGTTGGATAATATTGCACTTGTTGGACTTGGATCTTATTCTTGTGATGTAGTTTCATTCACTGTTTTATTTTATTGTCTTGGAGTATGGTGTGTGGAGTGCCATATTTTATCTGAGGATGTTATATATCTTTTTGTTTGATGGTGAGGTCATTACATGACTATGGAACTTAACCGTGGGGGTTCAGACTTCTATTAGATCGGTTCTCCTACCCGTATGGGTTAGGAGTATTGGGTCTAGTAGGAGTAACATTTCGCGAGTCCATCGGTTAATTCAGGAGTCATGAACCTGATTTGACGGTGTACCCGGGAGATGGGATCCACATTGTTAAGGAAAGTAGGTGTGTAATGATGTGTTATATCCTATGTTTTCGTAGGCTACTCAGGTTGGTATGGGACGATCTGAGCTGTCTATATATAAAAAAAAAATTGTATGCCAAAAATCAGCCTAGGAAAAATGGGGTGTAACACTCATCAAGCAAGTTCTTAGTGTTTAGAAGGACTCACCATATAATATGATAGATTCAATAAATTTGCTCCAAGGACATGGTTTGTAACATGTTGGATATCTTAAAAGAAAAGAAAATGTTGGTTAGTGAAAACATCAAGAAAATTAAAAAGAATGGGTTCTACTAAGGGAGGTATTGCAATATCAAGTACCTTGCTTGGGATCTCCCTCATTATAATGATCTAAATGATAGTCTCATCAATAAATTTCATATCTACTTCACAATGCAACATAAATTAGGTTTTCTTTTCTAGGGTGGTGGTTGGTTACTTTTTAATGGGTTGGATGTGATCTTTAGGTGGTGATGGGTGAAGCTTGAATTTTTGGCCTTGGTTTGTTAAAGTGTAGATTTGGCTTTATTGGTGAGAAGGGCATTATGGTCATATAACTAGAGTTGCCTTATGTTGATAATTCTTATATGTAAATGAACAATATCACTCAAAATATCTTCACAACATTAGCCAAATTAAAGTGGTACAATATATTATTTTTTAATGGAAAATGATGCTTCATTAATTTAAGAAATAATGTATGGGTTTGGATGATGATAAGTCTCAGGTGTGCTACACTATTAGTAAAAAAGGCATTGATGTTCTACTACTTTCTATGATGACCTTATAAATGTTTTCTCTATGTTTGACAATGGTATAAAAAATAATGGTGTGTTTTTAATCTTCACTTATCTTAGGTTGGGTGAAGGTACATCATATAATTATAATAAGTTTTGTGTCCTTAATATTATTCTCTCTTATTCACTTAGTAGCATCAAAGGATATTGAATTGATATAACTACCACTATCTAAGTTCATCTTACATAGTTGTTTTATAATTTTTATGTTGATACTAAAGATGTTGGTATACCTCCAGTCATCTTATAGTTGTAAGATTGTAAGGGTACACCTAACCATTAAAAAACTACAAAATCTTTTAAATTTTTTAATTCTTACTTAGCTTCTTCCTCTCGCATTATGTTTTCTTCTTCTTTTGACTCTTCTTGTTCATTATCATTATCAAAGTTCATAGTTATTTTACTCTTTAGCAGTTAGTATCTATATATCCTTTTTCATGACACTTAAAATAAGCAATACCAAATTAGGCGCTTTGAAACTTAGTGGATTAGCTTAAAGAAATGCATGAAAAAGTAGATGATAATGTAAGTTTAAGAGATTTAAAAACTATGATGGAGGGGGTAGATGAAGTATAAGTGGTTTGATAAATGATGGTGTAGGCCTTTAGAGAGCTTGGTTAATCATTTCTTTTAAAATAAGAGATTTTACTTTTTTTATATTTTTAGCTAACATAAGCTTTCTTTAAGATAGTGACATTTCTTAAATTAAGTTCAACTTATATATATTCCTTTAAACCTACCCTAAAATAAGAGAATATTACACATTCAGGTTTATCTATATTGCATCAAAGTTTATAATCTTCATACTTATTAATGTACTCTTCAATAGATTTACTATTTTGAAAAAACCTTTACCATTTATCTAATAATTTAGTATTATAGGTTATTAGAACAAACATATTATACAAGTTAAACTTAAGATTTCTACAACTTGTAGATACCTCTTCATCATTATTAACATATTATTACTCTAAGTTTCTAAGAAACCTACAGATAATACTCGTGAGTTTAATCTTAATAAATTGATACTTTCTCTAATCACTTATTTGATACTAATCAAAATATTAAGTCATACAGTTTACCAGTTTATGTAATCTTTAGGATCAAAACTACCATTAAAATTTGGGGCATTTATTTTCATATCAATGATATGCTCTCTTGAAGGTTCTTAGGTATTTTCTCATCATTAGATACATCTAGGTCATCATTTGGGTCTAACACATTAGAAGATTTATTTCTTCTTCATTGTTTATGATTTCTCTCATAAATATCTTGGTTAGATTCATTAGAAGAATCATCATATCTTTTATGATTCTTATGTCTCTTAGGATTTTCTTCTTTTGGATTATTAGCTGTATCACTTCTCTTGTTATAACTTTCTCTTCTAAGTTTTAGTCTTTGTTATTAAATTAGGAGGATGTGTCCAATTATTTGGAAAAGTTAGGATATTAATCAAGATAGTTCTAACATAGAGTCATGGTTTAAGTTTTGTCTTTAGTTTTGGATTGATTATTGTCTTTAATTTTTCATTTGATAGAACTTACTAGATCTTATGGTCATATAAATATTTGACACATAGAGGGATATCAAGAAAGGAGAACAATGAAAGATTTCTTATATATATGTATATATATATATATATATATATATTAAAAAATGTGAAGGTAAAGTGACCACAACTATAAGCCACCAAAATTGAGATGAGGTGTGCTTCTAGAAAAATGACAAATGATCAAGGTCCTGCTTTTGCTAGATCTACTCTTAGACAAAACTAGATGGTTCCCAAAAAAGATCGTGGGAAATCGTATTATTAATTTCATATCACCTCCAAAAACAAAGTTTACCCAAAACTAGTTAAGACTTCTTTAGTGGATATATTAAATAAAATAATTTTTTTAATAAAAAAAATTATAATTTTTTTTAATAAAATTGTTTTATATTAATTAGAAAACCATGTGCTCTAATATCAAAGTTGATGCATAACAATTTAGACTTCAACTAGGGTCTAATTTAAAACTTATAATACTAAAGATACTTAACAGATTATTAAAAATATAAAAAAATGCTATTCACTAATTAAGATTTGATAGTATGTTATAGTATTTTAGATTTGTTCAAATATTGGTATTCTAAAGCAATAATATGGATTATTAAATTGAGTAGGTGGTAACATTTTAAGCATTAAGCATAAAATCTTATAAAATAGCTTTTATCATATCCAATATCATACATATAAAATAGAGAATTTAAGACAAACTCTATGTAGAGTATTTTAATGAAAAAAGAGTAATTCTAACTTTATATTACTACTTAAAAAATAATGGTTGATGAAGGAGTACACTTTTTTGGTACTGATGTCTTGTAGTTTTGTAAGAGTTGATATGTAGAGTACTAAAGATAAAAAAGGGTGAAGTGGTGGTGGTTTGGGTTAATGGAGAAGCTTGGTTTAAAAGGGTAACAAGATGGTAGGCTAAGGTTTGGAAACTTATTAAGGAGCATGATAGTTGGGTGAAGACTTATAGGTGTTGGTGAAAGTAGAAATATGTTTGGATGTTGATTCTCCAAGTGAAAGATCTCTCTCCTCTAATCTTTGTCTCTCATAAGAGTTTGGTTAATTACTAACTCTCTTGGTAGAAAGTCTCTTACCTTTGATCCTTATCTCTCATAAAGAGAGGAGAAGTTAGAATCTCTCCAACTAGAATTTGGTACACATTTTTGCTCACAAAGATAGAAACATAAAATAAGAGAAATTTTATTCATCAATAACTACATTATAATAAGAGAGTATCTCTTATTTATAGATAAAGAGAGCTCAATGTAAGAAAAAATAAAAAAATAAAAATACAACTTTTAGAAAATATCATATGTATAAAAAAAAAAGATAATTTTAGAGTTAAATTACTTGAGAATCTAAAAAAATCATTAGAATTTTATAATATTACCTCTCAGTAGGTCAACCACATTAAATACAAAATGTATAGCAAAAGACTTTTTTTGAGTTAAATCACTTGAAAATTCAAACAAATCTGTAGAATTCTATGATATTAACTCCAAGTAGATCGACCATATTAAATACAAAAATAAAAATATATGAGAAAAATTATGACAAAAAAATTATGTAATCATGCAATATGATGATCGAACATTAATTACAATGTGACCAGGATGCTAGCTGTGGATAAAATAGATAATGATGATCGACGATTGCTGAAGGGTGGTCACTTATGGGCAAACAAATGACTGTGGGTGGTCGGGTTGCAGTGAGAAGCCTAGCGATGGTGAGTGACCAAATGATGTTGAGCTACTAGGCAATAGTGATCAGGAGCAGTAGATGATCAAGTGATGGTGAACAACTAATGATAACAGATGAAGCATGCACAAGAGCTGACATTGATGATGAGATATTATACTACAAATAAGTTTGGATGAATAATGCAAAAATAATAAAGATAACCATAAGGTAAAATAGGGTGCTATAGTCAACTTGTATGATTAACAAAGATGACTACTTGAAATTAGATTCCACTCAAGTACGGCTTTGAGTTTGAATGAGACTAGTGCAATGCTAGCAGATGTGTTTATGAGTTAACACAAGACACTCTTACATTATTATTATTCTCTTCCTCTTCACTTATGTTAGTCTCCTCAGAGTCACTCCAAGCTACTTTTAATGATTTTAATTTTTCTTGCTCTTTTTTATGTCATTCTTTTCTTTTTCATTACTTCTTACACCATAAAATATGTTGATCAAATATGTACTTGTTTTTCATATTCATGATAAATAATCCCCTCTATTCAATCCTTATTTATAGACTCTTCATTTGAAGTGTCTTCCTCTATCTTTAGTGTTATTGTTTACACTTTAACCTTCTCAATAAAGTTTTCTTCTTCTTTACATCTCTCCAACTCTAGCTCATTAGTCATGAGCTCACAATCAAGTCATCTAATATCATAATAGAAATATTCTTAGTAGTCTTGATGATAATAGTTAAAGAATCATAATCTTTGGGTAAAATTCTAAGTATCTTTTTTTACTTATTCATAGATATTAGCTTTCCCAAACTAAAAAGTCTATCATTAATGTTAATAAATCGAATAAATGTGCTTTTAATAGATTCATTAAAAAGTATCTTAAATAACTAATAATCATGTGTTATCATATTTATTTTATTTTGTTAACGAAAGATGTACTTTTATTGAGAGATCATGACCTTTACTTTCCAGTAAACACATAATAGGTTATGAGTGATTCTTTGATCTGATACTATAGCATACGAGTTTATGAGTCATGTAATGACCCAATGCTACTATAATTATTAGAAATCTGAATTACTTAGGAAGGTTTAAGAAATGATCAATTAGAACTAATTTTTTTTAATTTACTTTTCACAACAAATGGAAGAAGGTTTTCAATGATGTGATCAAGGTAAAATGATGTTCATGACGATCAAAGTTTTGAAATCTTGTGTTTTTCTAAGATTAATAAAAATAAGGTTTTTAGTGAAGATGAAATTTAATTTTTTTGTCTTACAAATATTATTTCAATAAAACTTAATATTTTAAGTAAAATAAAAATGAAATAACTAAAATTAAATTTAAAATAAATCTCTTAATAGTCTATTACTTTAACCAAGGTGATATTCATGGGATCTGATATTTATTCCTTTTCTTTTTTATATTTTCTCATTAATATAAATATTAGTTATCTAAAATTTGAAAATTTACTCAACCAAATTAAATATAAATACTTAGAATTTGCTATGATTAAACAAAGCATCATAGAAAGGGTTCAATGCTACAACATTTAAGATAGTATTTCATTAGTAGCATACTTTTCATTTCAAGCTATGTGATTTAAGTTCTACCTAATCTCTATTCCTTAAGTCAAGTGTTATCTCAAAATGTTTTATTTAATATATTAACTTCATTTTTACAAAAATAGTTTTCTAATAATCATCAAGTCTATACTATTCAGAGAAATTCTTCAACTAGGTTGTCTAATCTAAATATTGATTTGGGCCATGCTACATAGCCAAATTAGGAACATCTAGTAGCTCTACTTTGCATCTCAAATCCAATTCCTGTCGTTTATTCTATGATTCTTCTCATTTCAATCCCTTCTTACTATCTTATATTTATTGTTAATTTCTTCTTCCAATTTGATCATTATAATTTTGGTTATGTTTTATGTCCATATAAAAATTGTTAAATCTTTATGTGCTTTATATCATTAATTAAATCAAGAATTGATCTTCTTAATGTACTAATTTGAGTTTCTATTTGAATTTTAAAATTATCTTACCTTTCTTTTAAAGTTTTAAAATAAAACTTGTATGTATACACACACACAAACACACACACACACAGATATATATATATATATATGACTTTCTATTTGATTTTTAAAACTATCTCACTTATGTTTTCGAAACAAAATGATAAATAAATTTAAGGAGATGCTAAATTTATATTTCCAAAAATAGAAGATGCAAAAGATGAGTTTATGTGAGTCTGCTTGTGTATGTGTGTGTGTGTGTGTGTGTATGCATGTACTTTTTATGGATCAACTATACAAAATAAATATCAAACAATAATAAAGTTTGAACTTACATAAAGTTAAAATGCAAATTTATATAAACTAGACACAAATAAACCTCATGTGATGGTGCATATTCATGGATCATATATTTAACAATAATCTGAAGGAAATTTAGATATTCCTAGTTAATAAACTCAAGCAAAATCAATTAAAAAATTCAAACCTAGAAAATGTCTTAACTGATTCTCTATAAGGGCTACTTTTCTTGCAGAACACTCCCTCACCATGTGAAACTATAAAGGTTATTTTTAGTTTATACTAAATCAAGCTAATTTATATCATGAAACATTAAGATAAACTTTCTCATAGAACTGTAACAAAATAAAATTGTTAGCTAAATTTTAGAAGCTGAAATTTCATATTTTAAAGGAAAAAAATTAGGATAATATTTCATTTGTAGTATACTTTTCATTTCAAGCTATGTGATTAAAACTCTACCTATTCTCTATTCTTTAAATCAAGTGTTGTCTCAAAACATTTTATTTTACATACTAGCTTCATTTTTACAAAACTAGTTTCCCATTAATCATAAACCTATACCATTAAAAGAAATTCTCTAATTGAGTAGTCCAATCTAAATATTGATTTGGGTCATGGTTCATACCGAAATTAGGAACATCTACTTGCTCTACTTTGCATCTCAAATCTATTATTTCTATGGTTTTGTCTTTGATTCTTCTCATTTCAATCCCTTTTAATTGATTTATATTTATTGTGAATTTGTTCTTCTAATTTGATCATTATAATTTTGGCAATGTACTATGTTTATATGATTATTAATGTTTATGTTCTTTATATCATTATTTAAGGAGATGTTGAAAGTATATTTCCAATAATAGATGATGCAAAAGATGAGTTTATGTGTGTTTGTGTTTGTGTACGAGTGTGTGTGTGTGTACTTTTTGTTGGTTAACTATATGAAATAAATATCAAATAACAATAAAATTTGAACTTAAATAAAGTTAAAATGCAAATTTATGTAAACTAGATGCAAATAAAGTTCATGTGATGATGCATATTAATGGATCACATGTTTAGCAATAACTAGAAGGAAATTTAAGCATTCCTAGTTAATAAACTTAAGTAAAATCAATTGAGGAATTCAAACCTAACAAATGTCCTAACTTGTGCTCGAGAACACTCCCTTATTAAGTGACACTCAAAAGGTTATGTTCAGTTTAAGTTAAATCAAGCTAACTTATATTATAAAAAATTAAGATAAAGTTACCCATAAATTAAAACAAAATAAAATTCTTAAGTCAATTTTAGAAGCTTAAATTTCATGTTTCAAAGGAAAAAATTTCTAAAAATTACATATTTACCTATTTTTGTTGTTAAAATTCTACAATATTAGATCCCATCACATCTTGAAGTTTATTTAATAATTTTGATTGTATCATGTAGATCTATTTTTTTAATCATTCTTGTTTGTTTTCTCACAAAATGCTTTCTTGGCCAAGAGTTTGAGATGAAGATATCTCCTTAATTCCTTATGATCATGAAATGGCCAAAAGGGATGGGGAGGAATTTCTTAAAATACTATTGTTGAAGCAGTTGTGAGGATTCTTTTTAAATGCATTAGGTGCAACACAATTGTTCTTTGTTTAAGATGGATTTGATGTTGGTAATTCTGATTCAACAAAGCATTAGAGGTTTGTTTAGAAATAGGGCTTTAGTTTTTTTTTTTTTTTTTGTCACTTCAGAGGTGTTTTGAGGAGCTCATGTGAAAAAGGTGGTAGATTATTAGGGCATCACAAAAGGATCACCTGATAGAAGTAATGGTTCAAGCATGGGTAATGATTTAGACATACAAGAAGCAAGCAATGGCTTAGTTGCAAGTGTCAAATGCAACATGTATAATAAGATTTTGATGGACTCACATGGATAGACTACAAAGTCAAGGGGAGTGTGGCACACAAGTGGGCTACAAAATCGAGAAAAGTGAGCACATATGTGTGATAGGTTCAAAAAGAGTGTGGCACACAAGTGGGCTACAAAGTCGAAGAAGGTGAGTGCATATGTGCGATAAGTGAGTGCTAGGCATGCGACAAGAATGAACTAAGAGAATTAAAGAAGATTACATAGGAATAAGGAAAGTAAAGATAAAACCTTAAACTATGAATTTTAAAATCCTTTGTTCCATGAGAAATAATTGGAGAGAGATAACAAAAAGGTCAACAAAGAGATAGAAGGATAAAACATACTCTTCTAGATAGGGTTGTGTACTTCTAAGCATGGGCGTGCTCTTTTATGCATGATGAGCACTTGAAAGCTCATATTAAAATGCATCAAAACATCATTAAGTATATGGAGTGTTGCTATCTATGCATCATGCCCTATCCAAATAAAATAACTAACTTACTAACTAACTCTTAAATAAAAATATTCAATAGTTATAACTTTTGTTGAGTTTATTGCATAACTCAAAATAATAGAAATAAAGTAAATAAATAAATACTAAAGAAACAAAAATTAATTATAGCATTGGCATTCTATCTCTTCTCCTTCTCTACACTCCTTGGTTCAACCTCTAGTGATAAGTTTATGTACTTATTGTTCATGAATATCTAGCCATTTATTTCTACTCTAGACTCTATATGGGTATTGCTTTACTATTGACTGCACATGATCAATCACTGATGTCTATCTTATATAACTTTTATATCATGACCTAGTCTTATTATGCCAATATATTATTCTATTTTGGTCATCTCATATCACCAAAGTAGTATCTCAACATATTAAGAATATGATCTTCTATACAATACCTAAAATATTTTTTTATTTTCAATTTAACCCTATTTATTCTTATACAACTTTTACTAAAAGATTGTAAGGTACAAGCCCTTTTTCATTGATTCTACATATGATACATCATGTAGTTGCTAATCACCATCCTTAAACTACATCATACTATAGGATGTAGCACTCTAATACTATAATATCATGGCTTAAGTCTACTATTTTAAGATATTTTTAATCCCAAAAAATATGATGATATATTAAGATCCTAATCTATCATATATTGTCTTGAATCTTACCTTATATTTCTAGTGTGAGATTGCTTATCCCGATACACTTCTATTTAAAAACATATTATTAGTAACTTTTTATTTAGAGATTCACTTTTACCATGTCATTTAATGATCAATTATCACCTTTTGTGGTCTCAGGTGTCACAGTTTACAGATAGATATCTCATTTGAAAATTATTAATATATTTTCTATTCTTTGTTCTCCTGTGTGGAATTGAGTTACTTAGTCTAGGTCTCTTCATATTTTTAAACTATAGAATATTTTTTGTAAATATTAATTCATATATAATAATGTTTGAATTATAATATTTCAATTATTTGAAAATGCATTAGATGTAATTGACATAACAATCATTTTGCTTGCTGTTTGTCGAGTGAAATGTTGGTACAACCCTATTGTTATTTTCTTGGTACATATCTTAGTATTTTTCTGTCTTCTTTATCAAAGTAGAGGAACTTTGATCCACTAGGAGTACCAAAGGAATTATAGAGAGTTATTAAAAATATTTCTAAAATAAATAACACAAAATATAATTATTATATCATTTACATGTTAAACATTGCCAAATGGGATAAGACCTAACCCATTAGAAAATAACATTGGTAAATCAACATGATCATTTCAAAGTTGTGCAATCTTAAACACATTATTATTTGTTAGGTTGGCGAGATTATTACTTGTTGATTCACTTATGATGTTTTTAGAAATTTGAGTTATGAATTACTTGTTGATGTGAATGGATAAACAATCCTTGGAACATAACAATAAAGTAAATTCTTTCATAGAATTTATGCTTATTAAATCATATCTATTTCAACAAAAAATTGAGAAATCCTTATATAAATTGTCAAAATATGATGCCCTTTACCATTGCAATTATAAAGAACATTTATTCTACACTTATGGTGGGTCCTGCTGGTCATCATTCATGAGATCAATGAGAAGACTTGTCATTTGTCTCAAGATCCTCTCGAGTAAAGCCAAAGAGGTCTCAAAAGTTATCTCTCATTGCTATCCCCAACCTCTTCATGGCACAAAGCATCCTAGAGGTTGGGTCCTTCCATGCAAGTGCACCAACAAGTAAGAACAAGATAAAATCTATCCTACTTTGCATGCCTAATGAATTAGATATTATAATGAAAACTTTCACTACAAGTAGTATCTAAAGCCATAAAAGTTCATGCAAAATTTGAAACCAAGCATGATGTTAAAAATGGTGTTTTGGTGGAGGATTGTATTTCTCCCATCGTGACATATGACTTGAAGATGCTATTTGACTTTTATAGACTTAAAATAGATGTCATTGCAGAACATCATCGATGGGTCAAAAACTGAATCCTAATACTAGAAAATGACTTTACTTTTTGTACAATTGAAGATCTTGTTCAAGAACAATTATAATGTCAAATCTTGTCTTCACATCTCGCTTAGCCTAGCTTGAGACAAGTTGCTTATAATGAGATGAGCTAAATAGAAAAGTGAAAGAATCTTAGATGTAGTTTCATTCAAGACAATTTGGCCATAAGGAGACTTGAAAGATTCAAGAGGGGAAAAGAGTTGCATAGTGGAACAATTGGACAAGAAATGCCCAAATGTTAACAAGAGCACTTGTTGAAACACAAGGTTGACAATCAATAAGAAACAAACTACATAAGTGACGTTTAACAATCTTATGTCCTTGTATAGGAATGTGCAAATTTTTTATTATAAAATATTATTGTATAGGCAAACTTATTATCCATACCTTTTTAAGAAGTGTGATAATGAAGTTCTGTATAAAGACATTTGATTATATAATGTCATTTTTGTTATCATACAATGTTACTTAAAGAGTTAAAATGATGATCCGATAATATTTTTAAATAATATTATTATATGATTTTGTTACTAAAAAATTACCTCTATATGTCATGTTAAAAAATATATCATAATATTAGTATTTAAACATAAAAAATATTATTTTGATGACATGAAGCCAAATAACTTTATCTATAGTGTTAAATTATTTATTAAATTTATCCAAATAACAATTAACCAAATAGCTCTTACATGAAATATTTAAGATATACTTCATAGCCATTTCCTATTCATGCTTAAGCCAACTCTTGAGATCTATTACCAATCAGCCCATTGAGACTTTTCACAATCTCAAATGTTTGGATAGTTACTTTTTAAGTTGGTTTTTATAGTATGCAAACCTTTTTTAGTCAACACCTGCGCAATATATAATTTAGTGAACACTTTTTCCAACCCAATTATATAATTTTCCCTTTTATTAATAATGAAGTTTCTCTCTTACTTTCTATAATACTAGTTTTTTAGTAATGAAAAGTATTAGATATTTATCATGTATTTTTCACATATATGCATATATACAATGCAACATTTTTCATTTGCCTTTTGTCAGTTTACCATAGCAAACATAGCCAGAAGACAATCAAATTTGTGTAACAATGGCAACATCATTTGGTATGTTGCTCTTGAACAATTCCTTCACAGATGGTAGGACTGCAACACCAGCTTAATATACTGTATTTTTCGCCGGATTTTTTCCAACATTGTTAAGTCACTCCAGCTATTACTTGGATTTTATTATTTGTCAGGCGCAATTGGAAGAGTTCCAAGTGACGTACCTCCTCTAAATTCCATATTTCCATTCACACTGGCAAGTCCAAGTCAATGTTTATCATTCCAATAATGCTTGCTTTATATTTTTTTTTTTTTTTTTTTTTTTTTTTTTTTTTTTTTTTGTCGTAAAACATAGTTTGTTATTCAGAATAATAAAGTTGATATTATTTGTCCCAACCAGTTTCACTAATAATGTTTTGTCACATAATTGAAATTCTCTCTTTTGTTTGACATGCAGCCAACATCGAAAGTAAAGTAAAAATTTCCTTAGAAAATCCAAGTCAGGAAAAATAGTAATATTTGATCCTAAATAAATACAATATAGGAAAAATTAATTTTTAAAACTCAGAAGCTTTTTGGATTGCATACTGAGAAAGTGGCCAATAAACCTACAGGACTGAAATAATATCAAACCTTACAAAAGAATTAATCATAAATATTCAAAAAGCTTTATAAGAAATCAAAACAGGAACAGATGATATTTCCAATAGATAGTATATGCATATGTTTCAGGATATTATATGTATAATACCTTGTCGAAGCATGTATTATACAAGGATCGAAACCCCTCACCAACCCAACCGCAACTCCAAGTCCAGCTCTTGGGCCACCGACTCCTCCTCGCCCTTGTCTTCTTCGTCGCCGTCGTCGCCGCCGTCGTCGCTGTCAGTTCTCGACGATCCCATCTTCTCCAATGTCGAATAATCCTCGTGCGTCGAACGCACCGCGCCGAAATTTATGGTGCCAAAGTGATGGTTAGGGTTAGGGTTCTGTTCATCCGCAACGGAGAAGTAGAAATTTGCTGAGTCCACGGTCTGCCCACCGGCCGCATTCTGCCCTTGTTGAGCGTAGTAGAAGCATGGTCCGTTGCCACCGTGCTCCGTAGGAAAGCCCGTCTGAGGGGGTCCCCGAGACGGCTCGGGTCCGCGCTGCTGTAGCCTGGCGCGGTCGCGGCGGTGGACGTTCATGTGCCCCCCGAGCGCCTGGGCCGATCGGAACTCGCGGCGGCAGTAAGCACAGGGGTAGAACCGAGGGGGCCACGTGGTTCCCGAGGCATTACCGGTGTCGGCCGCAAAAGCCCTCACCTCCCAGGAGTCCTCCTCGTTGTCTTCTCCTGGGGGACAGCCATGGCCGTTGCTCCACATGCTTGCCTTGTGCTTCTCCGGCCTAGGTTCTTCTTCAACTTATGAGAGAGTAGGGATAGCTGCTAACCCAGACAACTGGGGTTTGGAGTGGACTCGTGCTATAAGAAGATGGAAAAGAATAAAGGGGCTAGAGAGAGAGAGAGAGAGAGAGAGCAAATTCTATCCTGAAGTGCTTGACAGATTGGTCTGTTTGGCCATTGGCTTATGTAGAGAGAGAGTGGCCAATTCTAGGGTTTGGGCAGTAGACTACAAAGCACATAGCTTCGAGTGTATCGACATCTGCGTGATGCATGGTAAGCGTTGGAGGCTAGTTAAGGAGAGAGAGAGAAAGAGAGGGATAGAGAGAGATAGGGAGAGGGAGAAGTGGTCGAGGAATTTGAGAAAGATTAGTAAGGAGTATTGGTGGCGGCCGCAAGCCGTATCTTTGGGTGTCACTAGCGGCCGGCTCTGTGTTTTGTTGCATACCGACTTTGTGACAGGAAAACAAGAGTCAAACAGAGAAGAAGCAGTGGAAGGCTAGAGATGTACGTGTGAGAGGATGGGATGGACGGAATATTTATATTTTTTATTATTCCATCAGTGATAAGAACGTTCCATGCGACGAAGGAAGCTAAGATAAATGAATTCCGTTTGACGTTCGACATGGAATGATGATTTTATATAAGTTTTTTTATGTCAAAACTTCTTTATAGCTCTTAATAGAATATTTTGTATAAAAAATAAACAAAAATATTTGAAATTTTGTTAAGAGGGTAGGAAAATGTTTTTTGTAAATGTCATTTTAGAAGATAATTAGAGTCTAGAATTTGCTTTTTATATTTTTTTATTTTCAAGATTGAAATACTAGCAAATTTTGAAATGCTTTTTTGCAAAATGAATAGTTATGCAAAAGCCATGTGGCATCAACACTTGAAAACAATTATGGACTGAAATCTCTTTGTATTCATTCATCATGAATAGACATACAGAATTGTTGATCGTCATTCAAAAATCTGTGAGAAACATCAGAAAATGATAAAAAAAAAAAGGTCAAAGGATAAACATACAAATGCAATTATTTTGAGTATTTTACTTTCCAAAAAATAATTAATAAATTTTAAATACAAATTTACATTCATTTTGATAATTATTTTCATTTGAATTCTTATGCAAATTATCATTTAAATTTACTTTTAAATTTATCATAAATCATTTTTGTTTTATTTTAAGATTATTTGGAATAATAAATTTAAACTTAAAATTTGAATTTCAATTCATTTGGATATTTTTTTCATTTGAATTTTTATTTCAACATATTCATTCAATAGTTTAAATTTTTTATTTAATATTTAGTTTTAATTTTATGATTATTTAGATTAAGATTATTTTTTTTATCAGTTGAATAAACTTTTTATTGAATCTTTAGATTTTGTACCACTAGTTTGATAATAAAAAAAATCATTATATTATTTTTACTAATAATTTTTTAAAATATTTTCAAATCATATATCTCAAGATCAAATATGCTAATCAAAAAGAAAACTTAATCACTTGATTCAAGTAACTTAATGTAGTATCTATAGTGTGAATCGTAACTAAGACTAAAAGAAACATGAGCTTGAGAATCACTTAAAGAAGACCTTTATTGCGTCATCATATTTGGTCTTAGAATGTAAATTTATAATAATTTATCTTGTGGCATTAGGATTCAATGAATTTTTTGCATGAGTGTTAGACATTTTTAAATTATTTTTCACTCATACTGCTCTAGTCTTAAGGAATGCATCTTGTCTAAATTGATTCATATATATCTTTATGTTAAACATTGTAAAGCTTATATATTGCGTTAGTTAGTCAAGCTTAATTAAGTATAAATTGTCATTTAATTGAAGTGAGTAAAATCTATATAATTTGTATTAATGGTACTTATATTATGTCCTCATCATTTAATATAACTAATTATTCTTGGAGTTGAATAGAGAGTTGCTCATTGCTGATCCTCAATTAGTTTTATTAAATATGTTATTCATGCATGTATGACACCTTTATCATATGAGTACAACTTTTGTTTCTTAAGATGTGTTAATTGATATTTTGAACTTTTTTTTGTATAATATAGTAATAAATATTGTACTAGCACAATATATTTTTTTGATAGATTAATCAAAAGATCAATATGGTGATATAATATGAATTGAGGTTTTTCATTATCACCTCATGTATGGTCTCTATATTGTGCAAGTATGTTATTTGATTTTTTGAAAGGTATTAAGAATCATATATAGCTATTGAGTTTAGTACAATGTGATAGTAGTCATCATATGTGCACGATAAAATTTATTAAACATGTTGGATTTACAACTTACGAAATAAGTGAATTGATTTGTTTTATATAAGTATGATCACTTATCATATAAGTAGGACACCTTTGTTCAGAGAAGTATAGTTGGATACATAGGCATTTCAATAAGTTGATTTGTATCATATATGTATGATCCACATATCGTACAAATATGAGCTTTTATACACAAAGAGGTTGTAAGCTAAGAAAATCTTTATATTAATGCATTTATGTATCAGATAAGAAAAATGCAAGAACTAAAAAAATAAGACTAGTAAGAGTCATATTATTCATACCTATACGATGCACTCATCATTAAGTACAATTATTTAAGTGTTGTAAAATCAATTAATCAAGATTATCTAAAAATTCAAATGATGTGCTTATTGTCACATCATACTTATATGATCCATTAGATCGAATAGTATGATCAGTTTAAAATAATGAGTAATGACTAGTTTGATTGATTTTTAAGAAAATTGATTATAGTTATTTGAGAGGTGCTTGGAGCAATTAGAGAGGTTACAAATGTCTATATGGGTCCAAGCATTGTGTTAATGACTATTATTAACTTGCATATCTTTTGACAAGCTACATATTAAGATTATCATCACTAAGAGAAGTGTTATACCCGGTAAAATATTATAGGTTTAATCTTCAATAATTAAATTATGGCTTGGATGATTTCAAATCGATAGTAGGATGAGCCAGGAGCTCAATTGGAGGCTATTAGAATTTCTGAAAATTTCTGGGGATTTTTCGGAGCACCGAGGAAATTTTTAAGTAATTTTCCCTGTTTAATTGGATTTTTGGAAATTCGAAAATCTATTTAAATCGGTTAATTAGATTTTTAAACCGGAATTTGGTTTTTACCGCGCGTGAACCGGACCGGAGCGGTTCAGCGAAGGCGGGGGCGATTCGCCGAGGTGCGTTTGCGCGTGCGTTCGGATAAGTCGCGGATAAGCGGATCGGACGGATGAGATCAGCGGTGGAGATTAACCGGCTGATCGGGTGTTAAGCGGCGTTTTAGAAGGTCAACCGGCGCTTAATGGGTTCTTAACGGGTTATTACCGGTTTAAGCGGGGTATTTAACCCGAACCGTTTCGGCCCTTAGGGTTTCGAACGGCGGCCGGAGACGAGGTGTTCACGGCGGACGGCGATATTTTCCGGCAGCCTTTCAAGGGGCTTTTTGTACCTGGAGGTTCGCGTGATCGAGGAGAATCGATTGGTACCGGTTTCGTTCCGCGAGGAGCAGCGGTTGGTCGCGTGCGAGCTTCACCGTCGCTACCGTCGCCGGAGAAGAAAAAGGTAGGAAATTTCGGCTTAAATTAGTTAATTAGCAATTTAAAAATATGGATTATTTTGCAATTAGCTACCGGAGCATGCGAATTGTGGTTTTTGAAAATTATTAATGCAAATTATTGATTTTAGCATTTTAGGGTTTTCGGAAAAAATTATACCCGTCAAATTGGAAATTTTACCGAGCAATTGATGATTCTATTATGGACTTTAATCATGTTAAGATTGTATCAAATGCTGAAAATTGTTTAATTTCATAGATTGTTCGTTTAATTTCATAAATTGTTAAATGAGGATCGGATGAAAACTTCGGCGGGAAATTTGATTGAATCTTAGAAATTAGTGGCATTATTGACAAATTAGGATAGTATGAACATCGGATTTTGCTTCGCCTTGATCTCGGTCGCCGGAAATCGACGGGGAAAACGGAATTTCCCGGAGGAATCGTCGGCTAGGGTTTCGCAGGCGTCGGGCGGAGGAAGGAGATGGATTAGATTAATTTCAGCTTAGTTAATTAAATAATTGTAATTAATTAATAATTAATAATATTTAAATACTAAACGTCGGCTGGAAAATTTGATTTAAAGGTTCGGCCGGTGGGTTCGCGGTTCAGCCCGGTTTTTTCCGAACCGGCAGCGAAACCCGGTTCAGCGGAACGAGGGCGCGGACGAACGGCGGAGGAAAAACTTAATTCGGAAATTAATCCGAATTTTCGGAAAATATGTGGAATTTTTTTTAATCCGAATTTTCGGAAAATATGTGGAAAAATTTTTAATCCGAATTTTCGGAAAATATGTGGAATTTAAATTTTCGGAAATTTATTTCAAATTTTCGGAAAAAAAGATATATGTGGAATTTAAATTTTAAATTCGGAAATTTATTCCGAATTTCGGAAAATGGATAAAGGGCAGAAATTGAAGTTGAAATTTAAAATTTCCTGAAACGAGAAAAAGGTGATTTAGGGAAATCACATAGACAAATTGAAAGTTACTGTTGGAAATTATCCATAAATTCAGTACAGCTGGATCAGTTGGAAGGAAGTGTGACACTTGGGTAAGTGTTACCAGAATAGTCAGAATTTCGATACAGTTTATGTTACTTGGATGGCATTGACATGGATTGAGTCAGTTTACTCAGTGTTGGCATATTTTATGGATTGGCATGCTGGACCGGACTACTATAGACCCTATATGATGTTTTAGGGTAGTTGTGGTAGGTAACTGTGCGGTTCAGACTTAGCTTCCACAGTATACATGTGGACTGGTATGCGCCTTGTTGTACCTGGACACATGTTGCCGGATCTTGGAGTTAGAGATTGGCAATGACTGTAGGGGCGTGAGCTTCTATGGAAGTTGTTGGTAGAGGACTCCTTGGGACGGTGGCTGGGTCGATCTCTCCTGGTCCATGTGTGTAGGCCTGCGCGCCTGAGGGTGGCAGGGGTGTCTCGCAGTGGCTAGCCAAGTGTGTAGGCCTGCGCGCCTTAGGGTGGCAGGGGTGTCTCACGTTGGCTAGAGATTTTGTGACTGGATTTGTCTATAGTCTCCAGGAGATTGATTGACGAGAGACGCTGCGGTGTCGGGTGCTTAGGCGCCATGCGTGTTTCGAGATGGGCGTTCCCACTGGCACGCTACCTGGAAGCCCAGAGGAGAGCTACTCTGGTGTGACTAGGGGTGACTGTGGTTGGTCGGAGTCTGGGACTTAGAGTGCCTTTCCACCCTACATTGTTATGCTGTATTCCTATACTTTTGCTATTATCCTTCTCTTGCATGTGAGTTTTTACTAGCTGTCTTTCCTACTGGGCGTAGCTCATTCCTTTTTATCTATATTTTCCAGTGGCTCGGCAGACTTGACGCCACCCAGCTTTAGGTGGGATCGTGATCAGTAGGCTAGTGGAGGAGATCTGATCTGTGATTATCCGAGACATTCTGGTTAGTTGATTGTTGCTGTTGGATGTATTCAGTGAGACTGTTATTTTTATGTCTTGTATTATGTGAGAATGATTCTGACTTATGTATCTAGTTGGATGATATTGTATTTGTTGGACTTGGATCTTATTCTTGTGATGTGATGTAGTTTCCATTCACTGTTTTACTTTATTGTCTTGGTGGTATAGTGTGTGGAGTGCCATATTTTATCTGAGGATGTTATGTATTTTATTTTTGATGGTGAGGTCATTACATGACTATGGAACTTAACCGTGGGGGTTCAGACTTCTATTAGACCGGTTCTCCTATCGGTATGGGTTAGGAGTATTGGGTCTAGCAGGAGTAACATTGCGCGAGTCCATCTGTTAATTCAGGAGTCATGAACCTGATTTGACGGTGTACCCGGGAGATGGGATCCACATTGTTAATGAAAGTAGGTGTGTAATGATGTGTTATATCCTATGTTTTTCGTAGGCTACTCAGGTTGGTATGGGACGATCTGAGCTGTCTATATGTAAAAAAAAAAAAAAAAAAAAAAAAAAAAAAATGTATGCCAAAAATCAGCCTAGGAAAAAATGGGGTGTAATAAGAAGTGAAGCCAACATATATTCTTCATTATTTTAGCTAAGTTGGAATTTATTTTTCATTTCTTTAACTTCATATTAGTTTGTCTCTTTCTTAAATTAAACTTGGTTGTAAAACCTTGTATTAAGTTTTGTATTTGATTTATTTGTCCCATTATTAGAACTTTCTATTTTTTCTTTAACCTAGTGATTGTAAACTCTTTAAAACTAGCGTGTAGGATCATTTGTCATGATGCTTATAGCATCTCTTAGCCTATATGAGGTTTTAACACACTTTTTGAAAGGTATTTAGTATTTTTACTTAACCTTTTTTCTAAGAGTAGATATAGATTCAAGTTTGAATCAAACTATCTAAAATTACTTATGTATTATACGTTGCTCTCCCACACAAGTTTATAAAGCTAAGAACATTTTCTAAAATAATTATTTACAACAACATTTAAGAGTATAAAAGACTTTTATCGTTATTTTTAAGATTGTTTAAATTTGTAATTATTCAATCAAACCCTTCTTGTGTGGACACCTCACTTTAAGATTCTTCATACTTTTTATAATTGAAATTTGAATGTTATTGTCCTTTTTCTATATAAATAAGTTCTTTGATAAAATAAAACATTTGATGTTAAAAATTTAGATAAATTCGTAAATCATCTATATGCATACACAATATTTTTAGAAAACATAGGTGAACAACCCTTCTTTTCTCATTAGGAAGATCCTCTCTTTATGCATGAATGCATGCATGATGTTTTAGAAAGATATAAGTGATCAACTCCTCTTCTCTCTTTAAGAAGGCAAAGGAAATTTTCCTTCTCCTCTATTACCTATTTCCTTATTGTGTTTGCATCATCAATTTGATATTAAAAATTTTACATTAGAAGACTAGCTTAAATCTTATTTCTCTTTTACCTTCTCTCATGTGAGCCTTATCTTTGAGCCACATTAGAGGACATGCACCTTATCAATGATTAATTATCATATGAGGTTAGCTAGAGAAGCCTTTTGTTGTTACCACCCAAGTATCTAACTAGAGTGAAGTTCCTATAAAATCGCATATATTATTCAAAGAAAAACCTTGGATTCATAATTTTCAAACTCAACACAACAATTAGTCCAATTCATAAGCCATTAAGGTATTACATCATCATATTTTTGGGGTTTCTATTCCTTCCAAAGCCTTGACTACTCTATCACCACTAGTTTTCTAAGAAATCATTATGTTATCTCTTATCACCCTATTAAGACATTATCTCCTCCAAAAGTATTTTCTACTTTAATTACCCCTAAGTTAGCTTTATGATCCTTTAAGATTATCACTCCATTGCTTATTTTCCTTACAATTGACACTATTAAGCATGATATGTTAGTTAACCAACCATGCAAGATAATGTTTGAAAAGATTATTAAGCAATCTCTTGCTAGTCATATAGATGTGCTAGAGTATTATTTGAGTATTCTTACTACTTTTGAGCTTTCAATTATTGCATCTTTCAATCCATTTTTAGGTTTGTTAATGTAGATAGTTAATGGATTTTAAAATCTATTATTAAAATTAGATATGACTGCTTATTTTAAAGGGGTGTCATTGAATTTTGAGCATATATAGAGTTGTGCTCCCTCTAGTGCCAAACATTTAATAAAGAAAATATACATTTATCATCACATTAGAGCATATAACAACATGCCCTAGATTATACTAAAGTACAAACTTTCCTTGTTTCCCTACAAAGTTGACAGACTTTTTACAATCAAAACATGTATACTATTATATTATATTGCTATGCTCAAATCCCAATAAATCAATGTTGCCAAAGGTTCTTTATCTAGATTTTTTTCAATTCTAGTCAAAGATGGGATTTCTTTTTGCCTTATTTGTTGTTCTTGCCTTTGATCTTAACACATTCCAACAATACAGGCTAGATACCATGACAAGCATACACCATAAATGGTTGTATTTAATATTTACCCAAAGAGTGCCATAATGGACCTAATTAAGTGTTTTCCATTGCCAAAAAAAATGATCATAGTGTACATACCCCATATTTTCCTGATGATGGTTGATCGACACTACAATGTAGGTACATTATATTTTTGGATTATTTTATTATATTTTTAAAATTTTTTTGCAAGTAGCATAGGTTATACCATAATTTAACTTTAAACAAGTTCAATGGGATTAGGATTTTTTCTAGAATGTTTTAGGTCAATTTAAGCACACCATGTTGCTTGATAATAGAATTGAATGACTCTATAGTTACACTACATTCGTCAGTAGAAGACAATGCAACAAAAGGTGGTTTGAACATTGTATTTTAGTGGTGATTAATGCCAACCACTCTACATAGTCAGCCATATGCATCAGGAGGTTATGCCTAATTGCACTTGGTAATTGTCCAATTACATCAAGTGGTTAAGCGAAATAACTTGAATAATTGGTTAGACTGCATCAATTGGTTAAGCTCAACTTTAGCAATGCATTATTATGTGTGCTATAGCTATATCATCACAACATTATATAAAGTATGTATCATGATTTTATAAGGGAAATGAGAATTATTTGATTCCTTGCCATTTCCTCATATGTGCCTAAAAGTATCTCCTTTCCATTGTGTGATGTGTAATTGCTACAAAGAGAAAGATTAAGAATTAGAACATCATGTAGAAGGATCTTTAGGGAATTTTATGTGACATTGGAGAAATTTATTGGCTTCCAATACGTTACTTTGTAGCTTATTGACATGTTTTCTAAAGCAATCTTCAAGTTTTGAGCTTCCTATTTTTGTTTATGATAAAGGTAAAGATTTGATATAAAAAATGAAATTATTGTAATGAGAATTATTTTATTAATTATTTTAAATTTTAAAATTTATTTAATTTTTTTTAAAAAAAATTACATAAAACTAAAAGGGTGTACAATTCCAAAAAGAAGGGAGAAGGACTCTGAGCACTCAAATATGCATTATTATGAACCTATTTGTGTAAATTTCATAAAAGTTAGACTTGAGTTGATCATAAACTGGATGTTTAATCATATAGAAAAAGTATTATTATTTTAAATTGTATGATTTGAAAGAGAGAAAATTATTAAATTATCAAATATTGTTAGCAAATTTTGAATAACATTATGACAAGTAGTACAACTCATAACAAGTCTAATGGTATAACTTTTGTAAAAATTATATGAGTATTGATCATAAAATGAGATGTTAAACTTATAATATAATTTATTTAATATTTATAAGATTGAAAGAAAAATATTATAAAAAATATAAAATAGTGCAAAAAGTTATTAAAATTTGATGACAAGTAGAGCTCAACAAATAGTTTTATATTAAAGCTATGACCAATTAATTTTTAGAGGTCATTTGGATAAACAAATTTAAGAAGCATATGCCAAAAGTTTTAATTTAAGCTTAAAGAAAATTTTCTATTACCTAATTTCCTAAGTGACATACATAAATCCCTAATGGCAAAAGAGAAGGAAATGACACAAAATAGTTGCCCAATTTCAACCACTGGCAACCCAATTGATGGTGCAAAGGGGCATCATTGAGAATGGATTAAGTCTTGGATTGCCACTATTCTATGAAGAGAAAATGGTAAAAGAAGAATATATGTATGAGCAACCTATAAAAGAGGATTTGGGTTTCTACGGGAATGAATTTGGAGAGAACGTTAAGGAATTTGGGCAAACTGTTTGAAGAGAGAGTGAGCGAGAGAGAAAGACAGAGAAGTAAAATTATCTCTTTGGTTTGTTGTGTGTGGGAGAAAGGGAAAGGAAGAGTTTTTGTCTTGGGAAGAAGTGAAATTTGGGAATTTTATTACAGTAGTTGAGAAAAGGAATCAAGAGAAAAGGAAAGACCCAAGGAAATTAGGAATTTCAATGAAGGGATTTTGTTAAGGATAGATCATTTTTCTTGGTGTAACCACTACAAAGTGAGCTATTATAAGCATATTTTGTAAGTTGGAACATTTATGTGATGTATGTTGTATTACATTTGATTAGCTTTTAAGTAGAGAGAAAATTAAAATTCTTGTTGGAAGGTATATAAGATAAATTGCTATTTCCATATGTTTTTGTTATAATGCAATAAATGAATCTTCAAGTTCAGGGAATTGGTTGTTGTTTGATTAGCATGCTATGGTCAAATGTTATGGTATAGCGAGTACATTACTTTATTTTAATTCATTTAAAATGACTATTTTATAACATTTTAGGAGCTTTGATGGTTTGGAATAATAATCTATGGCATGTTATATATAGCCCTATTACATGGAACTAGGGAAAAATGAACATGATATTTTTAAATTAACTAAAATAATTTTTATTAAAAATTTCAAAAAAGAATTATAAAGAGTACAAACAAAGTTTATCTTTTAAAAACAAGGATCTTATATTAAAAAAGTCATTGTGTTGTAGAATACTGATGTCACTCATGGGTATTATCCAAAAGTCGAACCTATTAATGGAACCAATGAGAAGGTGTAACTTGCTCCAAAGTATTGACTAAGGGAAAAACCTAATTTAAAAAAAAATATCAAGCCTTTATTTTTAAGAATAAATCACGACTGGTAATAAAAAAGAAAGGAAAAAAATTGAACAAAGAAAAAGGTCAAATTAGATGGGGTTCAAGGACAGGGTTTTAACAGGAATTTTAAAAGAGATGTCAAAATAATTGTAAAAGATATTTAAAGGGTTTTAATTTAAAGGGAGAGAGCACAGCATTGACATGTTGGTTTCATTATGGATAGTTTTACTTTACATCTAATATGATATGTTTGTTATTTGGACCCAAAGTATGACAAGATCCAAATTTGTATCATTTTGTATTCTTGTTATATAGTTTTTCCTTGCAATGATTATGATGGCTAGCTAAACCCTTTTGTCTTTAACAACTTTATAAATTAAGATGCATATCATATTGATATAAGGGAGCAATGAGAGAGAAGCTAGTTTAATATTAGGAAATAGATCACATGTGATGTATGAGTGCTATTATAATACTTATATGTATTAGTTTAACATTAAATATAGTGTTTACTTTCTTTTTCACTATGAGAACTACTATATATATGTGAACTTTTTCTTTTAAAAAGAAGTTATCTTTATAGATTACATGAGTATTTATCTTGTTCTAGCAATAAACTTTTATTATGATTGTTAACATTTAAGAGATTTAAAAGTAAATATTTTCTAAGTGCTCAAAATTAATTAAAACATGGTTCCAAATTAGGGCACTACAAAGTTAGTATCAAAGTAGTTAAAATTTTAGAGAGGAGAACCATGGGACATAGACAAATCTTAGGAAGAGAAATCAAGAGGTGAACAAACCTATGGTGAAAAACTTACAAATAGGATCACCTAAGTTATATAAGAATGGTGGACATCCAAGTGGGGAAAGCAAACATTACTTTTTGAAATTCATGTTCTTGCTATATGTGTTTTACCATTTAGATGAAAACCTCATAAGAAAACCTTAAAAATATCATAGTTGGAGTAGTGTTGGAACTAATCTTCACACATAAATTTAAAATAGAGAATCATGTATAATATGCAAATTTTGACATATGGTACATAAAGGCCTACATATAATACATTAGGTTTATGCAATATACATCTGGGATAAAACATGGAACCAATGAATCACAAACATTAATCTATTATTTGCATACAATATGCAAGCTGATCAAATGATTTGACTTAATGTTCATTGATATCTAATGGAAGGTGCACTAGCTAATGTAAAATAGATTCAAATAATATGCACAATATGTATTCAAGGATGTGCAATATGTTAGTTAGAAAGAAGTAAAAGGGAACTATTAAGGAAATTTTAGAAGAAATTTTTGAGAAAAAGGATTTAAAAAATCTAAGTAATTTAAAAATTTAGAAATGATTAGACTAAACTTATGAAGGAATAATGCATGAAGAAAAAAAAGGATAATTTATTAAAATTTTTCACTCTATAAAATTAAAGTGTGTGATATACAAGTAATTGAATATTAGATCTGTAACACGTGTAAAAAAGATTTGATAATGTGCAAAATGACATCCCAAAATCTTAATATGCATTACAAAGTATGCATGAAAAAAGGAAGGATGCTTTTGAGAATGATTAAATTTTTGACACTTTATCAACTTAACATGTATGATGTCGAAATAATTGAATATTAGAATTGGAACATAGTTAAGAAGATTTCATAAGGGGAAAGAGATCAAGAAAGTAGTGAACATCAGTAATGCAATCTAAGTAAGCTGTTATACTAATTTAAAATAAAGGAAAGCAAGAGCAAATCAAGTGAACTAGGTGATGGTGTAGTTCTTAAGATTATGTTCACCACATTTTGGAGATAATGTATATCCTTTGTTGGAAAAAGATAGGCCATAGAGGATTGAAATGTTGTTTGATAGCATTGCATGTGTAAACTATAAAAGAGTTCCTCTTGTGGTATTAATACTTCACAGTGCTATTAGACATTAGTCAAGGTGATATTAAGAATTTAATTTGGAGGATAGCACAATCTAAAATATCTTGAAGGAAATTCCATCAAGCCTTTTTCAAAGATGGATAATTTAAAAAAAATTAATTTTTATGTCTTGCAAGAATTATTTTAATCAAACTTAATATTCTAATTAAAATAAAATTAAAATACCTAAAATTTAACTTAAAATAAATCTCTTAATGGTCTATCAATCTAACTACGATGATCTTTATAGGATTTAATATTTGTTTCTCTTCTTCTGTAAAGTCTCTTATGAACATAATTATAGGCTATTCACAATCTAAAAACTAATTATAGGCTATTCATAATCTAAAAACCTACTCAACTAAATTTATTAAAAATACTTAGAGCTTATATTATCAAACAAAACATCATGACTAAGGATCAACACTATAATATTGAAATAATAATCTCATGGTGAAAATCAAGGAATAAGAATTATGTTAAAAGAGAGATCACACTGACTTCCTTGCTAATTATATGCTAGAACTTATGGAAGGCTAAAAATGTTAAGATCTATAAGGTTAACCAAATAGCAAGCTCCATCATTAGCAACATTATAACAAATAACTTTAACATTTTTAATTGCTTCCTCCTTCTAGATCAAATGTAATGCATTACTAATATGTAGTCAATTATGAAACAAAATTTATTTAAGTAACTTGATAATTGAAATGGATTGTCAAAATATTACCAAACTTATGTAAGGTTTGATTGATAATACTTGGATTCTATCAAACATCATCCAACAAATCAAAACACAAAAGGAATTTCTTAACATGCAATGAACTTTCTTACCAAAAGATGGTAAGGTTTTTGGCAAAATTGGCTGTTTAAGGTTCAACATCAACAACTTGGGAAAAATTCGCAACCAATTCTAACTTACTACAAGGCTCTAATCAAGCTTGATAAACTTTAGTATTTATATATCCACACATCATATAGGGTATGAAACATCAACTCACAAAATAATCTCAGTATGATGAGGAAATATTGAATTTTTTCAAGCATAAGAACTCATCATATAATACAAAATCAAGCACCATATTATATGATACAATGTTAATTGTAATGGTCACTACATCATACTATGTCAATTTAGGCAATCAAGGTAACAAAAGGTATGTTAATTCTTGTTCACAATGAGGATTGACCAAATCAGTGTGCTTTCCTTTAGTCTTTGAATGAGAAAGTACATTCACCAATCAACTCATATCATTCACAATATTATTATGTCACCATGACTCTTCATATCATCCTTATATGATTAATAGAATTGGCAGAACATCTATCATTTATCAGTTCAAGATCCAATTTGAATTTAAACTATTATGATAGATGTTGCAAGATTCACCTCAATGAGCTATTATTTTCACAACCAATTGTCTTATTAGACAAATCGATCTAGCTTCTACATTTATTGCTCATCAGAGCACAAGATCACTCTTAAATGAATCCTTTGCATTGCACACCAAACTAGTATGTTATTTGTATGTGTGTACTTTTTGATCAGGCACACCAACATATTAAATCTCTTTCAACACTACTTTTTTCAAACTTATATGATTAGTAATCAAACAATTACATCATCATACTTTTTCATCGAATACCTCCTACTAATCAAATTAATATGATTGCATAATAATTTCTAAATCCACCTGGCTCTACTTCGGACAACTTCATCCAACATTATGATCCTTTAGACTAATGCATTCTCTATTTTATTATACAAAAAAATGTGAAAGTTTAGTGTATATATTAATTTATTTCCATGGCAATGTATGAAATTTATGTGTTAAAAGTAATGTAAACTTTTTTAAAAAAAAGTTGTTCAAATTGGAAATGAAGGATGATTTTCTAAATGTAATCATAAAAGAAGTGTAAGTGAAGTAACCAAGTTTTGAAAATTACTAATATCCAAACCATGTTTAAAAATTTAGGAAGGCCTTATATTGGTTAAAACAAGCTCCATGTGCTTGGTATGATAGCAAGATTATCTTCTTCTAATAATTACCCATTACTATTTTATTTGATTATAGACCTTCTCATTCATTTTTATTTTATCATGTGCTTGATGCATTAATTGTTAAATTAAAACAAATTATTAATCTGTTACTTGTAAGATTACCAAATAGGATTAAAAATTTGAGTATTTGTATGATGAAAGATAAAGATGTGAGGTAAGAAATTTTTTGTTAAATTGTTTGTTTTGTCTTTATCTAAATTTGATATTATTTTGGGAATGGATTGGTTGTGTGACCCAAATGTTCATTAATCATGTTTAAAATAAAATTAAATTGACAAAGAGAAAGTAGATTATCATAAAAAAATGGAAAGGGATCCCACTCATCTCTATGTTAAAAGCACACAAGTTATTAAGAAATAATAATGAAGGATTCTTGTTATCTATTATATATATATATATATTAATTACAAGATATTAGGCCATAAAATGTGCTTATAATATATGATTATTTGGAAGTCTTTTGAAACAATTGTTGGGTCTTCCTCCTTATTAGGAGATTGAGTTTGAGATTCAATTGGTATTAAAATAGAACTTACATCAAAAAGCTTCATATAAAATGATACCTACAGAATTATAAAAAGTGAAAGTTCAAATTCAAGAGCTATTGGACAATGGCTTTATTTATCCTAGCATGTCTTTTTGAGGAGAACCAATTTTTTGTTATTAAAAAATATGGTAATTTGTAGATGTGTATAAACTAATATGTGTTGAACAAGTTGGCTATTAAAAATAAATAACTACCCCTAAGAATTTATGAATTTGTTTATTAGTTACAAGGTGATAGTATATTCTCCAAGGTATTTTTAAGATATATCTACCATCAAATGAAAATTAATGAAGAGGACATTGCCAAGTCCACTTTCAAGGTTCATTATAGGTATTTTGAGTTTTTAGTGATACCTTTTGGACTTATCAATGCACTTATACTTTTTATAGATTTGATAAATAAAATTTTTTAAACATTTTTGCATCAATTTGTGGTTATTTTAATTAATAATATGCTTATGTACTTGAATTCTTTGGAAGATCATGTAAATCACTTACAAATCATTTTGTAGATTTTGAGAGGACATCAACTCTGCACTGAATTCTCCAAGTGCAAATTATGGTTGCCCCAAATAATATTTATACAAGTAATTAATGTAATTAAGATTTCTTTAAATCCTCAAAATATTATTGCCATTATGAATTGGCCTCGATCCACTATTGATTTTAAGATTCAAAGTTTCTTGGGCTTAATTAGATGTTATAAAAAGTTGTGCAAGGTTTTCTTAGATAGCATCATACTAATAAGACCGACTCAAAAGGCTATAAAATTTGAATAAGATATTGATTTTGAGAATCATTTCATAACTTTAAAAGAAAATATGACTATAACTCTAGTCTTGGTGTTTCTAAAATGATTTAAGGAACATCAAATATTTAGTGATGCTTCGCTTCAAGGGCTAAGTTGTATGTTGATATAGAATGATAGAGTTGTTCCTTATACATCTAGATAGCTAAAGTCTCATGAGAAGAATTACTCAATGCATGATCTAAAGTTGACTACAATATTCTTTATTTTAAAAATTTGAAGACATTACTTATATAGAATGAAATATGAATTATTCACTAACCATCAAAGCTTGAAATACCCTTTCACCTTGAAAGAGTTGAACCTATGATAAATGAGGTAATCCAAATTTATTAAATATTATGATTTAACTATTAACTATTATTTAGTTAACATAAATGTTAGAGTGTTTTCACTTGTAAGCCAATGCTAAACTGTGGAAAGAGCTGTATAGAGGAATATGGATATATTTTATTAGGTTTTCATAAGATCAGATTGGTTTGAATCCATTAGAGAGATCCAACTCTAAAATGAAGAGTTTTAAAAGCTTATTCAAAGAGTTAAGGATGAATGGGAATTTTATTTTACCTTACATGTGCAAGATGTGCTAAGATTCAAATTCATGTTGTTATTCCTATGTGCTAATAGCTTAGGTAATTATTCTTATTTGAAGCACATAATTCATGGTATTCAATCCACCTTAAAGGAAATGAGATGTATTAAGTTTTCATATAGAGGTATTGGTGGCCAAGTTTCAAAAGAGATACAACATAATATGTTTGAAAATACCTCATTTTCTAACAATTGAAGGGTGAATAGCAAAAGCCCAACAACTTATTATAACTGTTATCAATTCTTGAGTAGAAATGAGAATGTGTAGCTATAAAGTTTATTATTGTACTACCATGGACACCTGTGAGACATGATTTGATAGGGATAGTTATTGATAGATTGACTAAATTTACAAATTTCTTAACAAGTAGAATGACCTTTTCTATAGAAAGTTAGCCCATATTTATATTTGTAGATCATAAGACTAAATGGGGATCCAAAAATGATTATTTCAAACAAATATCGCATCAAAGTTTTAAAGAAATGTGTATAAAGCTTTTGATAGTCAATTGAGATTTAACTCAATTTTGTACCCTTAAACTGATAAAGAAATAGAAAGAACTATTAGAACACTTGAAGACTTAATGAGATCTTATGTGCTAAATTTTTTTGGTGATTAAGAGAGTTGTTTACCATTGATAGAATTTATTTATAATAATAGTTTTTACGATAACATTGGAATAACTCCTCATAAGGCACTAGATGAAAAAGTGTCAATCACTTTTATGTTAGTTTAAAGGCTAAAAAATATAATTAGTTAAATCAAATTTTGTTGAGGAAATCACTAAAAAGATAAGAATTATCATAGAAAAGATGCATACTACTCAAGATTAACAAAACAAATATTTTGATAAGAAATATTAAAATATTGAATTTTATGATGGTAAGCACATCTTTCTCAACTTTTGTAATGTTATTTCTTTTTCTGTCATTTGTTTCCATTCCAAGTTTTTATATAGCAAAAGATCTATACCTGAAAAAATTGCTTTCAATTTTAGCATGGTGATTATTGAAGTTACTATTAAGATATCAAATATTTTTATTTTGCATTATTGTACTTCAATGTACATAAAATATATTTTTAGTCTCATTTCTATGTTATGTCATTATACTTGATTATTGTTATTATTAAACCTAACTATCACATTTAGAAACATATTTCTTAATCCACAAAAATAGAAATAGTATAAGAAGAGCAAAAGATAATCTAATCAGTATGAAAAACATTAATAAATTTTATTTCACTCTTTTACAAAAAAATCAAATGCCACAATAATCATTATATGATATACATCATTTTATTAAATATTTATGGACAACATATTATTGATGCACAACTTTTTAGTAAAATTTAAAACTAACACTATTCAAATTTACTTCAATTAATTAACTCAACATCCAACACCAACATCAAATTAGTCTTACATTCAAAACATATTATAACCATTTTATGAATCTTGACAACAAGCTCAATAGTAACCTCATAAGCAATGATAAAAAGCTTGACTAAGGTGGAACAAACAAAATGCAAGCTTTTTTACCAAGACAAAGAAGGCTTACATTGCAATGACCACAATGAAGTAAATATGTATTTTAACATTATTAACGTTGACCAAAAAACTCATGTAGTCCATATAGCTAAGTTAGGTATCAAACACAAGAACTGAACAATTGACCTTATCCTTATCTGAACTACATTAAAAATAATTATTTCTAATTCCTTGCACGTATTCATTACCATATATACTCATATTTTTTGTGGTTTTAATTTATTATTAAAAGAAGTTTTTTAAAAAAAATTGGCACTTCTACTTCAACCACTCTCCTTCTCTTTTGTTATTCCATGGATCCAACAAACACCTCCTATAGTATTTAATAAAATTATTAACTTTCATTAGATCACCTTAACCTTTAAGATTTTAATTAATTATCTTAAGTTGGATTATGTAATCCAAGTGATCATAGCACCTGATCCTTCATTTAATCTCTCTCTAAACCCCTATAAAATGGTTCAATCTCTCTGTTAAGTTATCCAATAAACAACAAATAATCATTGAACTATCCATTTGTTGTCTTAAAAAGATTTTAGATAATTTTACTAAAATTATCAGACAATTCAATACCCACATTAGATTATCTAATGGTCATTAAATCAGTATAAGACTATAAATTGTTATTCAAAAGAGACTCATACCCAAATTCTCAAAATTATTGTGTCATTTAGTAGAGATTTCATCTCTTTCTTAATGATGATCAAACCATCAAATCACTCGATTAGACCATCTCATCCATACTTGGAATATCTTGTTTCTAAATCAATGAGTTTCAACTCCCTCCAAATTCATTCCTTAGTGTTCCTAAAGCAATACAATTCTCACTAAGACTCTCATGCCAATAAAAGCATATTTAAAAGTAGGAAATTGAATTAAATTGTAAGAAAATCACAATTTTCTCCCTAAATCACTTGTAAAAATCTAATATATCTTACAGGTTTTCCTATATTCATTATTTTAAAGTATCCAATTACTAAGACTTTTCTCAAACGTGGTATTTCCCTACCTAACATATTTTGTACCCAAAACTATATTAGATTTTTGGCTTTAGGAGATTTAGGTATATAGATATTAACTAATTAAGGATTTAATAATTCTTTTGATCAAAACCCTATAAAAATTATATTTTAAATATTTTTTATTCCAATTGATTCCCAAACTTCATCAAAAAAATTAAAATTATTTATTCTTCAAATTTTTACTTTTATTCACTTTTCATATTTTATCAACTTTGTTTAGTTTTTTGTATTTACCTCCCATTTTTTGGAATTTATCTCATCTTATAATTATTATAATTTTTATCAAAAAACATTAAATAAATAATTTTATAAAATAAATATTGATTGATCCACATACTTTTTGGGATGTCATAGATGCTACAAGTGGCTTGACCTAAAAGAAATGGCCTCAAATCACTTCTAGGAAACTTCTAGGTTGATAAATACAATGTTAAATAGTCTTTCATTAGTTATAAACGAAATGGTTCTTAAGCTTGTATGTGAGATCCTTGACTTAAGATGTTAAGATAGCTTTTGATATTTAGTATAAAACAAGAAAAAGGAATAATATCTTTACAAAATAAGAGCAAGCCATGATGAGTTTATATAAGAATGATATATCTTATGATGAGATGTGTTTTGAGGATGAAGCAAGCTAAAGATAGTGGGCTTAACAAGCTTAAGAACAAAGAGGAAGAGGGCATAGGATGGCCTTAAAAGATATGTCATAGAAAAAGTGGCCTCGAGGGGCTCCAAATAAGCTTCAAATAGAGAGGTACAGAGATGAATAATCTTATATTGACTATAAAGAAATAATTTTTAGGTCTATATATGAGAACCTAGACTTAAGACATTAAGATTTCATCTGAATGTAAAATCTATTTTTGTTGTAAGCAAAATGGATCAATTAACTATTTCTTTTTCTTATAACAATTTAAGCATAAAAAATTAAGATGATAATATCTTCTAATTTATAACTATATCTCATTTATACATTCAAGTTTTAAGGCTTCATGTGGTGAAGCAGTTAACAAAGGGGAGAATACGTATTTCTTTAGATCTTTTTTTTTTTTTTGCAATCATTGCTTTTCTTTATCAAATGTGGTTTATGCTCTTTTTTATAAGTAAATGACACATATTCCCAACCATTTGCCACATGCATAGTAATGTTTATTTAGCTTGAGCAATATATATATATATATACTTTTGTAGTGTTATTTGTTTTGCTTTTATCTAAATTTTATATGCCAAAAGATTTATACCTTAAAAAATTTCTTTCATTTTTAACATGGTGATTACTACTTGAATATTTTTATTATTAAACATGATCATCGCTTTTAGAAGCATATTTTTTAATCCACAAAAACAAATATAAGAAGAGCAAAAGATAATCTAATCCTTTTGAAAAAACATCAACAAAATTTATTTCACTCTTTTACAAAAAAAACAAAATCAAATATCACAATAATCATTATATGATACACATCATTTCATTAAATATTTATGAAAAACATATTTATCAATGCACATTTTTTTAATAATATTTAATACTAATACTATTCAAATTTACTTCCATTACTTAACACTAACACCAACATCAAATATAGCCTTACATTCAAAATGTATTATAAACATTTTATAAATCTTTACAATAATCTTGATAGTATCGTCATAAGTGATGAAAACAAGCACGACTAAGGTGGAACAAATAAAATGCAAGCTTTTCGACGAAGCCAAAGAAAACTTACATTACAATAACCACAAAAAAAACTTTCTTAGGCAATCCATATAACTAAGTTAGGTATCAGACACAAGAAATGGACATTTAACCTTATCCTTATCCAAATCAAGGTTAAGATAATTCCAAATAACTCAAACAATTGCCAATCCAAACACAGCTATGGAATATTCCAATACTTAGTTGTCTAAATATTACTCTCTCTTGGATCTTGTTTCCAATAGTTTTAGGTTTTAATGCTTTAAGAATACTGTTGTTTGGGACCAAATGGGCCAATCCGTGGGCCGGAGTCCATTAATAATTCTAGTGGAAAGCAGAAACCTTACATGAATTTCCAGCTATAAAGAATAGTTTATAAAATAATAAATTAAATAAATATATATATATATATATATATATATATATATATATATATATATATATATATATATATATATATATATGCTCAAAGTCAGCAAATAATATTTTAAAAAAGAAAAATAAAAAAGATGACTGGCGTGTGGATTCTTAAAAATAAAAAAGCTGATTTTTTTTTTAGCTTGTTTGACTTGTGTGGGAGCTTTCTTAAAAAATTAAAGCATAGTAACATATTGAAAAATTTAAATAATCTCCGTGACAATTATGGACATTATTTATATTTATCAAAAGTTAACTTGAAGGAACAAATGAATATATGGAAACTTTGATAGTGTCATGTGGATTGTGACACGTATCTAGATTTTGTAATATTTTGTCATATTTTAAATTATTCGTTCTAATCATCAATATAATACACAATCTAGGTAAACTTATTTCAACCAATTCTATCCTTTTTTTAAGATTTATTCTAAATCATATATTTATGAAAAGTTAAGTACAAAATTCAAGATCCTGATATAGAAATATAATTAAAATAATAAAAAATATATATAACTATTGTCTATTAAATTAAATAAAAAATAATCTAACAAAGAAAAAAATTATCGTAATTTATAGACTTAAATATATGAAAAAACATAGGTTATAGAGTACAAAAATGGGCATCAATGTTTTCAAAAACACGCATTAGATGTGCGATTGAACAGAACTCTATGGATGTCAAAGTTTCACAAAGAAGGTGGACCTCTTGAGCTAATTACCAACGAAATACAAGAATAAAGAAAGTGCCAACATAGCAACAATATGGACCATCTTGGTTATGACCAATTTTTTCTTTGTTTTTAATGGATGTTTTTTACATGACTTAAATTAAGATTTTGTTTATTATTCATAAATTAAAGAAATGATAATCTGACTATTCAAAATGCTATTTAATTATCGATTTAAAAAGTGTCATTATCAGATGTTATTTGATTAATAATTAAAAGAGAAAAAGAGAAATATAATAAAATCTCTAACATCAACACTTAATTACTCAATGATTATAATACCCTAAAGTACACTAAATAAAGGGTTTATAACTTATGACATTCACATAACGAATATCTAGCTAATTAAATATAATATATGATCTATCCTTAAAATGCAAGGTAATGAGTGGCAACTCTAAATATAGGCTCTTGAAAGCTAAGACAAAGGAGGAGACGAGACTTCCATATGATACTTAACTAATTTACATGTATTGTCATTGATTTCAAATAGGTATAGAAATAAGAAAAATAAGATAACTTAAGCGATTGTGATGAGACAAAGATTTGCAATCTTCATTTTTTGCGCTTAAGAGTAAAGATAATGTGAACTAATCAGTATCAAAATAACTTTCTCTAATAACACTTTGATGCAATGCAATAAGGGACTCAGGCTCATATTGATGGCTAAGTCAACCCAAAACACTAAGAGATTGTAGCTAGATGGTAAGGTAAATAGTTAAAGATGAGCATCCTAAGTATTTTTTTAGATATAGATATTAAAAACAAACCCTAAGGTTAATTAAATAAGAAAAGAAAAATACAAAAACAATCAAACATGTAACTAAAGTAAAATTCCTAAAAATTGTTGCAAAAATAACCTCACTTCGATAATTACTGAAAGCATTCTAAGATGCTAGGTTTGTACACATGTAAAAAAATAATCACATTCTACAAAAGAATCTCATATAAAAATAAACATGCATATATTAGTTTAGTATTTATAGATCACTAATCACTCTACATTCTTTGCAGACATCTTTTCAACACTTTTAGTGTATATCTTTTTTATGATTCACCACTACCTAGATTAAATTACACCTTATAATAACTCATCATTTATCCAAGTTATATTACAACTTATTGTGAATCATCATAACTAAGATATACACCTTATCATGGCTCATCATTACCTAGGCTATATTACACATTATAATGATTCAACATTAAGCAAGCTATATTACACATTATCATGGCTTATCATCATCCAGGCTATTTTATAAATTACACTTGTTCACAAGATACATATATATAACTTATAGAAACAAGCTTATGTCATAACTCTCAATCATATTCTCTTGAGTAATATCCATGTTGCATGAAATGATCATACTCATTGTATTATCACTTTTCATGCATCACTAAATCAATATAAATACTATCAAAAGAAAACTAAGAAAATAAGCATCAATCATATACACATTATATTAGTGATGAATCACCTACTTGATTATTAGATAGTTAAATATTCAACACTTCTCTCTCTTACTATTTCCTTCTTTTCTTGCAATGCACATAGAGCATACATATTACTTTTAAATTTGCATATGCATACATTGCATGCTCTATTATGCTTTTTAATCATTTCCCACTTCAATTGCATTCCCTAAGTTCCAAAGGATCCAACAAATTGAAGCCAATATGTTTTGATCAAATTGTTCATCAACCTATTAAATGTTTAATCAATTTTATCAAATTATATGATGTGCATCTAAGAGATCTCATATCCATCTAATTACTCTATTTGATCTTCAATCTTATATCTCCTAAGTCCCTTATGTCATACCATTTGAAAACTCATAATTGGACCCTTCTACATTCATTGGATGATCATTGGACTGTCTAATGACCATTCAATAATACTTTGCCTCATTCTTGACTTTTATCATCTGATAGCTGGATCAAACTGACAATAAACACTTAGAGCTATAAACCTAACTACAAGAAAGTAAGTCTCTTTACAATCTTTTAACCAAAGTCCCAATAGCTCTATGACCTCACATATTATCAATTTTTCCTTCCCATACAACATTATTACATGCATTAAATGTTGTTCTCAATAAGATCCTACAGAATAATCAATATGCATCTCAAAGGGAAACTTACCTTACCATGAAACCAAGATTTTCTTATGTTATATCCTCTAGATTAAGTTCTTCCTCAATCCTTCATCACACTTCAATTGCCTTAAGAATTTCTTAAGAATTTCCCTCTCCCTTATCAAGTCGACACATATAATTAACCAAAAGTATTTAATCTATAATTTAATTAATTTAATAAAATTAGTACTCTTTTAAAAACTTTTCCCTTGATTTTATCATCATATCACATTCAATCTCAATAAAATCACCATCATTGGATTCCATACATTTTATTTTATTGTGCTAAATATTTTCCTCCCATCTTTCGAATTTGTAATACACACTATTGTCAATACAACTTTTCTTCAAAAATCCGTTTTATTTACTTTTATCATTTCATTTATTTTTCATATTTTAAATAAAATTATATTTATTTGACCACGTTTTTTATTTACACATGATATGTTGGGATGTTACAATAAATCTCTAATCATAAAGTAGTGGTTGCAACCATCAGTCACCCCAACTAGCTTGAACTTCATAAAACCTAATAAAAAATTCAAAATTTAAAATTATTTAGGTTATTGAGAGTGAGAAGCAATGTCATAAGAACATAAACCAAATCAAGCACATTTGATGATAAAACATCTCTATCCATAATTTGTTGAATATAATGAAGATTAATTACTATAAGATATGAGTGAATTGTGTAATGTCAAGCAACTTTGAAACAAAATATAAAATTTTTGAAAACTTTTAAAACATTTTCATTAGTGAGAACACTCCTACTATAATGATAAAAAAATTAAAGTAGAAAGCAAATCATAAAAAAGAGTAACTAAAATTACAAAACATTTTTGAGGTGATTTAGCCAAAACTCATGCCTGCTTTCATCCTCGTCAACATAACCGAGCTTCTGCTAATCCATTCCTTTTTCTATAGGTAGTAGGGATAAACAAAATACAAATAAGGTGCTAAGAGAAGACACCAACAAACAACTCAAAAGAGCTACAAATACAAAGTAAAAATGAGTATAATACTTGTAAATAAGAATATGTACAACACATATACATTGACCCTTTACTAATAGAAGTGGCACAAAGATAAATAAGTTGAAAAGATTTAGAACAGAAATACCAAAATGAATTGATATAAGGTGAGCTAGAACAAGATTGAGAAATTTTTTACTTTGTATGTAAAGCTCCAACTATGGATGAGTATCATTGAGAGCTTCTTCTTATTTTATGATTTTGCAAATTTTAATCATTAGTTTTTTTCCATTCAATTTGCACTCCCATTTTTAATAATGAGTATCTTTATGCCAAATATGGTGCTTTTAATTGCTAATTACGGTTTCTAAAGTGCTTTAAAATAACCATTATAGCCATGAACTTACATTCATACTTTTATAATGCAAGAGTCATACAAAAATAATAAACATAAGACTAGGATGGACCTAGCAATGCATCAGTATGACTAACTCATTAGATTAATAATAGATTAAAATATAGGCATGATAATTATCACTGTACTATATAGTGAAAGTTTTGAACTCATAACTTAAGTTTTTAGACCTTCGTACTAGTCGAAAACTAGGATCATACAAGTACGTTGTGCTTATTTCTTAAGTTTAGATTATTCATCATATCTAATATATAGATCACCATTATATGATTAATTTTTTTCACAAAGTACAAAGATTTTGTGATTTTTATGTATGATGGAAGACCATACAACTACATTGATATTCACTTGATGTCAAACAACATAGAATACTTTTGCTCATATGATAAATATGATCATATTTATATGATAAAATAATTTCACTTTTATCTTAATTATTTTCTCAATCTAAGAAGACCATACTCACATGATACATAGAATTGTATGTGTATAACAACACGTGAATATTTTTAACCTTAAGACTTTAACCATTTTGTAAACATAAATGAATCATGCATACATGACATAATACTTGGTACTTGTACGATGAGAAAATACATAGAACATACATAAAGGATATCATTTCTATGTATGACCAAGCATAGTTAATCATTCTAAGTTATATTGGTGTTCATATTAGTATGATGAAGAATATTGTACATGATAACACGAATTAAACTATCATTTTGATGTGTTTATATTATTCTATGTTGTGGCCTTACTTGAAACAATCTCAAATAACTGGGCAAATTATTGTACTAGATTTTTTGCAAAAATCTATTTACATTTCCTCCTTTTTGTGATCCTACTTTGGTTGGACAACTCATTTTTTAAATCCATCTCAGTGTAGACATTGGAGATATTTAGCTAGGTAAAATTCATTACTATCGCATCCACTTTCAATGGAGTTCCAAATTATCAAAACCAATGAAAAAATGAATAGAGAGATGTTATAATGAGATCAACATTGATGCTGGAGAAGGTTTTATGTTAAAGTGAAAATTAAGGTGTGATTTAAAAACCCTCATTTTAATATCTACAATGTTCTAGGCCTTATGAAGCTAGCAACATAAGTAATCTTCTTCCTTGGTAAATATTATGAATGTGTTGCTTGTCTGAGAATCCTCGCATGAATGAACTTAAAAAGACAAATTTATTAAATGTCAAATCTTTTCATGCTCGGGCTCTAGTGAGAGAAGTTTTCACTTAGCAAGATTTTAAAATGGGCAACCATTTTACAATTTCTTTTTCACCAAATATGTTGTTTGCCTCTCCTTTGAAGAATGTTGTGGATTAAATTTTAATTCAAGATGGATCCACAACCTCACCCAATACAACAACAAAGGATCTTTTAGGGTGGAGTGACCCCTAAGACTAGCCACAGGCCAAAAGGCCTCTTTGGCCTAAGGAGATTAAAAGAAAGCAATAGAAGGTTAAAAGAGCTTACTAATCTAGTTCTAAAGTGATAAAGTAGTTCATTAGGAGATCTATTATAGGTCTAAAATCAAAGAAAGATTTGAAAGAAATAGTCACTCAAAAGTATGTAAGTGTGCATGTCTCTTTGAGCACCACGTGCATATAGAAGAACACACAGTGTTGACCTTGGTCATGTGCACTACATGTGAACGATAGGTTTCTCAACCCATGCACACATGGACCACACTAGGAGTTAGGAACACATGTGCCTTGTGCATAGTAAGTACCACTTACCATGCCCACTAACATAAGCAAATTTTGTGACCACATAGCATTGGTGATTCAAGGAATCCACACATACTGAGCCATTTGCTTGTGAGTCTTTATGTCAGCCAACTCAAAATTAGCAAAATTATGAGTTTGGTTAAAAGTCACATTTGACTTTTGGTAATTAAAATATTATGTATTTGTAATAAAATATTAAATCTAATTCCTATATAAAGAGGTAAGAATGATGAATAAAATAATATAAACTTCTTAAAGTATTCAATATGTTATGACAAGTTCTACTTTCCTTCTCTTTCTTCTTAGTTCCTAGCTATTTCAATGCTTCAGCTTCTACTATTGCGACTTGAAAAAAGGTCTTTGATCAAGGTCTAAATGTAAGAACATCTCATAAACAAATCATATTATTTTTAGTATAAGGGTACTTCAATTCAATGCTAATGATAAGAGCCAAGAAGGGAGTTAAGGAGCAAGCCATCTAAGGGAATCAAGAAGATGGAGAGGCTTCAATCAAGGTGATCATGTTGACTAGTTCACCATCAAATCTAGAAGCATCGACAACTCTATTATCTAAACAAAAATAAGTGTTAATAGAGATGATGTTAAAAATCAATCCACTCTAACCACAACTCCAAAAGATAAACCATCAAGTAATGAAAATGTTCTTAACCCAACAATAATGCTTAAGAGCTGATAATTTTCATTCAAGGTAGAGGCTAAACTTGATCTACCTATTTATGATAATACGATGGATGTACAAAAATTAGATGCTTGGTTGGAAT
The DNA here is from genome assembly GCA_023846275.1 of Vanilla planifolia. NCBI lineage: Eukaryota > Viridiplantae > Streptophyta > Magnoliopsida > Asparagales > Orchidaceae > Vanilla > Vanilla planifolia. The sequence goes on along the minus strand of CM043875.1, from coordinate 5,204,804 downwards.
AATTGGAGACTTATTTCTCTCTGTATGATCACCTCTCTTCTAACAAAGTAGCATATGCTTAATTAAAAATGATAAACCATGAATTAGTCTAGTTGAATGCACACTTAAGAATTGATTTAGAATAAAAACTAAAATAGAGTCATTTTAAGAAATTAATCTAAGAAGAATTCTATCAAATGAGTTACGTAGAGGAAGTGGCATAGTGTATGATATCAATAAGGAGAAATGGTTTAGGAATATACCATTGAATTTCAATGACAAGCAATAAAATTAGGATACCTATTGATGAGATGTAGACCTTATCTAAATATATTTCAAGTTTATATTTTACTTTTGTCACAAAACTAACTTTATTTCCTATGTAATCTTTGGCACAAGCTAGCACATTTGTAATAGCCATTAAAAGAGGAATCAAAATAGGAAACCAAAAGGAGTTCAAACATCAAGAGTATTAATACTGTACAAAAAGTGACAAGAGAAAAGAATACTCTTTAACAAAGAATATAATAACCACAATAACAAAAATGCCATCTATAAGTAGGACTCTGAAATATTATACTTACTACAAAAAGCAAGGTCATATGTAAGAACAATGATGATCTTATATTCTAATATTTTCCCAAAATAATTTAAGAAAAATGGAGAAAATAAGATTTTTGTTGTTGTTGAAAGTGAGACGATTCTCAAGACATCACAACAAGAAGATAAGAATCATCCCTTCTCATAAGGCTAAATGAGCTTATGATTATTGTAAATAAAATTATAGTATGGAGATAGAAACTCTTTACAATCAATATTCAAGTAAAGAAGAATTTTGTGAATATTATCATTGACATTATCAATCAAAAGAATTTGATCAATAAAATCTTATGAAAAAACTCTACTTAGAAATTACTCTTTATCCAAGATCTTATTCTCTTAAGTAGAATAAAAAAAGGCTTTAAAGCAAGAGTTGAAAGATAATGTAAGGTAAAAATTGCAATCATCCAAAGAAATATTGATGAAGTTGTCTATGAAATAGTGCTACTAGATATTTGTCAAATCATATTTGGATTTCATACTTGTGAGATTGAGACACCATATACTATCATCAAACATAACAATATCAATTCATAACAGATGCATAGAAATTTATTACAACATAGGATAAGGGAAAGACAACAAATGATATTATTTTTGTTTTTCAAATATAATTATTAATAAATATAAGTCAAAATTATGTGTTATTATTAGTCTGAGTGTAAAAGTTGAATATTGGTACCAAAAAATGTGATAACCTACCTACATGACTTTAGAAGATATTAAGAGATTATTCTACATTATTTATCCCAAAGGGCTACACTTAAAACATGTGAAGCATAATATTCAACTTTTATCAATTCAATACTTCTGAACATAGGTATGTATTGTAACTCAGTAGTTGAAATAATAAGATTAAGAGTTAAGTTACATAGCTACTTGAGAATGGAGTACTCAAGCCTAGTAATTCATCATGTGGCTCTTCAATTGTCATAGTACCAAAGAAAGATAAAGGTTGACACATGTGTATGGATTATCAGGCTCTCAACAAAATCACCACTAAAAATAGGTATCCTCTACCAAAATTTAATGTTCTCTTAGACCAACTAAAGCATGTACGAGTATTCACACAAAGTTAGATCTCAAAGCAGGATACCATCAAGTGTGTATTGTAGGAGACACTTGGAAAATAGCTTTTAAGACTTAAAAGGGATTGTATCAGTAGTCAAAAATGTTATTTGAGTTATACAATGCTCCAATAATATTCATAAAATTAATGAACGACATTCTTTGCCATTAGAGGATTTTGTTGGTAGTCTACCTTGATAGTATTCTTATTTATAGTAATACACCTGAAAAACATATAAATGATCTAAGGAAAGTGTTTGACATCCTACAATTCCATCAATTAAAGATGAACAAGAAGAAGTATGAGTATGAAAGAGAAACCCATCTATATATAGAATTTCATGTTGGTAATACAAAAGAAGGATCAATAACAAAAAAATTAATGCAGTTGAAAAATGGCATAAACCCCAAAATGTTACTGATGATAGGAGTTCTTTTGGAGCTACTAGATACCTAAGAAAATTCATCAAATGATTCTCTGAAATAGTAGCATCTTTATATGCATTAACTAGTTAACATCTAAAGTTTGAGTGGATAGAACTACATCAACAAATATTTTAACAATTAGAAGAGATAATTTGTAAAGAATCAGTTCTAGCTCTACCAAATCATAACATATATTTGATTTTAGAAAAATTCATCTGGGTATGCCATCGAGGTAGTTTTAATGTAGGAAGATAAGCTTATAACTTACTATAAATTTTTTCAAGGAGCATAAAAAAATTATTTGATCTATGAAACAGAGCTGCTAGCTTTATATCAAGTTGTAAAATATTGGAGGCTATACATCCTCGAGAAAGAAGCCATAGTAGACTAAGATCATCACCCACTCCAATATTTGAAGACTCAATCAAAACTACAACAAGAATATTATATGAAGTGGATGTCATACCTATGACAATTTAATCTATTTAATAAATATAATAAGGACAATCATAATAAACATGCATATATGCCTTCCTATCCTCCTTCAATCTTATTATTTTTAGCAACTATTATGCAAATAGAACCTATAGAATTTGAGGTGCATCCTGATTTTGAAAAAAATTATCAAGAGAAAAAAAGGAGGTAAACACTTTATGTATACTATCAAAAATAAAATGTTGTAGCAAAGAAAGCAGTTGTACCCTAATGTGGTGATAAAAATTGATGGATATGTAAGGCTTATACTTCCAAAGTCACATGACACTTTGGAATCTTAGATACAATCCATAATTTACAAAGATATGCTTGTTAGCCCTACATGAATTCTAATGTTGAAAAACTTATTTGTAGGTATATACTTTGTTGTACATCAAAATCATCAAATCACAAACAAGGACTACATATGCCACGACCAATATCAAAGTGTTAGAATATTATCTCAATAGATTTTATCAATGAACTACCAACAACTCAATAAGAATATATGTAGTAAATAGATTTTTCAAGATGATCATATTAATGTTGTACAGATAAGAGATTATAAGTGAACAAGTAATTATCATTTTCTTCCAAAATGCATGGTACATTTTGGGTTATTGAACTCTATATTATGAAATTAGGACATTCGATTCTTAAGAAAATTTTGATGAGTACTATAGTGAATGATGAATAACACTTTGATGTGAAGCACAGCCTTCCATCCATGGACAGAGTGACAAACTAAAGTGATAAATAAGAAAGTTATTCATCTACTTAGAGGTTATAATTGACATCACCAAAAAACATGGGATGAAAGTATTACATATGCATAATTTGCATACAATCACTCTGTGCATGGATCTACATGAATGAGTCGTTTTAAACCTTATATAAGATTCCTACCCTAAAGCATGCTATACTTGAAATTTATGATACCAAAAATGGGAGAAACTAGAAGTATCACACAACAAAAAGCACAAACATTTCTAAAAAGAATATAAGAAATAGATGCAAACAACGTAAAACAACTACTCGAATCATAACAAAAGTATAAGAAGAGACACAACAAATAGGAAACTTTTGTGCTAGATTTGTCAAACCATGTAACCTAAATAATTATTCCCCTCAATCAAGAAAAAATTCAAGCTCAAGAGGCACCTTTGAGCCAAAAAGGGAAGCTCAAGAACAACTTCTAACTTGGAAGGCCTAATCACAATTAAAGAATCCAAGCTCTTTTCCAATATCTCAATGAGGAAAGATTGAAAGGAGATAATAATAAGCTAAAACTGATACAATGTGGTCCTCTCAAGATAATGCAAAAGATTAACGATAATACCTATCAACTTGAGCTACCAGCATATATGGAAATATGCTTAATCATGAATATGGATAATTTAAAGGTGTTTGAGCAATCTATGTTAAATAAAAAACCTCAAGAATACTTATCACCAATGAATGAGTTAATCATGAGTGATAACAAGAATATAAACAAAGATAATATCCTTGAGAAAAAGATCATTATAATAAGGAGAGGGGCTAAGACTTCATACCAGATTGGGAAGAAGGGAAAAAGACTTACTATTATAAAATGGTTCAATTTGAAGAAAGTTCAATCCTTATTCCCTCACCTTATTTTTTAATAATAGTAAAAAAAAGACTAAGGAATCTAGCTAAGTTTGACTCGATAAAACTCAAATTATGAAAAGAAGAGACAATGATTAGGAGATCTTTTATAGATCCCAACCCAAAGAAAGGCTTGAGAAAAGGACTACTTAAACTCACATACAGACAGGTGCATGCATCATTTTGAGTGTTACATGCACATAAGTGTATCGACCCCTACATATGTGGAATACGTTAGGATCAATGATTGCACACACCACGTGTGTGGTAAGTACTACTACCTTGTCAGCCACCATGTGTAAATTCTGCATGTACATAGCTCCTGAAGCGTGCAGAATTTGCACACAGGTCATTGTGCTAACTAACTCCAATTTTTTTAAACTAAGATTTTAGATAAAGTCACATGTCTTTTGGTAATTAAAATTTATGTATTTTGTAATAAATAAGAATGATGAATAAAGCAAAACAAACTTTTTGAACTATTCAATCTCTTGTGACAAAAGTTTTAGTCTCCTTCTCTTTCTTTTTAGTTCCTCATTATTTCTTACACTTCAACTTTTATTATTGTGACTCAAAAGAAATGGTCTTTTGTTGAAGTCTTGAGGTAAGAACACCTGATAAACAAATCAATTATCTTCATTATTTCTCTTTGACCAAAAAATCAAAGTTGTCATTCCATCATCATCGACCCACCCTCCCACATTTCAAATCATTTCCTATACTCTATTTGAATGAGTTATACCTTAAGAATTAGGATGCATGCTTAAAAAGGAATTCTAAGTGCCATTTTGCAAAATACTAGGGGTTTAACTTTTTAACTAATATAGATGTAGAAAATTAGCAGCTCCAAGTAGTTTAGCCACATTACAAATAGGTTATTCCATTGGATTCAAGATCTGTAGCTAAGCCACTTTTTTTAACAAAGGTCTTCAAGCTTCAAATCACTTCAAAGTATATAAACCATACTCCTTATCATCATTTAATGCTTTTATTAACTCGTTCCACAAATTCACAAAATCTTAATAAACTATTAGTTAATAAAGCTTAGTTTTGTGATTATCATCCTTAAGAGTTCAACATAGTCATCACATAAAAATAAATAAATAAAAGTATTGCACATAATCTTTAAGGGGCCATACAAAACATGGGTTAAAAAGGAAATCAAATATAACAACTATCAAAGTACAACAAAGTTCTCACAAAAAAGATATCCCTTATAGACCTTAAACACATCACACTCACACACACACGGCCCTAATTAACCTCTAAAAGCGCCCAACTTTTTGCAAATGTACATCTTGGCCTATAATGTAAGTAAGAAATTAGAACAATATGCATAGTAACAAGTATTTGCTACAAGTATTAGAATAATAAGAAAATATAATGAAGTGATAAATAAGATAGAGTAATAAAAAGGCACATGTAAATCTATAATGATAAGAAAATATTGAATCATTATATATATGTTAGTATGCATCATGATCATGCATGTGTATAGTCATCTCATAATGCTAATATCATACAATACTTATATCATATCATATCTTTTTTCTTTCTTTTATTTTCTTAGTTTCATATTCAAATTTATTTTATCTTCCTTTACTTCTTTTTTATGCATCCTAATTTTCTCATATGAGTATTGTCCTTACTCCTTAGATCCTATATTATATCAACAACTTCACAAAGCTACCACTCACTTTGCTTAGCATTTTGCGCTTATGATGGAAAGAGCACTATCATGTGTGGCTCCAATATCTACCAAGGAAAGTAAAGTGGTAATTTGTTCTCATACATCACAAAACCATCACTCATAATGCTCAAAATCTTGTCCTCACTATAATGGGTTTATTATTAGGTCATGGCCCATAATATAAGCACCAATGATAGTAAATTGTCAATTTTCTTTTTTTTTTATAATAAGTAGCTACAAGATAGGATCACAAACACTTTCTTATGATATTATATATTATTAGGATTAACTAGTTTTTTCTCTTTTATTCATTACTTTTCTTTTATTATGCTCTAATACATATAACCAATACTATATGTGTGTATGTATATCATAATAGAATGTTATAACATAGATCAAAATATATGCAAAGAATTCATGCCATGTGATATACTCACATCACATCACATCACATCATATTTCAAAATATTATTTCAAGATAATTAACAACTTCACCTAATTGATGGACTTGAGATGCCTCTTTTATTTTGTGCACAATACCCATTAATGTATATCTAGATTTGTACATTCTTTATTAAATAAATGTTTATAAACATGGCACAAGTAGTCTTTAATTCTAATGTAGTGCTTTATTCTCCAAAATTGATTTAAAACATTAATACCACTAAGTTAGGATCTAACTAGAGGATGAGTGAAAAACTTCTTTAAAAACAAGAGATGGGTTACACACATTATTAGTTATGCCCTTGGGCCTATCAAAAGCATCAAGTACCTTTATAAGAATAATGACCCAAATACTTTGACCCTACTTAGAAACATTTGTTGTTGTTTACTTTGATAGAATCTTAATATTTAATCATACCCTTGAACACCACTTAGAACACCTTAGAAAAATTTGCTATATGCTTATGGAGAACCACCTCTATGCCAATTTAAATAAAATTTGCCTCTGTTACCAACTGCGTGAACTTTCTAGGATTCATAGTTTGGAAAGTTTGTGTATTAACAAAATTAAGGCTATAATTAATTAAGAAATACCTCAATCTATCCATGATATTAAGAGTTTTCATGGCCTAAAAAACTTCTATGGGAGACTCATTAATGGCTTTAGTATCATCACTACTCTTATAACATCTTGTATCAAAAAAACAAAATTTGAATGGACCGTTATAACTAAGAAAGCCTTTCAAAAGGTCAAGGAGAGCAAAAAAAAGTGCCTATAATCCAACTTTCATAGTTTTCTATCATTTTTAAAGTATTCTATGATGCCTACATCATAAGAATAGGAGTTATTCACCAAGATGACTGACCAGTCATGTACTTTAATGAACAACTAAATGAGTCCCATAACAAATTTTTGTTTATAACAAAGAATTTTATACAAAAGTTTAAACTGTAAGGTGACAATGAGACTTTAAGATATCTCAACTCATAAAAGAAGTTAAAGCCATGACATGTTAAGTGGACTGAATTTTTTCAGAGCTACACCATCATCCTTAAACATAAGCCAAGTATAATAAACAAGTTGTTGATGCCCTTAATAGGTGAGTGAACCTACTCACTACACTATCTACCTCTATTACCAACTTTGAAACTCTATTAGGCTTGTTCACATATTGGATCAACTTTGGACCAATTTATAAAAAGTTAGTTTCCAATCTAACCAAGGCCATCTATGATTAAAAGATTAAATATGATTATCTTTTTCATGATAAGCAACTATGCATATCATAGACATCACTTCGAGATTTCTTTGCTTGGGAAATACATGTTTAAGGACTAGCAAGCCATTTCGAATGTGACAAAATTATCATGGATTGAAGATATGATTTATTATCCTAGATTAAAATATATTGCTCAAATAGTTGTTGGGTGTAAGATTTATATAGCCTCCAAACATTGTGCCCAAAATATTGAACTCTATACCCCATTACTAGTACCATCACAACCATGGATAGACCTTAGTATAGATTTTGTTTTTGTAGTATCCAAAATCTTTCAAAGACATGAATCCATCTTCATGATAGTAGATAGATTTATAAAAATGGCTAAATTCATCTTATACTTCAAAACTTATGATGTTGCACACATTGCTTAACTATTCTTTAATGAAGTGGTAATGCTTCATGGGTTTCATAAGACCATAGTCACAAATAAAGATGTCCATTTCACTTTATATTTTTGAAAATCCTTTAACATCTTATGAGAACAAAGTTAAACTTCTCATCATCCTATAGTCCTCAAATTAATTGTCAAACTGAGGTAATAAAATGTAGCTTAGAAAATCTATTATTATATTTTTTAAAAGAAAATGTAAAGAATTAGGATATGCTTTTACCACATACTGAGCATGCCTATAATAGTTTCATCAATAAATCTATATAAATGAGCCCCTTTGAAGCCTATAATAGATATAAACCTCATAGCCCAATCGACCTAGACTTGTTGCTCATTCAAGCATACACATCCATGATTGTACAAGAGTTTGCACAAGATATAAGGGATGTTCATTAACATATTAAAGAAAAAATAAAAATGAATAATTAGTAGTATAAGAGATTGGCTGATACAAACCTCAAGCATTTCTCATAAAAATGACTATGAGAAAAGTTTCTTTCATGGCTCACTATGCATCATAGGCAATGAGTTTAAAAGATTAAAGATGTTTTTTATTTCATTTAGAGTATCTATTAGAGCTACCTTAATCACCTTCAAAACTATTAATTTCATTGACTTTATGAAAAATTCTAGGTTAATGGAATAAAAATAGAAATATTTTAAGCTTACAAGGTGAAAACTACAAAAAGAAGGAGATTACAATAAGAAGAAACATGTATTTTGATCATTATCAGCTTAACCAATAAGACTTAGGTGATGACAATAGTAAAATAGGCATAAAACTTAGTGTAAAGGTGCCTTAATGTGTAGAATGTGGTAAATTTAACCATGGGTTCTATTACTCTAGGTAAGCAGGTCAATGTAAATGCTTTAGTTATTGAGAACTAGAACATTTGGTTAAAGATTGTCCTTAAGTAGTATTAGAAATGACTTCTTCCCAACCAAGCATGGGTCATGGTGTTAATAGAGGAGGTTTTGGTAGAGGCATAAGGATTTCCATAGAGATAGCCTCAGAGAGTGTAAGACAAGGTCAGGTTATGGATTAAGTTGGTTAACCCAATGTTTATGCCATCACTCTACAAATGCCCTACACTCAATATATGTGATAATGAGTATGATTCTTTTCTAACAATTTTTCATAACTATCTTAGTTGATAGCAATGCCACGTATTCATTCATCTTTCATAATGTGCTTGAACATTTGATTATTGAATTATGTCAACTAAATAACCATTTATTTGTCAAATTTCCTAATGGAAGTAAATTCTAGTGTGTGTGTGTTTATTCAAGGAGAAATAAAAATAAGAGAAAATAAGTTTCCTATCGAGTTTCTTGTCCTACATTTATTTGAATTTGATATCTTTTTGGGCATAGATTGGTTCTGTAAACATTAGGAAATTATTGATTACTTGGAAAAGAGAATTATATTGATTACTCCAAATGAAAAAGTGGTCTTCTTAGGTACAAGAAGAGAAATTCTATTGTTTTTTGTGCTTAAAGCTCATAAAATGCTAAGGATAGTGAATACTTTTCATTATTTATTATATTTATTGCTCATAAATTCTTTGTGTCATAAAATGTGTTGATGATCTATGAGTATCTAGATATTTTCCCAAAAGAGCTACATGGTCTATCTCTTGATAGGAAAATTAAGTTTGAAATTTAGCATATACCAAGGGTCATGCCTATATTTAGAGGCTCATATAGAATGACACTTACAAAGTTAACAGAAATGAAACTACAAATTCAAGAAAGATAGTGTGCCTTTATGAGCAACACCAATCCTATTTGTTAAAGAAAGATGTTAGTATATAAATATGCATACAATATCATGAATTGAATAAATTAATTATTAACAATAAATATCCACTAATAAGAATTTGTGGTTTGATTGATCAATTTTGGGGTGATATAATGTTCATCAAGATTGACTTGAAAATTAGTTATCAATAGTTAAAAATCAAAAAAGCAGATGTGTCTAAGGACAATTTAAGGACTCAATATGGGTATTATGAGTTTTTGGTACAATCTTTTGGTTTAATGAATGTACTTATAGGCTTTATGACCTTGATGAAAAGAATTTTTAGGAGCTTCTTGGATCAATTTTGTGTTCATATTCATCGATAAGTTTCTTCTATATTCTAAATCTTTATAAGATCATGTTATCAATTTGCATATTGTATTACAAATATTGAGGTAAATCAACTATATGCAATGTTTTAGAATTATGAATTTATGTTGTCTTTGGCAGTTCTTTTAAGACAAGTTATTAGTACATTAAGGAATGTTGGTTTGCTATGTCAACTCTTGTTAAAGCTAAATTGGCTTAATTTTATTTGAGAAGGTCAACTTTATGATGAGGAGTATAAGAAGTGATTTAAAAAGTCAAAGATAGGTGCAAATAAGACTTCACCTTTATAAGAATGATGTGTTGAGATTCTAGGAAAGGTTGTGCATTTTTATTTACTTGTAATTGAGGTAGTTATTGTCTTTAGAAGTCCAAAATTTTAAGTATTACATCCAAGAAGAAAATAGTAAGATATGCCATGAACTAAAACAAAATGACTAATTACTTGATATGAAGAGAGATGTGACAAAATGAGTTAAAAAATGTCTAGTTTGTCAGTAGATTAAGGTGCACAATACAAGCCTAATGAATTGTTGCATCCTCTACCAATTCCAAAATGGAAATGAATTGTTGCATTTTCAACTATGGATTTCTCATAAGATCCAAGCCGAAGTTATCTCCAAAAGACCCCTCATCATTTTAAGACTTATGACTTATAGCATTCAGAATTTGTCATTTTATAGTGATATAAAACTTATTCATCCTTATATCCTCCCATATAGAAGCCTAGTAGAAGCCACTTCTTGTATGATGATTCCTCTCTCTGGAACATTGTTTAGTGACCACTTCATATCCTCTTTGGTCTAGAGTGTTATAGGCCCACCAACTTCTATTTGGTTTATTCTTAAACCAAATCAAACTAGAGTAGGTACCACTCTAATACCATCTTATTATATTCTAGTCTTTCTAGTGAGGTATTGATCCAATCAATTTTTGTCAATCATAAAAGAGTTTTTCCTACATAGCCACTCATCTCTTTGTCTCTAACATGATTAACCATAGATTCTCATAGGATCTTATGTAATTTGCCCTTAAAAAGTGCCTCATCATTTCAAGATTTATGATTTTATTTATCACTTAGGATCTATCTTTCTATAGATAATATAAAACTTAATCATCCCTATACCCCTCCACCTAGATGCTTGCTAAGATTCAATCCTTATCTAATATTCTCTTTCCTAAGATATCACCTGATAATCACTCTCTATCTTCTTTTTTTTAAGGTGTTACACTTAAAATGTAAATAATGACAAGATTCTTATCACAAGATTATAGTCTCCCCTAAAAGCAAAAGTCAAAGTGGCATCTTTTTATTTTTTTGGTAAGTAATGACATCAAATATTTTGTTTTCTTAGCTTATCTAGTTCTTTACCATCATGGAATTAATCCTTCTTGAGAACCAAGGAGGTTACACCCTATAAGACTATTTGGAAATTTTATTAACATAATAACTCCTTATAAGACTTCTTTAGGTACTTGGGGAAGATGATTTATCTAGTTTGGTGAATTTTATTCCCCAAACCCTCTCTCTTTTTTTAGAATTAGGATTGGAATCCACTCTTTCAAATTACCTCATGTTTCTTATTTTGTGATACATAAACACATCAATTTTTTAATTCTAAGAAAATTTAGCTTTCTAGTAAGAGTTATCATATATTATAAAATTATAATCTTATACATGTTATTATAGTATCCTCATTTAAGCATTTCCTAAATTCTCAACTTTGGGCTCTTATACTACCCTTTCACACCATGTCTACCTTAAACTCAATAAAAATTAGTAGAAATCTTACAATACCAAATTATTCAAGTTAAAATAGAGTGAGCAACAATGTCATGAGAACATATGCTAAAATTGAGTAGAGGTGATGATACATCTTAATCCATAATTATCTCATAAATAAAAACTAACTAAAAGCATCACACGTAATCTTAAAGTTATCATATAAAACATAGGTTTAAAATGAAAATGGTTGCAATAACTATCAAAGTATAATAAAACATTTCCCACAAATCTCACACATGAAATGCACATATTCTCTCTTTAAGCCCCTAGCCAACCTCTAAGAGCTCCTAACTTTGTATAAATCTCCATCTTCACCTATAATGTAAGTAGAGAATAAAAATAATTTATTTAGCTAATAAACTATTAGCTATAAGCAATAGAATAATATGAAAATATCATAATTTAAGTTGTAAATAAGATGGAGTAGTAGTAAATGAAAAGTACATTGCAATCTATAAAGATATGAAAATACTGAATTACTACATATGCTAATATAGATCATGATCATATATATGTATTGTCATCTTATAATACTAATATCATATAGTATTATCATATCATGTATTTTCTTTCTTTTTTTTCTTAGCTTTATATTTAAATTCATTTTATCTTACTTTAATCCTTTTTCAAGTGTCCTAATTTTCTCATATGAGTATTAATCTCACTCCTCGATATCTTATATCATATGAAAATCTTTCATGAAGCAACTACTCACATTGCATAACATCTTATGCTTATAATGATTGGGTATTTATCATCTCATGGCTCTTAACCTAGGTACCAATAATAATAGGGTGATGATTTTCTTTCTCATACATCATAAAATTGTCTCCCACATCGCTCAGTATCATGTGCACATGTTGGCAAGGTCTTTCTTATGTCATTGCCCAAAATATAGATATTAATGATAGTAAGGAATTAATTTTCTTTTCTATTTAAAATAGCTAAAAGATAAGATGATAAAAAAATCATTCATATTCTTATTTCTTCTTTCTCTTAATCTTATAAATCACTAGACTTAATCAGCCTTTCTTTTTTCTTTTTTGTTTCTTCCTCTTTAATTTATTTATTCTTCTTATTTATGTTGTAATACTTATAGCTAATACATATTTGTATGGGCATCTCATAATAGAAGCCTATTTTTCTCTTTTATTTCTTTTTCTTTAATTTATTTTTTTTTCTTATTTATGTTGTAATACTTATAGCTAATACATATGTGTATGTGCATCTCATACTTGTAGATTAATTTTAATTCCTACACATAATCCAACTGCATGCACACAATTTCAAATGCTTATAAAAATAAAAGTTGTAGAATGAAGTTAGTAGTTAGTGAGAGAATAAAATAAAATAAAATAAAGTTAATAAGAAATCATATAGAGTGATGATATTAATGGTACTATATGATGATCTTACAAGGCATACGAATTAGACCAGTTGAATAGGTATGATTAGAGGATCTTAGCCATATGATTCGTGATAAAAAAAATGTTTTATATGGGTCAACATAATGTACAATATTGGGATCATAAATGTATAATATGATCTAGATTTTTAACTTCTATATAATTGTATAGTATGATTAGAGAATCATACTAATATGATTTGGACATCAACTTAAAAGGTCTAGAAGGGATTAATATGAGTTTAATCACTTATTAAACATACTAAATATATGATATATGTTAACTATTACATATACATAATATTATAGGAAATCAAAAAAGATTATGGATAAAAAAAGAAGTCAATTTTTGAATTCAAATAGGTTCACCTGATAACTATAATAGAAATATGCTAGCAAACACATTTTATATTATTTATCTGACATTATTTTCATGTTATTTGAATAGTGATCTTCTTATCACACATGTTATAAATGGCGTTGTAAAATAAGGTATTATATTTAACATAATGAAAACTTTATAAGACAATGAATGAATAATGCAAATACCTGACATGCTAAATTATCAAACAAGAAAATAGAATTGAATGATTAACATATCCTTAAAGGCATTATCCTCATATATTACTTAATTATATTATGTCTTCATAAGATGAGGATGCTTATCTCTGGCTACATTATATTGATATATATGATTAGGGCAAAGATGCCCTATATACATAATATATGGTTCTAATTTACATGGTGAGGGTAGCCCTTAGTAGTGAAAATGTGCTTATGAGATCATATGATACTGATTCTAGAGGATAATGATCTTTAAGAGAAGAATGAGCTACATAATAGAAATGCAATAGAAATAGAAAAATAATAGTCTATCTTACAACATATTAAAAATAGAAATAATAAGTTCAAAGAACATATATGTACATGTTTATATTTTTTTATTAGATTTATTGATTTACTTATATCAAGATTTATTTAATTATAGATATTGTTATATCATTTACTTTTCAATATTATTTTAATATACATTTAAATTATTGGTTACTTATTAAGTTCTCTAAAGTCTTATGAGTATTTTCTTCACATATAATACATCAACTACATTGCAATTTGAGAACTTTGATGTTTGGATGAGGATTATGCTTATTAATTAGTATAATAGTTGGCCTATTATAGTTTCAATTCTATGTGCATATATATATATTTAGTATACTATTTATAATTTAAATAGTTTACATTAGTTTGTATGGTTAGATTATTTATTTATATCAATCTTTTATTTACTTTATGTGGCAAATGTGGTTTGTGCATGGATATTCTCTCACCCTTAGATCTCCACCTAGGTATTGTGTCCTCATCTATTTATTTTAAATACACATAAACTTTGATTTTTATTATTTTCAAGTGATGATGAGCTGAGGCCTTGATAACAAAACTTTAATAAAAATACCTTAATCAATCTTTTCTACAGAAAATAAGATCCAAAATTCCTTCTCTTGTTATTCCTTTTATGGCACAAGGGAAGATAAGAGTTTGTTCTTCAAGCTTCTTTTGCTCACTATCTCCCTTTTAAGTTCTTCCTAATCTCCCTCTCTCAAACCGTTTTTCACTTTTCAAATCTTTCTCACACAACCAAACGGAAAATAATGGAAAGGGGATAAGGTTTTATCTTTATATTAATAAAAGAGTTAACATAATATTATTTTTTCATTTCTCTTTTAAAAATTGATAAAATTTCAAAAGACTTTCAAAAATTTCAAAAAGATATACTAACACAATTTGCATTTTATGGCATTCTTAATGGTATACTCAAATTTCAAATATAGCTATGGGCATATGACCTGCTTTTTTAGGTGCCCCAAAGTATGCAAATTATTGATTTTCAAATCTACATAGCCTAAAATTTTTATTAAATTCATAATTTATAATTAAGTTATTATATTTATCCAAATTATAATATGCAAAAGATCTCCATTACTTCTCAAAATCTCATATACAAGTTATAAAAATATAGCTAAGTAGATAGCTTGACACATAACTCAACTATGAAACTTGAGATGAAAAACTTTGCAATACTTCTTGGGGTGATCACTTAACCACCCCAGTGAGCTTGTTATGTGGTCAAGCAATTGTCTAAGCAGTATGATTGGATCAACTATGAAATTTTTTTAATTGCATGATGTAGATGACCTTAAGCAACCCCACTAAAATGATGAGAAAGACCACCAAATGTGGTTTGTAATTCCACATTGGTGATTGTTTAGTGTGATTTTAGGTGAAATACCAAACCCTATAAAATTTCTTAAAATATGCAAAGGCAACCCAAGGTCCATATGGACATAAATCAAGGTATGGTAACATAATATGAAAATATAATAAGTAAATTATAGATCTACAACATTCTTAAAGAATAAATAATGTGGTGCAAAAAAGTTATCATAGCAAGTGGAAGTGATGTACCATGCTAAGTCAATCTCTCTTTTAAATATGTAAGTTTTTAGATATTACATTCTTTTTAAGGGGCTCTTAAGTCCTTGTCTTAAAATTATTCTAGGTTAGTTTTACATTTTGAAAATTAGGATTTTGATTTTTTGTCTTTATTTACTTATCTTCAACTTGCATTATTAACTAAAATTTATTACCTAAATTCTCTTATGTCATTTTATTTCTTAAAACTATAATTAAATTTTGTAAAACTTATAATTTCCTATTTCCCTTTACCATTATCCACCTATTAGGGCATCAACATATTGTCAAACTTTCAAACCCACACCTTATCATAGCTCATAAACAAAATGGATGCAAGGTTGGCAAAGTTAGTCACCTCTTATTTTGAAAAAAAGTTAGAACTATCTAAATTGTATCCTAATAATATTAAGTCAAAGAAAAACCCAATATGTTCTTTTCTATAGAGTTTTAATAAAATTTATGAATGTTAATCGCTTTTGTAATCCAAACTAATGAGTAAAAGAGTCTATATTTAAGCTTTCACTTCAATTCCTTCTCTCCCTCTTAAGCATCTATGATTAGCACATAGGCTCTGTCTCATAGTTCTCAATGTCTGAAACAGAATATTTCTCAAATCCCTTTATTCCTTAAAGGGAATTGACAATATCATGACCACAGACCAAAGTCCAAAGACTTGCATCATTGTTTATAAAGCTCAATTGAATTGAGCATTTTGGACCAGTGAGGATATGGTCCAAGCCCAAGCATAAGAAAAACTTTCAAATTTCATTATGACCTACTAAGTTTAATAAGAGATTGACCCCTAAAATAAGGATTGCTTGAAAACACTTATTTGATGAGGGTCTACTTCAAGGAGAAATGAAGAAAAGTTATAATGATTATATCAATAAGAAAATATCTCTCAAGAAAAATTCATGATAATATCTTAAAAAATATTAAATAGAATTCAAATATATATTGTTATTAATTAAATTATAAGAAGTGTTATGCATCTTATGAGTATTATGCTAATATATAAAATATTTCATTATCATTCTGGTATGAATACACTAAAACAGAGTTGTAGAATCAACATAAATGAGTCATGCATAAATTTAACAATACGACATGTTAATTAAGTTTTTAAAACATTTTTTTTGTTTTCTAATATTATTAAATTAAATTTTCACAGCTTTCGAATATGTTCCATAGTTGTTGTGGTGCTCACGATGATGGCATGGGGCCACGTGAATCAATCAATAAATAATTATTTTTGTCGACTTAATTATTATTATGATAAGCTTGACCTCCTAAGCTACCATAATGAGTTTTCTGCCGTTGTATGCATTTAGTTGCATGATTGTATGCGTGATGTCACACATACCAGCTTCAATCTATGCTTTTGTCTCTTTATTTATTTTATTAGTCGTATGGGTGATTAATTTAATTTAATTATTTACAAGAAATGTTTTTTTTTTTTTTAATATTTTTTAATTATTTTGTTTGAGTACGTAATATGCTACTCTAACCTTAATTTAAAATATTTATTTTAAATAAATATGCAATGTGTTAAAATATTTATTTCAAATTAATTGTCCCCCTGCCTCTCAATCAAATCAGTCTTAAAAGCAAGAGATATGACTCGGGTAGTTATGGAACAATTAGGAGCTCGCTGCCAGAAAAAATTAAACAAAAATTGTGGCTATGAACACTTATACTTTCAAAAAGAAAAATAAAATAAAATAATTAATTAGAATTATGGATATACAAATAAGAAATATATATTTATATTTATTTAAAAAAAAAATCATGTTGGATGGTTCTGTGAAGTCTTTTTTCGCAATGTTATCTCCGCACAAACATGTTTCCACAATTTAAGCTGTACCACGGAGAATCATACCGCGATTAGAGACCCTTGATGTTGACGTGGACCGAAATATTCATGGTCCTTCTTGCAGCCAACGAGCAGTCGCACTGAAATATTTATGCGTACACCACGATCCGACGTCTATGGACGACGATGTGGCGCAGGAAGTAGATTTGCTGATCGGTGTGATGGGGCCCACGGACAACGGACCGAGCCCCAGAACCACCCGGGAGCATGCTTTTACTCTGACCGGGTTTTTCGGGCAGAGTCAGACCGACTCCCGATGAAAGCGATTGGTGGCCGACAGCTCGGCGATGGCGCTGTATCAGTTGTGTTCCTACCGGAGACCGCACGTGAAGTGGCCCCGCCGGTTGAGCCGGCCGACTTACTGTCCACCACGTTGTTTGTTTATTCAGTTTTTCAATTTTTTATTTAAACTTCATTTTTAAGAAATTTTTTATCTAAAAATATTTTTTAAATAAATATGATTTAATGTTTTTATTAATTTTTTTTTAACTAATTTCAATTCAGTAAAAAATTATTTTTGTTTATTTTTATGATTGTTTTTACTGAATTGAAAACAACTGGCCGGACTGGTTCTACGCTGACCAATCCCATGAGTTGGTATGGGCTGGGTCATAAGTAGACACGGCAAGGCCAGTCAATAATTACTGCATCGTGTTTATCCCGGCTTCTGAGGTTTTAGTTTGACTATTTTTTAAATATTATTATTAAAAATGATGATATTTAACTATTTTACCAAAATAAACATCCACTTTTCTTTTTGTACAAACATGCCACTTTACCAACAACTGCGTGGAAAGCAGTCGGTAGTTGAGAAGTTCAAGGGGATGCCATTTGTCCTATGATTTTTTTATTTCTAAAAAAATAATAAAAAGCTTTTTTCTATGATTAACATGATTTTATTTTGTGGTAATATATAAAAAGTCAATAAATAATTTTGAAAACCCGGTTTTGGATCTGAAGGAATCCAGTCTATCGAGATTAGAGAGCTTTAATTTTTTAAACTCTCACTAATTAATTGTCTTTGTATGCCTTGGGGATGAATGGATATCTATTAACTAACCCACAAACGATAAAAACGTCAAATAAGTTAAAATCCAACAAGTGATCAGCTTTCATGGACCATACACCAATCAGGCTGTTCCTCCAAAAAAAGAGAAACCAACTAATCTTTATCTATTGTATTATTTTATATGCCGCCCAGCTTAGCTCACAAGCCACGCTGAGCCGCCGCTCATGTGTCACTCCACCGCCGGGCAACGCCGTTCTGAGATGAAGGCTACCCAAAAAGGGAGAAAAATTATACAAAATAATTTTTTAATATCAACAGAAAATAAACTGGCAATACAATATCATTAAATTTTGATATTCAATATGTAAATATATATAAATAAAATAATTCAGTCGATTTCTTTATCTTTACATTTGTCAGTTTTATTAGTTGTTGATTGCTTTTTTTATCTCCACTTATTTATCGTCTGTTCTCTCTCTTTCTCTATCTCTCTCTCTCTTTTCCATATTCTTCTACTCCACACTGGGTGTCTCTCACTTGGATCTCTGCTCTTGTTCACCGCGGTTTTCTCCTCCTTCCCTTCTTTACTCTTATTTATGCTTATTCGATCCTAAATTATCGATCGCCCCGCCAAAAGAATCCGCTAATTGGTTTCTTCTTCTTAAATTTGCTGATTGAAATTATCAACTAATGGTGATGAGCATGGGCGGATTGGACCTCGGCACCGCCTCCCGCTTCCTCAACCATCTCCACCATGGGCCTGCCCTCCACCTACCCCACCATCGTCTACCGGACCACTCCTCCGAAGAGGATCGTCAAGGCACAGCACAGCAATTTTCTGTAGCCGGAGGAGACAATTCCAACTCTGTCGACGCCTCCGCGGCACTGCCCGGAGACACCCACGTGTCACCCACTTCCGCCTCCGGTGACCTCTCCGTCCGCCGCCCTCGGGGCCGGCCCCCGGGCTCGAAGAACAAGCCAAAGCCGCCAGTCATCATCACCCGCGAAAGCGCCAACACCCTCCGCGCCCACATCCACGAGATCGCTGGTGGTTGCGACGTCTTCGACAGCCTGTCGGTGTACGCCCGTCGTCGCCAGCGCGGCATCTGCGTCCTCAGCGGCAGCGGCACGGTCACCAACGTCATCCTCCGACAGCCCTCTTCCAACGGCGCAATAGTCACCCTCCACGGCCGATTCGAGATTTTATCCCTCTCTGGGTCCTTTCTCCCACCCCCAGCTCCGCCGTCCGCCACAAGCCTCTCCGCCTTTCTCGCTGGCGGTCAGGGACAGGTGGTTGGTGGGAGCATCGTGGGCCCGCTGCTCGCTGCTGGGCCGGTTATCGTCATCGCTGCGTCGTTCACAAACGTGGCGTACGAGCGGCTGCCACTCGAGGGGGAGGACGAGGAAGCGGCGCCGCAGCAGCAAGTGGACGCCTCCGTCGGCAATGGAGAGGAGTTACCGGAAACATCGGAGGCGGCGGGGATGCCCTTATTTAATCTGCCGCTGAACCTCGGTGGGTTAGGAGCCGAGGCAGGGAATGGGTGGGCGAACGGGAGCTCAGGCAGGCCGGTATTCTGAACAATGGGCAAGGGCAAAAGTGTCTTTAATCAATAATTAATGATTGGTGGATAAGTTTAGAAAAGCATAGGTCAGTTACGCTCGTGGAAGTTGCATATAACGCATGGTCTGCATAAGGCGTAGTTTTATATATATTTTATCATCTATCTTTTCTGTGTTCTGCTTGCACATTTGTTGGCTTATGTTTAGTTATAATAGGATGATCCTGTTCTGCTTGTTCTATATCTGTGTTCATATGTGTTTCTTGTTTCTTCCTTTCATTACTTTTATTTTACAGATAATTTACAAGTACTAATTAAAAGACCAACCATTTGGGTCTTCCTTGCTAAATTACTGTTGCTAATGAGTGTGGTGAACGAAGCAAGCAAGGTCCACATCTTTGCTCTTCAAATGCTCTTCTTCTCCTGCTTTTCTGAAACAATTTCTGCTCGCTTTCTGGCCTTCTTGTGCATGTAGTTGATTAGCTCTTCCTCTACAGTGCGAGCGTACTCTTCTTTATTCAAATTAACACTGTGAACACCTCAGAGAATTAATTTTCTGTTAATTAAATTTCTTTGATATTTTCCATAATTTAGAATATCTGACAGCCTCTTCCCGTGGATCAACTCATGCTTTTATCATTTGTTGGTATTGTAGAAATATTCATTACACAAGTGAATGAGTTAATTTATAACATTACCTGAAGTTCGTATGATTGGCTTCTCGACAGCATCAGCGCACTCATTGCAGTGAACATTAAGCCTATAAACAGCTGTGACACCTTCTTTTTCCCTGCCCTCTTCTTCTTCCTTCGTGTCGCTCTCAGCCATCGTTCATTAACCCGGATGAGGCGGCAAAAGGAAGAAGGAAATTACAAGGCAAAGAGACTATATGGACGTGGAGAAAGAGCCCTTCAGATTTGTTGAGGGTGGTTGAATTATTTCCTGATGGATGATAACTAATTCACCTTTTTCCCAACACAAGCACGATTCTTATTTAAAAATAAATAAATAAATAATATCATACAAGATACCGAGATTAAAAATAAATAAATTTTTTAAGAAGGGAAATTATTAAGCGACAAAAGACAAAAATCCAACTGTTGGCACTTGGTCGAAGTGGCCCGCAAATTAGATCGTTACAGCAGGGCCGGCCAATGGAGTGCATGGTTCGGTTTAATCTTAGCTAGAGAATCTTGTGCACACGTGAGATGTGCTTCCCCGGACAGTTCGCACGTGGGGGTACAGCATTTGGTAAAAAAAACACCGGCTTGAGACAGTTGCATGGATCTAGAGCCATGCGATGACTCTATCCGGGTCCTTTGGTCTACCCAATAGTTATTTTTGTCTGCGAAACGGGTAAAAAAGCATGAAAAACTACGAAAGCAATTTGGTTTGATCAATTATTGTAAGAAAACAAGCGTCAGATAAAAGAAAAAGAACAAAAATACAAATAAAATACCTTGCATTGATACGTTGAAACTCAAATTACAAATTTGCATCACCAAAGAAACAATATTGCAAATTTTTTTCAAAAAAGTTAGAAAGGAAATCCATTCTGCAAAAAAAAAAAAAAAAAAACACACAAAACAAACTCCCTTTTTCCGTAAAGAGAGAAATCAACCTTGCAGAGCATTTACAAATCAGGTTCCAATTACTAACTCTCCTGAAGAAAGACACGAACGAACATCAACAAATCCAATAGAACAACATGTCTGCTATACTTGTGCTGGGTGAAGATCGCTTGCTCTGTGCTCTGGTAGTTATGCTGCGGGAATGCAAAAAAGCACATATATAATGTAAACATTCCACCTTCCACCTTCGTTGGCTTAACAAGCGATAGCTGAGACCGCCCTTCCCTCTTCAAATCTTCAAGTAAATGGAAAACAAGTTCTAGCATCTTATCTCGTAGGATCCAGCCTTCGTGATGTATCGAACCCATTCGACGGTGTTGTAACCACTCTTTTCTAAAACCTATGCATGCAATGTGCGTGAGTTTTGTTAATATAATTTCCAGGGATTTGTTGGAACAATGTAACTTCATTGTAGGCATACCTTTAAAAATCTAACCCGCAAGCCCGATGCTGTGAACATGGGAACCTATCAATCAAATGAGAGATGTCACTCGCAGCATCCTTAACAACAAATTACATTGTGAACTAATTCGTTAATGCAGTTCATCATAGCCATGGAAACAAAGGAGATCACTAGAGATTGAAACTACAATGTAGGAATTTTGTAGGCAAATCTCGTAGAATTGCATGCTGCATGAAGCAACATGAAAAGTTGCATAGTTCACAACATGCACGAATGATAACCAAAGTTTATCAATATAAGTAGAGCTCAATTACAATAGAACCTGAAATTCCATCTGGATTGGAGGTCTAGTCCAAGGTTTCTTCTCTGCCATTGTAGAAATAAGTTCGACTTCGGCGCTCATCGTTGCCTCTGTTTGTCCAGGAAACTTCCTTATCCTGAAATATGGGGATAAGTTTCATGTTTGAAATGAATTTCTCAAAGGCAAATGATGTATTATATGCATGGTAAGCAGTTGTTTTACTCTTAAGAAATGATATCCATCATTTAAACTTCATGACAAAAGTATATCAGAATTTATCAGACAATACAATGAAGAAAATTGGAAACCCTTACTTCCACACTAAGCAATCAATAGCAGCATTGTACTTTGCTCGACCTGATGTGACTTGAAAGCTTGTCTTGGCAGTTTGCTTTGGAACTGGAACCTTGAGGACTACCCCAAGTGCAAACATCTTTGCACCAAAAACGCTCTTAACCTACATCATATGTGAGCTGGGTAAACTCTGCCTCCATAAGAGTAACATGTTAGCTCCTAAAAAAAATGCAGGGCACATACCTTTACATTTACTTCCAACCGAGTCCTGCCTAATTCCTTGATTGTTGGCAACACTCGAAAAGGAAGATTTACACCTTCGGTAATCCGGTATCTGGAGAAAAAATTGTACTTTCTCTCCATAAAAAATATAATAAGTTATTCTAAATACCATATAACCAAAAATGATACAAGCACAATAACATTCTTATCTCTAGCATAGACAACCTATGTAAAGCATGAAGCAGCTTTTACAGCATTGATAATTGAAGCAAATATATATGTAGTATTCAATAGAATTTTACAAGCAGTCATGTCATAATTTAGTCAATAGAGTACAAGACAGCATGCATCTTTTATTTGCTTTATACTACAAGTTTTTAAATGATGCTTATAATTTCTAGGATTTTGTCTATACAAGATATGCCCTAATTGCAAGATGGAATGCCCGTTGATATGGTATTCAACCCATTAGGAGTCCCCTAGCCCGTTCATTGTAAGCTTTCGATAGAGGATATGAAGCTCTTTTGCTCTTCTACAAAACCAGTACATGGCTTAAGTTCGTTTGTGGATATCCTCCCTGCTATATGCTATTTCCAGATGTAAGAGCATATAATGGCTACATCTCAATCTATGTTTTAATGTATAAATTTTGTAGATTTTAATGACTTCGAATATTATGTTCTTCTTTGGTAAATATTACTGAATTCGGACCACTAATTTGGACATGTAATTTTATTCATCCCATTCTATTAGAAACCTACCAAAATTTTTGGGTCCAACTTGGCTGTTCAAGAAGCACAAGCATACAAACATATCATGTCAATGAGAAGATGACACTAATGTAGATTAGTGCTATAGAAAAGATAGAATGGAATTAAGATGAGTATTTGTAAGAAGGTTGGAGCAACACCTAGTGAAAATCACCGAGAACATGCTTCACTGATTTGAACAGTTACAGCTTAGATAAGTAGATGCTCCAATAAGAGAAGAATTATTACAATTTCTCATGCAAAGAGGAAAATTGAAAGGTAAAGAAAGATATGGAGATTATTTGAAAGTACAATTTCTCATATAATTCCCAGCATTTAAGGGATAAAAGCTTTAAACGAATAGTGTTCACAATAAATTTCAATAGAGACAAATGCACGATATAGGGATAAAAGCTTTAGTAAAATTTTTGTATCTTAAAGTTCAAGGTTAATGAATTAGGTGCAGAATTGTGGTACCAATTCGCATTCCACATGTAGCATGTTTAACATTACAAATTCCTGAAGCCTTTGAGAAAGGCTCATAAATTAATATCAAATTCTTAAGTAGAACTATCGTTTAGATTAAAAATGTCTCATGAGCAAATTTCTAATGCAGAAAGTAATTGTGCTAAAAAAGCCATGCAACGTGCATGCATAAAAATGCTGCATAAAGAAAATCTGAAGGTTACAAACCCTAACATGCATGCAATTTCTAGAACAGAACTGATAAGCAATATAAAATGAGGCTTAAGGAGTAAGTAATTACTTCATAAGTTCAAATTCCCCATCAGGTGGCACAAAACTAACTGTCTTTTCAGAGTTGAATCTCGTCAAGTTTACACATTGATGAAAAGTGACATCATCAAGTTCAATTGTCTTGCCACTGCAAAACAAGATTCATAAGAGTAGCATAGCCAGCCAAGCAAAAATATTTTAGTAACAAGCAAAATAAACAAACTATATTAAAATAGCAGACAGCAAAAACTGCTGAATCATAAAAAAAGAAGCATATTTTAGTACAGAATGGTAAATTTATGTCAAGTAGGAACAATATCCAACAAAGGGATTTAATAACAAAGCTTTGCTTGTGACAAAGGAGATCCACTTCTTTAAGCACGTCTTTTTCCATAGAAAAATCAACTTCAAATCAAATTCATGTAGCATCCACCTCTTCAGCACCTCTTTTACATAGAGAAATCAACTTTAAATCAAATTCATGTTGCAACATATGGGTAACATCAATGACAATAGATCTTACTCGAAACATATTTAAAAGAATGAATAGAAAATCAAAAGGAGCCTCACGAATGTTTGAGTAGGTATTCCATGCAATGAATGTACACCCAGAAACCAATCATAAACTGTTAAAATATGGAGTCCATGCATTTTGTCATGCATGGACAACTTGGATGATGAGTTCCCCCTAAAACATGCATCCAGAATAATATTCATCTAAAAAACATAAAATAACCCCAAAACCTCTCCCATCACAACAAATGCTGCTTATGTTAGATTCTCAAAAAAAGAAATAGGATTCCTTAATGCTAATTTCAGATAATGCACAATAAACCTTACAACATAAAGTTCACCAAGATACATGGTTCAGACTAACAGTGATGCAATGTGTACATTTTTACAATGACACATTATATAAGATTAACAAGCCAATCCAAAATAGGCATTCAACAATTCAAATAAAATAGAAACACAATATCAGTTCAGAAATTCTTTGGAGAAACTACAGATTACTCATAGATTGAGGCCTGCAATTTAATGCTTAAAGTTTGATCCATGCTTGTCTAAAACATAATCAGTGCTTCAACCTGTAAACTTTATATAAATGCTAATATAAATTGGAACTTATCAATTATGCAACCAAAGAGACGATGCCCTGTCATAACTTTTCATGAAAAAAACCAAAAGCAAGCTTGAAAATATGAACCGATAAGGAATATGCTCTGGTAAAAGAAAAGAAAAAAATGAAGCAAGTATATTAATTAGAAACATACGGCCCACATAAACTGCTAAAAGCAAGGGTACCTTGCACGCAACGATATAAAAAATATGCAAACAAAAATGAATCACATCATGAAGAAGCAACAATAATATATGCCTTGGGTACAATGATGACAAGGAAAATTAATTGAATGTTCAGCAACAAAAGCATTTAGCTGGAAGAAGAAGAATCTTCATAAGAGGATCCAACATCATGAGGTTCTCTGATTCAAACATTGGCCGAAGCCTACAAGTCATCCCCAATTATGGGGGCTCAAAAAACAAAGTCAGCAAATAACAGCTTTTTAAGTGTTTCGGGTAGGGGCATACCCCTTTCCCAATGAAAATCAGCAAAACAGGCCCTCTTGGCGACCAAATCATGAGGTTCTAAGTGGAAAATGGATACACCTAAACCATCTTGTGCTTGTTATGTTCCATTAAATGAACAGAATCTTAAAAATGTCTACTTATTTTAAATTTGACATATTGAAATCCCAAGAATTCAGCATGCCACTTTAAGTGAAAGGTGTCAACTAATACCAACGTCTTGTGTAGAAGAAATAAAGTTTGCAAGAAGCCAAGATTTAGAAGTAAATTATCATAATCCATCATAATAAATAGGAAAACAAAGTTACTTTAAATGAAAATATATGGTATATAACTAGCGATATGTATAGGATCTCCCACTCATCACAAGCATAAGCATTAGTGCAATTTTACTGTGTACCTAACTATTGGGATTGCCTCAATTTTGATAATTCAAATTTCAAATTTAAGAAATATATTTTTACAAATAAATAAAATGACATTTAGGTATTTGATTCAAATTTATTGTAACAATATAAAATGCAATTAGAGATATTTATATTGCACATTTCTCGGAATTAACTAAGCTATAAACAAGATATCATGGTATCCAGTTGACATCATCCACAGCACCCAAAGTAGATGAATGGCTCTAGCATCATTTTTCATAATACACTTGATTATATCATCTAACATTAATGTTAGCCTGGAAGAAACATGGAGGAAAGCAAGGCTGGATATCATTCAAATTATTAGGATATAAAGCATATAAACTATCCAGCTTTTTGGTGACTGCATTTGCATGAGCTTCAACCATTCAGGACTTGTTTAAAAGATGTGAAAGAAGAAATCCAATCTCAGTTCATGCTAACAAGGAGGTCGAGAAGTGCAGGATAACCAGGATTAAAAGAATCTCTTCAAAATGGTAGTTCATAATGACAAAGCTAAAGCCATAACCTTCCATGAAAACAATAAAGACGGTGTGTAATCATTCAAGTTGGTATTCAAAGCTTCTTCATGTCGTCATCAACATTGAATTTTGATTGCCTTGATGTGGAAATTGTGAATCTTTTAGTAAGTCGTCTATTTAGATATTTTCTCACTTTGATGAATATAGAGTTAAATTGGGCTAAACTATTTAAATCTTGATGTTCTTCTTTTATGTGTCTGAACTCTTCAGATTATTACTACGCATGTTCATTGCATCTGAACCTAGTTGGCATTTCCCAATTAAATGAGCCACTTGTTGACATTAACAAACTTAGTATTATGAATGGCTAAAACACAAGACAATCAATAGATAACAACAAATCAAAAGAAAAATAAACATACAAATTCCAGCAAAGTTTTACAAGTCACAAAATAGAAATGAATTGAAAAGATATGATCCTAAATGAACACTTTGGGTATTTCTAAAAGTAGTATTCCATCCTTACCTTTTCATAGGCCTAGATTTAATTTGAGATTCCTTTTCCAAACCAATTTTATCATTTAAGCCTAGTTTCAAGTCAGGCATCCCAGAGAGGAAGCATTTCATAAGAATCTTCCCAGTAACATCACACCGCAGTACACTACCTATATCAATAATATGGATGAGACGAGCAAATATAACTCTTGCTTATAAACTGTTTGACAGCAAAGAAGTGAAACCTTTGGAAGACATGAGGAGGTTGACACTTTCTACTATATCAAGGAAAACCTGAAGAATTAAGAGGAGATAAGCACATCAACTTGAATTCAAGCAGTACATTGACAGAGCATATTCAGAAGGAATGATGAGATAATGATTAACAGAATAAAAGGATTACCTCGTTCTTTTTATAAAAAAGGCCCTCACGCCTCCAACCAACGGCACCTGTAACTTGTAATGTTGCATTTGGAACTGGTTTGTCTGAAGGCTACAAGAGAAACGAAAAAAACTAAACATGCAATAAAAAGGTACCAAGGCAAAAGAATGTGCTTCACGGCATATCACGCCTAGCATCATATATAATTGAACACCTGATGCAATTTAGATATATAGAGATGTAATACATAAAAGCAAACTATGAGATCACAGTTCCATCTTTCTCAGGTCGCCTGGCCAGATATCTTGTAAGAAAACATTCCTTTTACATTTTGAGTCACTAAATTCATTGGCAACAGTATCCAATGTTGCCCAAAAGCAAACCACCATTGCATACCATCAAAGATGCTATAGAATTAATCAATTAATTATACAACGGAATGTTCCTAGACCTTTTTAACCAGCTTCAGGCCATTTCTTAGTATAGGATACACTGGCGTTATCAAGACATTTGTCTGATACACAAGCTTTCAACTGCAGTATGAAAGCATCCAACTACACTACAATTACGTCTTCAGTAAATATTTTAAACTTATTTCCACCTTACACATAACATGGAATCTAACCTTTGATGAAAATGGCGAACGAACTCCTTCCTGAGTGATATAAAGCTTCAAAATTTCAGGCGATAGATTCTGGGGGTAACCAAAGTCCATAATCTCTGCAGGTAATATGAAAGGCATCAATTTTAGGTTGCAGCTTACACTAAGTAGAAAAATTATGAATAACCATCCGATAGACACCTAACGGCAATTATAAAGAAATATAAGCCACTGAATAGATTTTTTGCATTGTATATATATAAAGCAATGGCTGTTACCTTACCCTATCCCTTTAAATTATTTGTTCATTCCACAGTTATACCTGAGATTTCAGTTTCCTACTACAATAGTTTTAAAAATACAAAATATAGATATCTAAGACAAGATTACTATATACTAGCATAAATATGAGGTCCCATCCTGTTGATCACAAGATACGACTGACGAGCTTAGAGAGCTTTAGCAACTTTATTAAGGTTGCATTTATTTCACACCAATTATATTCAATGTTTCTCATACACCAAGGATTTAAGCCAAAAAATTGAACATGCAGTAACTAGTACTGTGCCTCTGACAACAGTGCAACTGCAACACTAATTTTTGATGATTACCTTTTTATTGCCTAGACGGTAGAACGGCAGCATAATCATTATAACAAAACAAAGTAATTTCAAGCTAAGAATTCTCCTTCTCGGTACATTTCAGGATAGTTAAGAACAAAAAATGCAAAAATAACATCACTTTTGCAGAATTCTCATCAAACTTACAAAGGAAAACCAATGAAAGGGTTTCTAATACACAAAACAAATAGGAAAAGGATGAATGTTCCTATAAAAGTTAGTTAAGCAGGAAAAAAACTCTATTCCAAAAGCTAAGAACTGATAGGAAGGTCAAGAAAAATATCTAGGGAAGTTGAACAAGACCAAATTCAACTATATCACAAATCAATGGAAAGTAACCATACAGTTTTCCTATTAAAAGATGAAGATGATTTTTTTTTTTTAGTTGGATCACAAATTATTCATGAAAAGAATCATCATCAGAAATTTTGTTCATGCATATCCATAATGTGAATGGGCAAAGCATCATGAACTGGCAAAAGCTTACTAATTCAGCTTAGCTTGACTATTTCAATTACCCAAACATACCTGTTTACCACACTCAATAATGGATCCTGAATTAGTGATCAACTTGTTTATATTCATTCATATCAACTGTATACCAAAGAACAATGAACTAGTCATTATGCAGAAAATGATTAGCCAAAACTAAATAGTAGTGAGCAAGTTCAGTGCTCTCTTGGACCTCTTCAAAATGTAGTAGGGTGTCTTGGTTTAAGGGAAGCTAGGTGTTGGGTCAAGGGGTAAAGAAAGAGGATAACAGAAGTGAAGGTTTTAAGGGCTAGTTGTGGTGGAGAGCGATGTTGTGGTCAGCTCTAGGCTTGGAGGAAGCCCAACCAAAGAGGGAAAGGGAAGGAGTATGGCAATTGAGGGTTTGAAAGGAGCAAAGGTGGCCAGCTAGGGTATATGGGATATATGAGAGGTTGAGAGAATGAGAGAAAGAGGAGGTCGAGAAGTTAAAAGAACTTTAAGAGTTTTGTAATGTTCAGAAAAGAAAGGCGGAGAGATTGATGGAGGGAACTTAGGGTTTGGAATACGTAAAATAGCTGAAGAAAATAAAAGAGAGAAAAAGTAGGCTGTTAAGCACTCCCAAATGTGTGGTTCAACCACCAAATCTCACCAAAAGTAAGTCATCAAGTTATATAAAGTTTTCTTCAAACATGATCAGCTAAAAATTTTAGTCTTCTATCAATCCTTGTAATATAAGCATTCACCAAAAACCAAAAAAAAAAGAAAGAAATATTCATACTAATAAAATCCTCTTCCTAAATCATGACAACTTATTTTAGGATAAAAAAAATCAAGGAGAAATTCACAAAGAAATTAAGTAATAATGTCATTCTTAATCATGTTACTTATTTTAGGTAAGTCATGCACTTACTTTAACAAGTTAGATAAGTTTTGAAGAAAGAAGACTTAAAAAAAGATTTCACAGATTCCAAAGGGGTGGGGGCAACCAAATCATGCTTTTTGGAAGTTTGAAGCATCCATTGAATCCTCCTAAAATGCCAAATCCGAGATTGTTGCCTAGAGCCCATATAAGACTTTATGCCAATCCAAGGTATGTTTATTTTCATCTTATATGTTTAAATAAGTGCTTTTTTAAACAAACTAGTTCAGCTAGATTTGATTGTTTAGTAACAAAAGTCAAGAATTAAGTTATACTTTAGTTAGTTTGGGCCTTGCATTTTAGTAGTCTATCCAAACCATGAGCTAGACTCCTAGTTTGCATGAACTCCCTAAAATTTAGGAAATAAAGGAATAGTTTAACAAAAATGGATTTAAAATTTAAATTCCCAATGATGCATGAAAAATAAGGTGTAAATTTGAGTGAGCCTTAAACCTAGCCATGACTCCATATGGCACATTAAATTTATGAAGTTATGATAACCTATCTCCGTTTTTTCAATTTAGAAGAGAATCTCCCAGTTTTGGCATGGTTGGAAGCTTAACATGGATGCTTAAAACTTCCAAGAAGTTGGTCTTTTTTCAATTTAGTTTTTTAATCCATGAAACTAAACCAACCAAAAAAACGGAATTATAATGTATGACACAGTTTTCAATTCAGTTTATTTGATTTATCAATTCTCTTTTATAGTTTTAGGCTTTAATCTAGTTCAAAATCCAATTTATGGATGCAAAATTTGATCCATTAATCAAAGTTCAAACAAAGAAGTTTAGCTTTACATTTCAGTTCGATTTTCCGGTTCTATATTTGAGAAAATTAGTCTCAACTTGATTTTCATATTTGCATAACTGAAAACCAATTGGTTTGATCAATACAATAATCGAATTGATTGAGCTAAACAAATGCACACCACTTTTTCATAAAACATGAACCATTTCCGAGAATAAATCTTTCTAACATCACTGAATTACTAATCCAAAAAAGCTCAAGCAAACAATTTCAGGCTTCTTCCCATTACTAAAACAAAATACACTTCATTTGCATACCAACAATTTGAAAACATAGAAATGAACATAATCACAAATTCTATACTTCTAAACAAAAAAAAATATTTAAATATTGCCAATCGAATGGAGAAACATTAGACGTTGTGACTATCACCATGTCATATTGTATTTCTTCTACAATATCTATATTTTAAGATTTAAAATAATCATTGAATAGTAATATTACTAAGAAAATATATTGTCAATAAATATGAACCCATAAAAGGCATATACTATAGGGGTGTGCTACACTACCCAAAGAACCAACATGGGACAAAGAACCCAAATTGAATTGATGAATTCCATTTGGTTCTCATTAAGTTTGGTTCAATTTAAATTCTTAAAATTTGTAACCAACTAGGTTGGAATAGTTCTCATTTCTCGCAATCAAAATTAAAACGAATTCACTCAACTTAGTAAGCAACACTCCCAATGACATGCATGGAGAGATCAACAAGATATAAAAAAGGTTGAAAGAAACAGACAGAATAAAAGGCAAGAGAGGGTGTGGGTAATAAAGGGTGAAAGAGCAATTGTTGGTCTCATTATAGCCCCAATCTCTCAATTCCAACAAGGGTGATCAAGGCTAATAAGGAGGGGGAGGAAGCCAATGGAATTATCGATACCACCATCAAAATTGACAATAGCAGCCCTAGTCTCCAATTCAATCAGAGGTAGAATGGGGAGGCACGTGTGAGAAAAAGATAGAAAAAGAGAGAAAGAGAAGAAAATATAGAGCAATCATATTCGAATTAAAATTACACAAATTTTTTGTATTCAATGCTAGTGTATCCCAAATCAAATCTGGTTCCTACATACGTTTAATCAACCATATTTAATTTGAGAGCTAATTTGATCTAGAAATGGATGCGTATGCACCTTTTTACAAAGAATTGAACCAAAAGTGGTTCAACTCTAGCAGATATTGGGTCAATTATGGTTCTTAAATCTATGGAAATAGTGTTATTCAATTCAAGTATAAATTTAGTATGGAACTAAGTCAAGTTACACCCCAATAACACATCATCAAAAAAAAATATGTAGCCGATATTTATGTTATATCAAATTCTCATCAACAAAAACAACAAAAGGACTTAAACTAAAAACAAGGTGAACTACGTGAATCATCTAATCCATTATGTCTAATCCATTAGTAACTCTATATGCCAAATTTCAAAAAGCTAAATAAACAAGAAAGACTAGCCATAGGATCTAATAGTAAAGCATTCCATATATATTCATTTTTTGACACTTATAAAATCATAGTATTGTTTATGCTATAAAGATAAAACAAAAGCATCTATACCCACACATATTTTTCATTGTTTCACCATCATGTCAAAATATCATAACCTTATCAAACAAATACCTAGTCACATATCAAAAAGTTGACAATAAACATAATAGCTTCATTACTCAGTGTATCATAACCCAGCCTGCATGCAATGAAAAAGATATAAATTGAATTGGGATGGATGATGACATTACGAGGAGGCCATAACACAAAGCAATCTTAGAGAAACCACCATGTAAATATGGGGGGAAATAAGAAGTAAGAAGCTAATGTATTCATTGCTTAAATTCTTGCTTATTAAGGAATTAGTTTGCTCCAATGTAATTAGTAATCAACTAGATGTGATATGCCATGGTTTTTCTAGTTTGCCCTACAACTTGTGCATGCAGGAATTTATTAGTTCACTGGCATGGTTAAATAAGTTCCAAAGCAACCAATGACCAACAACTTGTAGATTTAGGAGATGAACAAAAGTGTAATTTAAAACATATGTTTCAAATTACATTAAAAATATAACTTAAGCTGAGCAGTTCAATTAAAGATGTTTATGTAACATGAAGTTCCAAGAAAGGTAACTCCTTAAGGACTTTGAAAAACCAAAATTATGTCCCTAAGTTACCAATACTACAAAATTGCATTATGCATTTCATGTATATTAAATGGTTTAGTTGAGTTGATGAATTTGCAATCTTAGAAAACTTATTTTGTCATGATTATATAAATATTAGATAGCATGATGCACAAGCAGTGTGGCTCTTTAGTTAAACTTCAAATAACATAGATAATTAACAATACAAGCTAATATAGCAAGTGCATTCAAAGCAAAGAGTTGCAAAAATAAGGAGAAGGCATTCCATCTTCAACATACCATCAAGCAGCTCATATATTAGAACAAAGTTGTTCCTTATAGCGTCTTCATCAAAAGCCCCACCAAAATACGATTTGAACAGTGCCACAGCCTGTTCATCAACATAATTTCAGCACAATTAGAAAATTATGAAAAACTGGCAGCAAGTTTTTCCTCCAAACTTTAATAAGCATAAGCTATCAAGTGGAACACATCATAAATGAACTCAGATTACACTGAAGTCATCATATCCTAAGAAAGAAAAAAAATACAGATATTGTGATATATGCTCCCTCCAAAAATATCACTCCTCTAGGCTTTAGATGCAAAATTGATTTTATCTCCATTCATAAAATATAAAAAGGTATCAACTCTCAACATTCCAGTGTTACCATAAACCATGAGAAAACATAAATTAAAGAAAATTTTCAAAAAAACAGTTAGGAAAGACACTTGAATTAACTTCAGGAAGATGACTTGAAGCCCCCATGTCATGCTTCAAATATAGAGTGCTATGCCATAAGTTTATTTTATCAGTACCAAACAAAGAAAGCTTAAATTCTTTCTAACAAGACCACCTGACATCTTTAATTTCCATAATACTAATGAAATAACTAGCACTGGATAGCACTAACAAATATAACTTGAGGCATCCTAAGAAATTGCTCAGATGCATAATTTGTTGTGTGATCTATGCACTACATCTTCTAGGATTAACAAAAATTTTTGAAGTATGGCAATAGCACAACACAAGATGCTAATGGAATTGCCACAATGTCAAGGTCTTTACAAAAAGAATCTTAAAAGTGCAGGAAGAAGTTTATGGCAAGGAAGAACATGCATCATGCAATGTCACAAGGCTATAAAACAACCCAAAATAAAAAACATACCTCAACAACAAACTTGAAACCACATGCAACATTAGCATTGCTGCTAACAACAATGACAATGTAAACATTGCTTATTCTCATATAAAAGAAAGAGCAACCTCCAATTTGCCGAACAGGACATGTACCAAGTTCTTTTGTCTGCATTATATGCATTCGAAATGCATCCACCATGTTTCCCCTGTATGATATATGTTTTGTTAGAAAAAGCAAGGAATGTGCAAGGAAGAACTTTCAAAAATTTAACAAACTATAGCACAAGGTGATGCATGAATGAACATGCACTAGAATAGCTTCATATTAATGAATTCTTACATGACCTTCAATCAGAATACCACAAGGCAGTAGTATAATATTGCTTTTAATCCATATAATGCTACCATTTTTTTCAAGACAGGAAAACAAAAATAACTATGCTCATTAGTTAGGAGAATTAGAACACAGCTTTGATAATAAACAAAGTAGGGCCATAAATCATAAATAAAATGTTCAAGAAATTAAGAAATAAAAACTACCAAAAAGAATGAGCAGTACAATATTGACTGCCTTTGTTAATCCCCTTACTGTAACCTTTCACAATATGAAAACAGAAAAAAACTGCAGATGGTATTTGTCCATTAAAACACAGGTTTGATATTCAAAGTAAAGGCTATAGAGCCCACAAGACCATGAAATAAATTCCAATGTCTTAAAAAGGATGTTTAAAATGTCTTATTGGCACACAAATATTGCTAAGGCTGCAGAACCCACAAGTAAACCGTTCAACCATGAAATGAATTCCATTTCCAACATCTCAAAAAGGATGTTTAAAATGCCTTATTGGCTATCACATATTGCTAAGTAGCGAATGCAAATTTAGCACTTTATTGCAACAAGATACTAGAAGGAACAGTGGATACAAACATGGGTTGAATAGTAAAGGCACTGGTTTTGCACATAAACAAAAATAGCAGCAGCAAAAAAAAATAGTTTTAACCTTACTAAGTGAGAACAATTACAAGAATATTATAATATCATAGTGTTCTATCTATTATTAATGCTTCATTGATATAAAAGCAAGCTGATCTCTTTCTATTGATCTCAAGCATAAACAACAACATCAACAAAAACAACCCTTAACCTTACGTGAGAACAACTATACAAACCTTTAATGTCATTATACTCTATTAGTTATCAACTACACATTACTATCCAAACATATTAAGCCCTTTTTAATAATCTATTGACATGTCTTTTTCAGTCTACCCAAGTTTACCAACAAAAGATTCAAAACTTGCATTTCCTAACATGAACATTAAATGAAATACATTTCACTTGCTTAAATAATCAAAATTGACTCTACTAAAGTTTTCACTAAATTGGTATTATGCTACCTTTTTTCAAATTCAAACATTTGAAAATGTATATTTTGAATATATTCACTCATTCATCTCTAATCCAAACCAAATAAAATTAACCCAAAGTAGTGCAATGAAATGAGTAGGATGAATAGCAAACCAATAAAGCACACAAAAACAACCCAAGAAAACTACAACATTTCTATTAAAGAAAAACTAAAACAATTTACTTACAAAGTCGGCACTCAAACCCTTAACAATAACCAAAAGAAGAAAAACACCTCTCAACCAAAATAAAATTCATCAAGACTCATGGTCTAAAACAACTCACACCAATCAACCAATCTTTATTCTCTCTCTGTCTCTCTCTCTCTCTCTCTCTCTCTCTCTCTCTCTCTCTCTCTCACTCTATCTATCTATCTATCTATCTATCTATCTATCTATATCTACCTCTTTAATACCAAGAACTCTCTAAAGAGTTCATTTTATAATCCAAAAGTCCTTTGAACAATAGGAAACTAAAATATACATCAAAGATCTAACAAC
Source organism: Vanilla planifolia (assembly GCA_023846275.1). Lineage (NCBI taxonomy): Eukaryota > Viridiplantae > Streptophyta > Magnoliopsida > Asparagales > Orchidaceae > Vanilla > Vanilla planifolia. The sequence goes on along the minus strand of CM043875.1, from coordinate 5,168,317 downwards.
TATATTAGTTTGGGGGTAATTCCTACACTGATTTTTGAATTTGATGATCCAAAGTGCATTATAAAGAAAATAAAATCATCTAGGACTTGCTAGTTCAAAGAATAATAAAATTTCAACTACAATAATCATAACACCATCAAAATGGCATGACCTAATCTAGCTTGATTTATGCATGCCCCAACTATCCTCAAGGACACTTCTTGAACATTATTTTTGGCACCTTGAGACATCCTTTAGGCATATCCTTCCTTCATGAAGTTTTTAACAAATCTTATTTCATCTTCTCTATAGGCCAGTCTTATCAAGAACTTCAACTATCACCTTGACAATGCACCTTGAGTTCACAAATATTTGACACTCCTCCAGCAAAAAATTCACTTAAAAGCAATCATCTCAGGACCTATACCACTTCAACGCATCCTATAAACAACCCCTAATAGTTCCTCAAGAACGAGCCTCTCAAGACAATATGGCTATGCTTCAAGATGCCTCTTCAACATCTCGAACACACTTCCTCGATATCAAATCATACCTCAAGAAACCTCTCAAGTGTTTAAAACATCTCAAGCCAATCTCTTGATACCATAACACAACTCTACAAGGTCTTTCTATTGCCTACTCTTCATATAGCCACCAACAACTCCCAAAAGCTCCTTGACACATCTTCAAATAACTTTTCATTCATGCAAATACCTATCAAATTCTCCCCTAAGACAAACTACAAAACCTTTCAAGACCTTCCTTGAAACAACACAATACCCTTAATATTCACCTTTAATAAAAAATCCAAAGTCCTTAAGAGCTCCCTCAAGGCATCTCAATATCTCTTAAGACATTCTTAGATTTCCTAGCAAATCTATTGGTCAAAAGACATGCCAAAAGCACTCCTTTGTTTAATGTAACCTACTTAAAACGTATTTCTTATGTCTCCAATTTTTTCATCATTTTGAACCATAGCATCAAGATAATAAAAGCACCTATTCTTCGAGATTTTATGATCACCATATATAATTTTTATGTCAATTATACTCATGGCCTAACTAAAAAAATTAATCTAAATGTTTAGTTTTAAAACAACCAAAGTGAAAGCCATATCTCATAATCAATCTCTATAACCCTATCTTGGATTTACTCGTGTTGATTTTATCAATAAATATGATGTTCACAAAAAACAACACTATTGCCAATTAGTATTTAGAATCTTACTAGTAATAAAATGCATAACAAATGCTAAAAAAAGATTTCAAGTAGAACCATGATAAAATCCAAATCTTAGTCTAGATTTAATATCATCATAGCCAAAAAATACTTCTAGCCCTATATTTGATAAATTTAACTTGAGTTAGGCCTTCAATTTTTTCTCTCATTGTTAGACAAGCTTATATGTGTGCATATATATGTACATACATATGTATATAAATATATAATCTTTTTAATCCATTTTTTTATTCTTCAAAACATCTTCTATAGTATTAATAATTATTTTTTTCTTTTGATTATGTTATTCTATGTTTTACCAAGTATATCATATTCTTGCAACTGAATCACATTTACATAACTTTTCTTCTCTTCGACAACTACTTTTTTGTATTCACCACCAGACTTTTTTATAATTATGACATATCTTTTAGATTCTAAAAGTACATCATTAACTATTTTACAAATATAAAGAACAACATTATTCTAGATAAGATTATCTCCCTTTCTCAATTAAAACTACATAACTCTAAGGGACTATTATTGAATTACGATTTACTTTTATCCTAGTGATTATGACAACTAAAGGACAATGTTTTGACACAAACAACAGTAATAAAAAAAAATGTCAGCAGTTGCACGACAATTAGAAATATGCAAAATTAGTTTTGGCAGCCACGTGGTACAAGCAAAGACAACTTAAAACCTCAAATTTTACACATATAACCTCCACATAGCAAATAAACTAGTCTGTAAACTGCTCCAACAGCCCAAATACAGAACATAAACCCTGCAAATGATTTGAATCAGACTTTGAAGAATTGAATCTTACCCAACATCATCGCGGTAGAGACGATTGATGAGAACATCACCTCGGAGGTTAAGGAAGTAAATAGCAGATGCAGAAACCGGCATCCCTTCGACGGCAGCAATCCGGTGATAGATGGGAAGGGTTTCAAAATCTTCAAAGAAAGAAACCTACCTACCGATTACTGTGAGAAAGTCCAAGCCGCAACTCGGAGTAAGAATCAAAAAGGTCCGTAGATCTACAAGCAATTCCCAGGATGAATGGAGTTCCCAGCGAACCTTTGACGAGCCCTCCCTCACAACGTTACATCATGATCGACCAGTACCGATTCGGTTCCATTTGGGTTCGTTTGCACTTATCAAGTAATTTTGAACATATAGCTGATACTACTTAGGCAAAACTTTAAAAAATAATTGTTATTTTAAATTAATTTAATAAATTAATTACATATAAAATCATGCTCGCTGCTATCCTTGGGGTCGATAGATGTTCGAAAGATTTTGCATATTAATTTATTTTTGTTTACATTTGTGATTGACCACATTCAGATAATTTTTATTTAAGTAATTGGCTAAAATCTGTATATATTTATTTGTTTGGTCTTTGATTTTGGACAATTAAGCAATATTTAAAATTCAAAAATGATAAATCATTGCATTCTTCTCAATAAGAATTTTATAACAACTGATTTTTAAGATTTGAATCTATTTTTTTTTTTTTTCATATTTTCTATTTTAATAATATTTATTAATATTAATTTAGTCAAGAATTTTTCTCTCATTATTTTTATCTCTTCTCTTATATAAAGATTAAAAAACTATATGATTAATGAATTTTTAAATATATTAAGTTTTACTATATTATATCAAACATAACTTCAAAAAGAAAAGAATAAGTTTAATTAAAAATCAAATAATATAATGACATGAATCATCCTTATCTTGACAAGTAAGCAAAAACATGAGCTTGAGCTCCTACGTCTTTAAACTTATTAGACCTTAATTCTTATCATAACTTATACCATTAGTCAATTAGTAGACTCTACTAAAGTTCACATTGATAATCCATTGCTTAGAACAATAATTCTAAGACAAAACCTAGTCACATAGCTTATCTCTTACCTAAAGCAATAGAACTTACCACAAAATTATCTCTCTCTATGTAATCATTTTACTACAAACATCATGACTTATCACTAATCTTGAACTAAAATAACTATTATTGCTACCTTATTTAGAAATATCATTAATGTCATTGCTAAAACTTAGTCTATTAAAAGAATACCCCTCGTCTTTATTGGAGCATTAATCACTTTCTTTTTCATGTCTTAAGTAACTAATTAGTTTTATTCAAACACTCTTGTTGTTTCCATTGGCTCACTAATACTTAATGCTACAATGGTACTACAAAATTTCAAATAGAATCATGTAGTCTTTGTTGAATCCTTTATTAATGTGTAATTAATTTAACAACAATAAAATATTTTTTTTGTTTTATCAATATATTTTTTGAAGTATTTTAGATCGTACATCTTAAGAATGAATGAGTGAACTTAATTGGAGAGTTGGTCCTAAATTAAGACTTAATTAGTGATGTTTGAAGAGAACATAGTTGATACTAAATATGAAACTTAAACAAACAAAAAAATAATATTTTTGAAGTCATCTTACTTATTTTAAAATGTAATATATATATATATATAACAATATTCATAAGATGATAGGATACTGATGAGAAGTTGGGTGTGTGTGTCAAAAGCTTTTCAAGAATATTGAAATATCCAATTTTACCGATGTAACTAAATCTAAGATCATAATATTAAAACATAAATATAATTTATGTTGTAATCTCATGCAAAATCTTATCATACTAAGAATCCACAAATTAATAAATTATTAAAATCTAATCAAATTTGAAGTATCATCATGAATATCTACCCAAGTCTAATAGAAATATTATAACAACTATTGAGTTGAAATAAATGATCCAATATAATCTATATACAAATAATACAAATGATAACAAATGAAATATCCAATTATCATATTAATTTTGATAAGCTTCAACTTGACTCTTACTTAACTCTTAACTCCTTAATCTTACAAAAATATAAGATGATGAGCTAGGAGGTTTAATAAGAAATATTTAAGTCATACTATAAAACTAGTATACAATCATTAAATAGTATGAATTTAATAATTAAATAAATCACGTAAATAACTGACATTAATTACTAACTATCATAAAATATTACATCAATTATGTTAATATATATTATTATAATATGGATAACATGATGTTTAGTATCCCTTTATGATTTAATACATCTTCTATCTAAGAAAATCATGATAGAGCTTAGTACTCCTATCATAATATATAATATAGTACTTCATAAGATAATTTAGATCACATGGACCAAATTTGTAAGGTTCTAAGAGTCATCAACAACCACATGTACTTTTACTTTCTTCCACAACATAGCACATCATGTAATTCTCCATAAGATTAAATATGTAATTAATCCCTCATAGGACTATTTATATTATGATTTTTAACAAAACTTAGAGGTTCTTATTATGTAACCTAACACTTCTCCTATAGGCTCAACCATCTATGTATAGCTACCTCAATGTCAAAGGAGTAAGATAACTAACCTATTTATCTCTGAAGTGAGCATGATAATCAAAAAAGTTCTTTATATTTGATTACTCACCTTATTAATGAAGACTTTATCATATAACATCTTACTAATTCTAATCTAACAATACAAAAATATTAGCTAGATTTTCTTAATTTTTAATATAATATATAAAGAGTTTTAATCAAAAGTAATAACATAATAAATCGAAGATTTATCTTAACTTTAAATCTACTAGTTAGGATACTTTATGCCCTAAATAAGTTAATTTAGGGTTTTCACCCTAAGTTATTTTTTAAATATCTAAGGTTATTATCTTCTAAATATCTTAAGATTTTTATTAAAACTTAATTTAGCTACTTAGTGTGTCTAAGTCTAATTTTCTTGTATTTAGTATTGTCTTAATTTCATTTAAGATCTTATTTGTCTAGATCAATCTTATTATTCATAAGCCTTGATTTTTACCTTCATGTTTCATACATATAATTGATTATCTTTACAACTAAGTATACAATTTACACAAGTATCATTAATGATTCTAATTCCTCCTAAGGAAATCCTAAGTCATCGCACCAAACTTAAGGCATCTCCTAAGCCTCAATATCTATATATCATATCTAGGACGTCATCACATGGCTTAAAAACCTAAATAGAATCACTTATAATCTTATTTAAAGAACTTATTTAACTCAAGGGATTAGCCAACATCATTCTCTTTTTATTTTCTTTGGACAAACCTACTATATTCATAAGTTATAACTTAAGCTCTTCTATCTTCATCTAAGGTCTTTCTTGAGAGCTTAACTATCCAAAATCTAATTTATAATATGCATAAAATCTCACAAATGATGCTTACTTAAACCATCATTATGACCTACTATTATAGGTTTCTTTTTCCATGGATTATTCCTAAATCGTCAACTTAATTCTAATGTTAAACTTTCCTTATATAGTCGTATTTAAGTATCTTAAATTTTTAATTTAACTTTACTAAGGATTATAAATTATACATAAAACCTTTATCTTAAAGTTCAACTCAATCTTAGCACTTCTAGTCATAACCAAACATTATGTTTGCCAATGATATTCAAACTCACCTAAACTTCTTCTAAAGTCTCAAATCAAGCCCTCCAATGCTTCCTAACTAAAAACTAAAAGTCACACACATCTTAGAAACCATCTAGAATCTTTTTAGAGTTAAACCCATGTCTTCATGACTTAGCCAAGCTATAGTTCCATGCTTCCCAAGAAAGTTTGAGACAAAAAGGAATGTTTGGTCACAACATTAACTATGGTTTTTTATTTAATTTAAAGTGTCTTTATATATTTTATGGCTTAAGCTAAGATATAAATTATAACACATGGCATGTCATACATTTTCCATTCATGATTTTGACAATATGCATAGATTTTTATCTTATTATGCTATCAACTAAAATTTGTAGATAATCTTAAACATAACCTTAGTGTTTCACATCAAATTTGTATTTTAAACAAATTGATTCTTATAAAAAACATGACATCAAATCTTGGTTTTTCTTTTTACTTGATTCATCATGTCATGAAACTCTTAGTTTAATTATGCAATAATTAAGAAGTGCATATTCATTCAATCTATATTATCATATATCCATTCCACTTAGAAAGAAAAAAAATGTCACTAAAGAACTTAACTTTTAGCAAGATTTAATAATAAAAAATAGTAATCTCATCTAGTTTATGGGAGTTAAATTCAAATAAAATTACTTTCTAATGTTTAACAATTTGTTCTCACATTAACATGCAACATGCACATAAATGCTTAATCAAAGCATAAAATTTAGCATACTTCTAACTTGTTACATATTATAATTTCTTGATCAATAAGGTATTTTGTATCAACAAATTGTTATTTTGTATTCATCTTCCATATACATCTATAACCAAAGCCAAACATGCAATATAAAATCATGGATTCTACTTTATATTCATGAGTAGGATATTAATTTATATATTTGGCATAATTCCAATAGAATTCTTGCATGAGAAAGAATGTTAATTGACCACTTTGCATTACCAAATAAAACACCCTTGGTCTCAAACAAAAGGAATTTCCTTATTCCTAAGAAATTTCATAAAGAAAAATGACTGGTTTTTAATTTTCCAATATTCCACATGCATTTAGTAAGTAATTCTTTTTTATCTTTTATTATATATTAGTTATATTTATTGTCAGAAATCAAAGGTCATTCTACCTAGAAAAATCATATAAAAATCTTCTCATTAATGATATCTTCCCTTCAAACCTTGAGCCCTTCTCTTTTTTTGTTACATGTCTTTTGTTTTTTCTCTTGGTCTCCTATTAGCCTCTCCAAATATCTCTTTTATGGTTAGATTTTTTAAAAGAATATCTTAAGGGTTTATGTAGCCTCGACCACACCTATTTAAACTAAGGTTTTATCTAAAATTAAACCAATTTTGGTTTGATGTAACCATGGCTTAAACTTTTAAATGAACTCTCTCTTAATTAATCTCCTTGTGGTTGGCTAAATCAAATTTCTAAAAATTAAGAATTATGGCTAATGTATATATTCATTATTTATTTCTCTTTCTCACATATTTATTTAAATTTTTAATATATTCTTAAATACATCACACTTATATTTTTTTTTTCTTTTAATTTTCTTATGACAACTACAACTCTTAAATTTCATGAATATTAATCATATTTTATTACACATAATTAGATAATAATGAAGATAAGAGATAAAATTAATAATATGAATAAAATTGTATGCTCATTTTTAAGTATTAAGTCTAATCAAGGTTCATGTGATAACAACCATATGTCAAATGTAAATTTCAAATTTTAAAGTTTAAATTTCAAATTTTAATTCACAAAAAACACATACCTTAATAAAATAATTTTGTAATAATATGATTAAGAATGTTGGATATAACGTTAGGCATGCATTATCTACATATATAATCACTTATTAGAGATTAAAAATATAAGTTTTTATTATCAAGTTATGATTACAATACTTGGCATGCAAATCTTTAATTATGTGTAATATTAATCATATTATGTGATACAAAATTATTATCATATAGTATGATCAATCATACTTAGTAAGTTCATAGGGTCAAACATATGATACGATTTAATATTGGTATATCTTTAGAATTATTTCATACGATGCGATAAAATTCATCCTATAATATAATCAGTTCATTTGGGTTAAGGTGAGATTGAGATCCAAAACTTAAAAGTTTTATAAGGTATGTTAATATTTAGCTTACGATAAAATTAGTAAAAATTTTAAGTATTATACAATACAATCTTTGCTTTGCATGATATGATTAGTATAGTTTACATGAGTAAAAACTAATTTAACCAAATTTTGAAAAAGTTGAATATAACAACCAAAGAGCCATTTGGGGATGTTTAAAGCAGTTAACGGAACTTCTAAGAACCATACAAATGGGTGCATACTTGATTAATAGGTTAATGACCAATTGTACATTATTTAACAAAGTTTAGGATGAAGATCATTTTTGATATTAAGAGATATTGGTGAAATATTAGACTACAATAACTGAATTTAGTTTCCATCCATCTTAACCTTCTTTTTATCTTTATTTATAATCAAGCTATGTTGAATATTATCCTTACATTTATAATATTTTAGTATGCCTCTTGATATTGTATTGGGTTATATGGTCATTATAATCGAGCTTTAATTTTTTTATCCAATTATTAGGATTTTTCTTTTTAATATTTGCTTAGTATTTTAGCAACTTTATGTAAGGTCCATTTAGTACAATAATGTAGACTCCTTTGAGTTGATGTATATAAGATTTTTTAGCTTGGTGTTTATAGGATTTTTTGATTTGGTGTGGAGTTTTATTTATCTTTTATTAAAAATAAAGTTTTTATTGTTTTTATTTGTCATTTTTAACTATGGGTGGACATAGATCCAATAATGAATTGAACTAACTAAAGCAATTGTATACCTTTTTTTATTGTACTTTCCACACAAGTTTTCAAAGTTAACATCATTTTCTAAGATTGAATTTTATGAGTATTTAAGAATCTTAAAAGCTTCCACTGATTTACTCATAATATTTAAATTTATAATTTCAATAATTCATACCCTTTTGTGTGGACATCATGTTTTATTTCATAATAGCCCTCTTTTGAATATGAAACACTTTTGTTCTAGCACCATCTTCGATGCCTATATAGCCAAATTTAAACATTTTCTTATTTTAAGGTACAATCACGTTCTTTTACAAAGAGCCAACTTAGTTTCAAAAAATATATCATTTCAATTCCCTTTAAAATATACCTCTTTTAGGGTGATGAAACAAATCTATGTTAGTCATTTCACTAATAACTTGAACTCTATCCAACACTAATATTACTAACATCATTCTTTTATTATAACATCCCAAATTATTATTTTGTCTAATGTACTTATGTATTTGAGATTATCATTATAGTATCTTAAAAAAGTTGATGTTTAGAATTTTAAATAAATAGAATAAAATAATTATATTTAGGTTTGTCTTAAGAAATGTGTCAACTACAAGTATTTTAGAATTTGATATTGATACATGTTTTGTAACTTGTAAAAGTCAAATGAGTTTATTTTTAAATGTTTCAAACTAAGAGAAGAAATTATATACATATATATAATTTTTTTAACTAGAAGTAGTTGTTAATCTTTTCCTTTATCTTGTCAAGTAAAGGGAATAAGGGGCCTTTTTAAGCAAAAGTATTAAGAGATTATTTAGGATCAGAGTTAAGGATAGTAGAAATTTTTCTTGCATGGAAAGCTACTTTGCTAAGTGAACCAAGAGCTACTAAAGCAACAAAGTAAAAGGCCCGCTTATTATAGGAATCAAGTGTGTGTTGTCGTACTATTGTCATGGACTTAGGATTTAAATTTTCAATCTTAAACTAGCAATATCATTTTCTTTAAATTCTTGATTTCAAGGTTGTTGTGGGTCTCCACCTAACTCCATATTAATTAATAATAGTTAACATTAATAACAAATAATTAAAACTCCTTGATAAGGATTTAACAATATGACATACCCTAAAACTAAAAACAAAACCCAATTGGCAATAACTCATTAAAATTTAAAACTACAAATAAAAAATTAAATATATAAAATTATATATATATATATATATATATATATATATATATATATATATATATATATATATATATATATATATATAAACAACAAATGTATATAATGTGTTAAACTAAATACATAAGAACCGTTATGTGAGGAAGCTACGTAGAAATCAACTCCGTATAAGAGACCATCAACTATCTTATCCAAAGCATAAGTTTCTCCTCAATAACTTCAAAGTCTCCATCTCTTGATGCTATGAATGCATTACTTATAATATAAATACTAATAAAAATTTAAAAAACTCGGTCTAGAAATTATATAAGATAATAAAATACAAAAAAGATATAATATAAATCTCAATATAAAATAATATGATAATAGACTAATATATAATGATAGAAGAATAAATCATATTATAAGTGATTATATAAAACTAATAATCATATATGAACTTCAAAAAATGTGAGTATATATTTTTTTCTTTTATTTTAGTTTCCCATAAATTATGTTTTATAAGACCTAATGTTTCTTCAAATATTATTCTTTATATCTAATAACCAATAATCATATTATACAATCAACATCCAACCAAAACCAAATAAATAGTATCTTAATCATAGCCATCATGCTTACAACACTAATGCCTTAATACATACCAATATTTAAGTTTAAAAACCTACTTAATTAATGCCCACTTTTTACCCAAATGATATTTTACATATTGGATATATGTATTGTAATTTGGGAACCCAAGAATATCTAGATTAACAAATGTCTTAAAAAGCATAGTGGGATGATGATAACTAGATTCTATATTTGAGCATACTATTGTGAAGATCTTGTTGTGAGGAATTTGTAGGTATTTAGTTTATATTATTTTAAGATCACTTGAATTTATTGTAAAATTTTAAATATAAAACTAATAAAATAAATAAATAACATTTAATCTTCTTGAAGGATAAGTCTTTTTCTTGTGTCTAAGAATCAATTGTGATATTTGGCTTTTGGTGAGAGAAAGTTAGAAAAAAGGGAGTGGAAGTTAGAGAAAGACAATCTAAACAATGAGTGTAGTTTTTTAGGGAGAATCAAAGAGATTGAAAATGCAAGAGGTAAAGCTTGTGGAAAAAGAAAAGGTTTCGAGTTTGCCTCATGAAAATTGCATAAGAAGGAATAATAGCATCATAGTTTTTCTTTTCAAAGCTTGTTTTGTCTCTTTGGAATGCAAAGAAATGGAATCATATGAGATTGGTTGAAAATTATGGTTGGAGCTTATTGTTGTTTTTTTTACTAAATTGATTGTATAAAAATGATCATCTTGATCATTTGTTACAACTAAGGTAATGGGGATTAGAAAGGTGCACTCAATTTGATGCAAAAAAAGTTATCGAATTATCATTGTACTAGTATGAAATTGAGATCAAACTAGTACAAAGAGTTATTGAATGCTTAGCAGTTAAGATCATAAGTTCAATTTCCCATAATCAAATATCTATTTTGGATCATAAAAGTTTGAAGGGGTTATCACACTTTTATGATTAGTTCATGTCATATTTAATAGATGTCAATTGTATGATCCTTTATATGACAAGTATTAAACATAGATTATACACTATGATAAAACAATCATACCACATGATCTAAAGACAAAATTGGAAAATTATGCAATATGTTAAGAAATGGAATAGAATAACTTTGGTTAGTGTTTTTGAACAAGTTGAAAATAAAAAATAAATTGATATTGACAAAATGTGTTGTGAATTGTGTAGAAAACATAAATAAAAAGAAAAGTTTATGGAAGAGATTTTTCATAACCATTAAATAGCAAACAAAATAATTATGATATAAACATATTATTAAAAATTTTTATTTATTTTTGTGTAACACATAATGATGTGAGAATTTTTATCGCATAACACTACCTACATATGTTTTGATTGTATTCTAATACTTTGTGACTAGTAATGTATACGTATATACATGTGTAGATATATAACTTATATATATAAATATAAAAAAATATCAATTAAAATATATGATAAGATGAAGATATAAGATAAGGCAAAAGAAAATAAAATAAAAAGAAAGGAAAGAAAAAAAGATGTTAGTATAACCTATGAAAAAAATTGTGACCTAATAATGACCATATAGATATAATATACGATATCTTATGATTTTTCTTATCATCACAAATTTTATTTTTCTAATTTAGATTACTCTATTTTCTTAAAATTCTAATTTTTGTGTAAATTTCAAATTTCAAAAGGATAGAATCTCTCCTATATTTTATCTATTCTTTCATTATATAATATCAATTATTATATATATATATATATAATATTTATGTAATTTATATTCATAACTATCAATTAAAACAACTAAAAACTATTACCAAAACTTGTGTTTATATTTATAGTATGTTACAATACTAATTTCATTATTAAATACAAATTTTACAACCCAAATGTCACATATTATCTTAATACAATATTACAAAACTATTTATTTCTAAACTTTTATATTTTCAAATTGTTTAGTAACTGTCCTCCCAAATATTTTTCTTAATGTTATGGGTCTAGTATATCTAAAAAGTTAGTATCAAAATAGGCTAAGCTAAATATCAAATGCTCAATATATAAGATATAACAATAAAATATATACATATGAATACAATTACAATTATTGTAAGTAGAGCTATCACATAAAAAAATAATAGTTAGAAAGTGAAGCAATAAGAAGCATATAACTCAATAAGTATATCATGCTTTAAGAAATTAAATTAAATGTAAATAAAAATGTGCATATACAAATATGAATTATTTTTACTTCTTTCTTTTAATATGATCTTATTTAATAGCACCCATTTTCATTTAATTAAGTAAACTTTATGATGTTTATGCATTTTCTCTTTGATTAGTTGTTTAATATCTTTTTTCAATTTATTTAATTATAATAAAAATATCATTTGATATCTATTTGTCTCAATTTTTCAGTCACACCCATCTTCTTTTTCTTTCAATATTCATAATAAATAAATTCTTTGCAACAAATCTCAATAATATAGTCTATTGTCTATTAGCTCTAATCATGACTATATATTTTCAATTATGTGATGCACTAATCACTTGCCACTCTCATAATAATGGATATCAACTCTATAACCTACTAGTCATTGGCCCCATCTTAAAGGCAATACAAGCATGTGATCCACTAGTCACCAGTTATAGAGAATAATATAATTTAATTTAGTTATTTTCATCATTTATTAATTTCATTGAAATTTAATAGATGTAATAATTGTGGTTAGCTTATACATACACTGAATCTATAATTTACTAAGCAAATGAAAGTATCAAATTAAAGTAAACATGATGTCATTATATATAAAACTTTAGATAACATGTCAAAATGAAATCACATAAACTCATAACAAGTTGTATATCTAAATTTAATTTTTTTATACATGATACTTTAAAATTCATGTGTACTAATCTTATAATCTCTACACAACTTCATGGGTTTTTCATCATAGCGATACAACATACATCAACATTATTGTGTAGGACTTATTATAATTATCCCATCAACTTGCATGCAATAATGCATCATACATATGCTTATAGTTATGTTAAATTCACCTACCTCAAATTTTTATTGTTATTAGGGTTAATTTATGTTAAATTCCCCATCATGTTAAGTTTTTTTATTATGTCAATTGTTCTTCAAAAACTTCTATTGCCTTAGCTTAATTTCTTTTTGAAGAACTTGATCTTAAGCTCTTTTTATTTTAATCTCCATAAGTCTTTTAAAAAATTGCTTTCATTTTTGAAGTCTTAGGAACTTCTATTATTATCACAAACTTAAAACATGTCAATAATCAAAATATTATAAAAACTCAAATTTTTTTTTTTTATTTCATATGCCATTTCAAACATTATTATGTATTTAACTATAACTTTAAATGATAAAATATAAACAATAGCTAAATTCTATTTATCACCTTATAATTATAATATAACATTTTTCTTATATCAATCATAAATAACTAACATAAGTAAATTTTAAGAAATTAAAATTTTGTTTTATAATTATATTTGAAATTTTGTTAAGTTAAAAGACATAGTTTTAAGAGTAAATATAATCACTTATTGACATTATGCAATAATGCTATCAAACATCATTTTTTTTTATTAGTCAATGAAATTCACTATTTTAAATAATATATTTGATTAATTTTGACGATTTATTTATTTACACTGTTTGTTGTTGATGTGTTGTATTTTTACGATGATTATTGTTAACTCAATGTTATGTCAAATACACCTGTAATTTCATAATAAAATACTTATATATATTGACATTAATAAATCATCTCATGTTTATTTATTATATATTTTTTATATATATCTCAATTTTAAATAAATAAAAAAATCATCTAACTTCTAAAAGTCTTAGTCACATATGTAAGTAATTTTTTGATCATACCATAAATAAACTTAATTTTGCAAAACAAAAAAGCTGATACGTTGTGAATCTTTTTATCAATTCATCAGCCTATGCAGTAAAAGTATAATTAACTTTATATCAAACCTCTAAAAAAAGTCTTAAAAACATATTTTTAAATTGAATAAGAAATAAATTTGCTTAAATAAATAATATTTTTTAATTGTATATCTTATAACGAGGGATTTTCCTTAGGGCTGAAAAAACAAGATAAAACACCATTTCGCTCATCGTACATGTCACTTGAGAATCATCGATTTCCCACAGATAACTGAAGGGAGTCAGCTTCGGAGAGCAATCGACGAGAGCTGGGATTGGAGAGCAAGAAAAATGGAGCAACGGTGGAAAGAGGAGGACTTCCTGAGCTGCAGCGGTAGCAACAAGTTCGCTAAGGAGATGACCGCTGTGGCCCCCTTCGCTGATATCGATCATGCACTCCGATCTGCTAGAAACATCTGGTTCAACAAGGTCACCACTTTCTACTCTTTTTGAATTCACGTTCTTCTTGCAAACGCCTTTTTTAGGTTAATTTTCTTATAGGTTGATGTCAATGGTTGGCTCGAGGCGTTTGCCGCTCACCCCGAGATTGGAACGACTTCGAAGCCCATGTCCCAGTTACGTCACTTGTTCTTCACACATTTGTTTACCTGCTGTTATTTATGTATTGGAGTGTATCTGATTGGAAATTGATGGTCATGGATCAGGTGGAGCAAGGAGGAACAAACGACTGCGATGGCCACGGCCAACGATTCCACCATGAAGGTGTCTTATTCTTCATTTTTAGGTTTTGCATGCATGATGCGTTTATGGATTTTTTTTTCATTGATCTGTTGTTCTCGGGATGATGATTTGTTTTGGTTTGTTTCGAAATTTGTAGGAACTCCATGACTGGAATGCTCGGTACAAGGAGAAGTTTGGATTTGTATTTCTTATATGTGCTTCAGGGAGAGGTTCTCTTGAGATTCTAGCGGAACTGAAGGTAACGTTCAGTCCCAACTTTGTGAAATCGATTTTTAGTGTGATACATTCTTCTGAAACTGTCAGCTATCGAAGGATGCGTATGAAGGAGATTCTGCAGATGGAAAATAATTTCTTTATTGATAATTTGGTAGATAGAAACAAAGATAATTAGCGGCCATTTTTAGGTTTACAAAAAAAATTATGGCTAAATAAATATCTTGGGTTCTAAGGAATGCAAGTGTTGTTTTCCAAATATCTGATTAACTTATTCCGACCAAGCCATAGTTCAAAATCTTCCCTACTGTTTTCATAACATGCATGTATTTTATGTTAATGAGAATTTATCATACAGAGCTAAAAAATCAAAAGTATTTGAGCTTGAATTCATTCCTTCTTTCTCAAAGTTTGGAATTCATCAAGTTTGGGCATACATTTGTCTTCTCTGTTGATATTCAAAGTTCCTTTGGAGCATGGTATGCCTCGAGATCCCATGTGACTTTTGTTTAGCAAAATCTGGGCACATGATATGTAGCCTCTAGATGGCCTTCTTCTGATTGATGAGACAGATTTAAAGTGCATCCATGGATATGCTTATTATGATGCCAAACTTTTCATAGAGTTCTCTACAGTAGTAATGTCTTCAAGTTACGGCTTTTCCCATCAAAGTTTGATCATCAAAGTGCTATTTGAAGTCAAGATCTAATGTATGCTTTGCCAGTTGCTGATATAGACATTGTAAAACTGCTGATTTCAAGTTTTCATGATGATGTTAATCTTTCATATCTGGTTTTAATATCTCTCATTGGAGAAGGGGGAGGTGTAGAGCATTAAACAGAAGGAAATTTTCATTGATTTGTTCAATGGTGAGCCACACACAAACAGTAAAAATCTAATTTGGGTGTACAAGACTTGATGAAATAGGAGATCTGCTTCAGCTCTTGGTACGACATCAACATGTAAGTCTGTCCAATTGTTCAGCATTCTTCTAAATTATCTCAAGAATACTTTTTGTCTCATCTTCAAGAGAACAAATATGAAAGGGCAAACAGAATAATTGGAGTATAAACAATAATAATAATTCTAGAACTTTGAAAATCATTACTGAATTAGATGGCTGTATTTTGTAAGCAAATTGTTCATGTTTGTAAATGAAAAATTTACAAAAAAATTCATTCAACCAAAACTTTGTAATTCTCTTATTTGTCCTTATTGAATGCCAAAGTGCATGATTAGTTTCTCCAGTCAATATAAGGTCTTCTCATTTTTCTATGAATTCAAGGAATATTGAAATTGAGCAATGTAGATCTTGGAATGAGCGTCTATGATGGATCAATACTAATTATCTTCCTTAATTTCCTCCCAGATGTTGCTTTCAAGCAACCAAGTTTAGTTGCTTTTTATCATGATTTCTTTTTCATTTCATGCCTCTTTCTTGCTTATTACCTTAGCTAGTTAATGTCGGAATTACGCATTTTTCTGAGCTTGATAAGGTTTATCATTTTGGTCGTGAATCGGGTTGAGCTTATGGAACGCTAGTTTTATGTCTCCTCTATGCAACATCTACTAAAATCTAAATTTTGGAAGGCTTTAAGTAATTTCTCTTAGTTCAAGAACGTGGCCACCTAAAACTTGAAAACTGCCACACCTTGCAATTTTTCTAATGTTTTAAAATTCTGTTTGCTTATACCATTTTGGAACTTTGTTTTCTTTTCCATAAAGTCAAGTTTAAATCTGAGACTGGTTACATCCCCATAAAACCTTTAACATGCTTCCAAAAGGCACTTAAACATAAGTTAACTCATCTTACATTAAATGTTAGACAAACTCAAAGTATCCTTGTTATAACTTTCCTTTGTGTTGTGTGCCTTCCTCGTTAGTCCAGTTACAGTTCTTCCTTGAACTACCTCCTCCTGGAGGAAAAGTACTATTCTAAGACTGTTGTGACATGGCCCAATCTAAGGTGTTGAGTTATTATTCATTTTGGTCCAATTTGTCTAATGTTTTTGTCCTCATAAGGCATGTAGTCATTTTAAAGGTATGATTTTGTCCTCCCTTTCTCAATGCAATGACAGGCCACTCTTATAGCCCATGATTATTCCTTTCTTTTTTATTCTTCTTTTTGTTACTCCATCTAAAACTTACCGCATCCAAAGGATGTTTTTAATGTCATTGCATGTATGCAAATCAAGAGTCTGGTCAAACCACATTGATGCTCCAAGAGAATCTTCCACTCTTGAACATTAAACCATGATCTAAATCAAACACACTATTTATTTTTAGGAACAAACCACATAGACTACTTAATTGAAATTGGATCATCTGTTCTTGTTAAGAGAATATTTAGTAGGACTCCAAGCCAAGAAAAAGACACTAGTGGGTTTACAGCATTGGATGTCCATTGACTTGAAAGATTAAGCAAAGGGATAAATGCCACCACTAGCATATTAGGACACCAACCCAAACTTCTTACAATTTTGATGTTAAGCATCCTCATAAATAACCAACACCGTGTTCTAGCTTACCACGTTCTTCCACTACCTGAAATAGTGGAGATTGTAAACCCCCCACATATTGAAAACAACACAAAATCACCCAGTACAACCGCAGAGAAGGGCAAGGTAGGAATTTCCATGTTTTACTTTTTATACTTTATTGACGTTATTAATTACTTATGACAGAGGCGTTATGACAACAGACCATTTGTTGAACTTGGCATAGCAGCAGAGGAAGAGATGAAAGTAATTGAACTGAGGCTTGGAAAGCTTTTTCATTCTAAATTAAGAATGAGCTCAGAAACTGCAAAAGCTTCGTCAAGTAAACATGAAGGTATTGGCTTGTTACTTTCAATGCGTCTTTCTACTTATGTCTTGATAATGTTTGCATTTCTCCTGTTCTTTTATGTACTTGAATGCCTTTGATATCATGGAGGTATAATCAATGGCAATATGTTCAATCCCAATTTCATTTCTAAGTTTAATCTTTTTGCAGCTTATAGATCTCTACCAAAATGCAATTATTTTATTTCTACTTTTTTGACTATCCACAACTTGTGCTTCTTTTTTATGGAACAATTCAAGCTTTTACTTTTAAATTTGAGTGAACTTTTCATTGGAAATTGTGACAAAGGTGATTGATTTGAAGGAGTTTAGTAGTATAAGAGAGAATGGTCTTTTTTAGATGAATGCATAAAAAGCTTAGTGATAGAAGTTTTGATAAAGATTAATTGTAAAAAGAGTTGTAGACTCATGTATCATTCTTATGGACGTGTGGAAATATGTGGAAGAAGAAGATATTAATTGACTTGTCAAGTCATTCAATATCATTTTTGAAGATTAATAACATGTCAATTTAATGAAAATGGTACATTATTCTATTGACAATAAGGGATGTGATATTTAATGTTGTGCTAAAATTGAAAACTCTATTTGATGAGCTATACAGTAAAACTTAGAAGCAAATAATTGAGTATAGCTTGCAAGATAAAACTAATATGTCCAAATCATTTCAATTTTATTCTAAAGAGATTCATTATGAAAGGTAGGCATGTAAGAAATGGTTTAATGTAAAAATTTAGAAAAAGAAAAGATGATCTCTATGTTATTATTGTTGATTAGATATTCTTAAAGCTATGAAAGATCTTAAAAGTGAAAAAAAATAGTATTACATTCATTGACGAAACATATGTTGATAATTGGCATATGTGGAGTCTTGAAAACAATGCACTCATGTAATATGTGTATGACATGGGAGCATATCCTAGTATGGATTGAGGGTCATGATAAAATAATGTGAACTTTCAGCTTTACGTAACCAATGAGAATCATATCTAATATGGGTATGGCATGGGAGCATTACCTCTTATGGGTTGAGGGTCATGGCAAAATAATGTGATTTTGTGCTATATGTAACCAATGAGAATCATATCTATGACAATCCAATAATAAAATATTGGGATTAAGGACATATTTGATATATGGAAGTTGGTTGTACATCATTAATGAATTATTGATTATTTAAATAATTGAAATAGTATATTTTATTTGTTCTTAAGTATTAATATTTTAAAGAGCTAAATTTTAAATATGGAGTTAACATTTTTAAATTGGACATTTCGTCTAAACACTATGAAAGTTTTGCTTATGCTGATTGTCGCGTGTAATATTGAGTATCAACTGATTAAAGTAAGTCTCACACTAATTTTTTCATAATGTTTTGTGAAGTTTTGGATGATCAAATTGGCATACCTAATTCAATTAAGGAAACTAGATATAAGTGAACTAAGTTAATTTTGTGATAAGAGAAGAGCTTAAGATTATCAGTAATGTATGATTGATATAAAAATAATCTTACATCAAAGAATAATTTCTCCAATGCATTGATTGTTGATTAAGGGAGAAAACTCGATTGCCAAATTCATTATGAAAATATTTTTGGAAAATGACAATGGGAAATGAATAAAAGATATCGTAGACAATGGGTAAGGAAACCACTATTCAACATCTGACAAATCCTTGCAAGAGAAGGAAAAGAGGAAGGAAATTGTGTTATTTTGATTGCAGCAAGTATATTCAATTGGTCTATGATTGTTGCTGATTGTAAGTGATGTTTGAAGGGAAGAAAACATGGGTGACATTGTTGTTAGAGTAGTGAGGTGTGGAGGACAAGTCAAGAAAGGAGAATGGGTGAGTTCAAAACTTGGGGGAGAGGCAAGAGCAATTGTGAGAGAATATAATGAAGGACATATTGTGAGTTAGGATATTAGGTTATAGGCTTTTTAGTTTGATCTAGTTTAAGTTTTAGTCTAAACTAGATCAGTTATTTTTTTTTAATTTTAGCTATTGTAAATGTGTGTCAAAGCAATGATGTTTGTATGCTTTCAATAAGTAACTGGTTATTTGTTTTCTCTATTATTTAAACTTTCATCAAGGTTGTGCTTTGAGTCATTATCTTTAATACTACAGTTTTGGATTTTAAATAGGTTTGATTCAAGACTTAATGTGTGAATAGCTTTGTCTTATGTTACTATATTTGTTGATAAGCTTAAAGAAGGATATATAGCAAAACTTGAGTTATAGAGAAAATTTTTATATTTTAAAATGTTTTTATGAATGAATATATGAAATACATTATTTTTTTTGATAAGTTTACAGATGACAGATGTGATTATTGACAACTAAAATATTGTAGAATAAGGTTTTGTATGTGGTTGATGGGATCAAAGTATGTTGGATAAAATGTAGCATTTTTTTGTGTTGTACAATCAAATAATCCCACTTAAATTTGAATTTAAGTTTTATGAGGTTATAATTAAAATGATAATATTTTATTATATTAAATGTATACATATTCAATTTTAAAAAATGAGGATATTAAATTGCATGGGTGGATATATTTGGGAGAATTTTAATAATAATAAGTGTTTACTCTAAAGGTTAGTATATCACCAATTGAATGCATGCTCAAAGTGGCCCAACTTAGATAATTTGACATGTTAAATGTGGACTAATTAATACTCCTATAAGATGATTTCAATTATTTGAATTATCTTACATGAATAGAGAATGAGAAATATCAAAAATGATTTCGAAAGACTGACACGACATGTTCAATATGAGAGGAGCTTAATGTTATTATATTCTTAGTTTGTATTCATTTCTTGAGGAGTTATTATCAACTTGTGAGGATCTAATCCCCTCTTCTCTCTAACCCACATATTTTCATTCTTTGAATTCTCTAATACAAATAAGTTTCTATTCGTCTTCATGAATTTAATTTCCTCGACAATATTTTCTAATCCTCAATCTGTGAGGATCTACCTCTTCTCATTGGCCATTGTGCTCTCACCATTCGAATTCTCTAATATAAGTAAACTTTTGTTTATCTTCCTAAATCCAATTTCCTCGACAATATTTTCTGATTTTGTGTTTTAGAACTGATGGGCAAGTTGAAACGGAGAATCAAGAAGGTGCAAGGTTCTTTCTTGAAGGAGATCCTATTAAATTCAAAGCCAAGAGATAATAGAGATTTCTAAACTTTTATTCCAACCATTCCAAACCATTGAATCCTTTTATTCGTTCTCTAGTTAACCCTTCCATGTATTTCAATTGCAGATGGAAAACTTTTTCACAATGCTCTCCACCCTTCCTATGCTTATAATGAAGCAGCTAAGAGCTGGTTTAACCGCTCCCTCGATAGAAACATCATTGAACATGTCTCAAGAGCCCTTGAGGGCTCTTCCTACTACACCTGAACCCTATCACTTGGACTATTCTTTCACAAATCTTCCACCTTATACCCAGAGCTTCATCCTGTAAATACTCCATAGTTGTCTAATGGTGTAGGTCTGCTAGTTCTCTCCCATTTGAAGCTCCTTTTTGCCCTCAATTTGGCCTCAAGGTATCCCAAACTCCATTTCTCGACACTCCATGACTCCCCTATGATTTCGAGGAATCCCACCTACTCTAAACATATGGGTACAACTTGCACATTGTCAAGAATGCTTCTTCTTCTTTAAAAGAGGTCCTTTTGGCACCAAATAATATTTCTAGCCACCATAGTCGATTCTCTGAATTCTCTAATACATGTAAACTGATATTCATCTTCTTGAATCCAATTTCCTCAACAACATTTTCTAGTCCTAGATTTGTGAGAATCTAGTCTCCTCTTTTCTCTCTAGCCATTGTACTCTTATCCTCTATATTTCCTAATACAAGTAAACTTTTATTTAATTTCCCAATTCTAATTTTCTCGACAAGTATAAATTAAAACATTAGGATGTGTGAAATAGTAGAAAGGATATTAAAAATCATTTCTTGCACCTTTGAAACATTATGATGGCAATTCATTGTAGCTTGCTTCCATTTCACAGTTTCTTATACCAACTTATATGCTTTTTCTGATTTCTGTTAACTTGCATCGCCTTCATCTTTTTTAGACTTCATTTAGTAAATGCATGCTTCACAATATTGATTGTTTTTGTCAATTCTGTTTGATGTTCATGCCTTATTTGTTTGGGAGGTCACCCCAATTTTATACAATTATCTTACATCCATCTTATTTTATCTAACATAATTTAGAAAATAATTTGATCTTCATACAACAATTTTACTATAGTTTGCCAGCATCACTGGGTTCCAACAGCATTTTCTCACCTCACCAATCTTTCTTCTTCTTTTTTGTTGATGTTTGTGTTGATCCAAAAAAAGATCGTTTCAGCATTATTGGAGGACATCTTAAGGCCATTGTTAAGGTTTCTACAGGCAAACCTCATGAAAATGCAGGTCACCCTCATCGCACTTGTCCTCCCATCACCACACACGTCTTGGACACTGCTCGTGGTTGTCCTGCATCAGGCATTGAGGTTAACCTCGAGATGTGGAAGGGGACTCAAACTTCTCCCTCGTTTGCTGATAGAGATTCAAGAAGCTGGGTGTTGCATGGCTCCTCGGTCACAAACTCCGACGGACGCGGTGGTCCGATCATGGAGATAACTGATCATGTTGAACCGGGTTTTTATCGGATAACCTTCGACACAGGTAGTTACCACCCATCTGGTTTCTTCCCCTTTGTAAGCATAGTGTTTCAGGTTAGGGAGTCACAGAAATCTGAGCATTTTCATGTCCCACTGCTCCTATCTCCCTTCTCATTTTCTACCTATCGCGGTAGTTAGATCAATATGTTGTTCAAGCAGAAGCTTTATTGTGTAATTTGAACTTTGTTGTGCATCATCTTTTATTTATACTTTTGTAGATTGCAAAATAAAGACTTGTTTATGCTCATATATTTTTTATTTAAAATTAGATAAATTGCTTTGCTTAAGTATTCATGCCAACACAGGTAAAGAGTTTGCATATATCAAATTGAACAAGGCTTAAGTTTCTCTTTAGCTACCAACTATTTTAAAGAGGAGGGGGGCTTTTCTCGTCGGGAGACTGAGTGTAGGAAATGGATATCAGCTTAGATCTGTATTCATCAGCCTCACCACCATCCCTCACTCCATGCTTAGCTGCAGCAGATGAGTCGGATATCTCCGTCTCAATCGTTTCAGGATTAAGTTGCGAGATCTCAATAAGCGACTCTCGAGTAAATTCTTCTAATGCTTCTTTCTTGAGTGAGTCAGGTTCCATGGAAATGTATAGTCCTGTAGAAACAAAGCAGGAGTCAATTCGGTGGTTGATATCAAATCCCTTACATGTGTACCACTTTTGTGCTATCTAGATAACTGCCCTTTAAAGCATTAGTAACCGTGTTATCCTCTTCACCATGTCAAACAAACTCAGTAATCTCAATTGAATCTTGTAAAATTAACCAATCGAGCAAGCAGATGTCCTTTTTAGTTTCGGAATTAGAAAACAGGAAACTAACAAATAGAGATGCAAAACTGTATCTATGCCTATTTACGGAGGCTTTCCTTTCAGAGAGCCAGTAAAGTAAAACCAAGGTCAGCTTTCTAGGGCTTAAGGATATATTTCATCAGCCATCAAGGTCTGCGATACTACGACGGCGTAAGACTTTTCCAAGCAAGACGACAGTGGAGGATTACAATACCTTTTCGAAGGAAGTAAAAAGTTGGCTACGCGAATCCTTCGAACTCGTCGTCTCTCGTCTCCGCCCTCGACCCTCACGCGAAGTAAACCCTTCCTCTGAGGTTCTCGTCTATGCCCTAACTCCAATGTAAAAACTGATAAACACGCCGACACATCATTGGATAAGTATATAAATAAATCGGTGCAACGACCGTTTCTTCGTGGACCGATTTGGATTCCATCTCATGCAGACGCAAGTTGGTCTGATGGGCAGCTCATGCATGGGGTTGTTTTGATTTTCTAATTTTTTTAAATTTACTTAAATTTATTTTTAAAAATTTTTCATTTCTTTCAATTATTTTAGACGTTATTACTAAATGTTTCTTTTCACATTTATTTAGGTAGCACGCATTTATGATATAGTATAATATTATATTTTTTATATTTTTATGTAAATTCATTGAGTAGTTCTAATTTTCTAATTTTTAAAATTTTATTAAATTTATTTTAAAATATTTGTTATTCCTTTCAATTATTTTAAATGTTATTACTGAATGTTTTTTTTTCACATTTTACTGAATGTTATTATTGAATGTTTTAATCCATCTCATAGATAATACTAATGACTTAACAACTATGATTAGTTTATCAAATGCACACGACTATCTCTTTAAGTCTAAGTAAACAAATACATGATCATATAAGCATTCGGTCTGATACGATCTCATCGTACTACTTTTTCCCTAAAGGTTGATTCTTGGTGAAAATACATGTCGTATGGTGGTGATTCACTTTCAAACATGTATGATATATTTTATAGAAAAGTTTTGCTTTGTTCTAGTACAATTTATGTGATCGTCAGCTGTGATTTATTTGAAAACTTATGCACTCTTCTCTGATTTTGTGTTGCATAGTATGAGGGCTTTCTAAGACGTCAACGATACATTGTTTTAAGTTAGTTGGTGCCAGTTGTGTTATTGGATCTCTAAGATAATTTTGATTCTTATTTAATCATCATAATATAATACCTCAAAATACATATACGATTAAAATCTCAAGAGAATAATGGCTAATTGAAATGTCTCAAAAATGCAATTACAAAAATGTAGCTCTCTGAATCTACAAGAGATCCATGCCAAATCAACTTTGACCTCTCTCAAATCATTCTCACAATATTCTTAACTCTTATAATAGGCTAAACTCTCCAATTTTTGTGTAAAAAAACCCATTAAACTCAATGAAAAAACATACTCAAAATCCTTATCATTGCTTCTTTATTTTCCTTTCTTTGTATTAGCTGCTTCTAGCAACCTTTTCCCCTTTATTGATTTCAATAGACGCCTAATTGCTATAATAGTAATTCTTGCACTGATTCCAACTATTTATGAGCTTGCTCTTATAGTTATCTAAACTCCTCTGTTCTTTCCTTCTCCTCTACTTCTCTGGGTTATCTTTCTTTACTTGATTACCACCTCAACTCCCCTGTTAATTAAAATTTTAATCTTTCTCTTATTAAAGGTGATAAGGATTTAAATTATCAAATTACCAATATTTTCTCATTAATTAATAAAATGACATTCATGTCATTTTTTAACAATTCATAACTAATTTATAGATCTCCCAAAATTATAAACTCATCGTCATTAGATATCTCTAGAAAAACTTTTTTAATTATGCTCAAATAAATTTTTTTATTTCATTTGAACTCATAACATACTTTCCAAGTTAAAACTAATATTTTAATAAAAATAATATTTTATAAATTAATTTTATTTTGCTAAAATTCTCATAATTATAATTATATTGACTCAAACACAAGATTTATAATATATCATACAAAACAAAATTCTAAAATATTATGACTCAAAACTAATCGAACATATCATTAATTTTTGGTAAAAGACATATATTTTGATCTCACATCATAGTTGTACGTTTAATCCTCTCACTCCGTTTGAGTAGATAATAATATATTTGTAAATCTTCTTTAAAAGAAAATTTAACTATAATATTCTATTGCATAATAGATCTTTTATATAAAATAAATCAATAACATGCTAAATAGATGCTTTTAAAAAACAAAATGCATATGCACATGTAATGATCTTTTTCTTACTTTAGTTGTACTCATTTAAAGTTTATCTTCTCAAACTTCTATTAGGAATGATAAGCATGGTTGCAATTATCATGGTCAAACATATGAGACTTACAATAACTAGTTAAGAGTCATGTATGTCTATAAAATAGGTAATACATCATAGATTTATCATAATAATTTAAAGAATGAACAAAAAACTTTTAAAATGTTTTATCATAATTATAAAAAACACTATAAATAACTAATAAAGAATACACAATTAGATTGAATATGATCACATAATAAACATAATTGACTAATAATGTAAAATAATATATCATGAAAACAAAACAAACTTATTATATATAAGTACATTCTAGTTTCTGTAGTATATAGTAAATGTATAAAAATAATAATAAATATTGAATAAATCAATTATAAGCTCACAAAACAAATTTAGAAATAATATTCTATTGTACAATGCAACTTTTATATATAAGAATTTAGCAAAATGCTAAAGCAAGAGGGTCAAAAGCAGATATAAGAAAACAATTTAATAATGTAAGATGAGCATGATCATAGAAAAAACTAGATTTAATAACATACTAAACAATATTAAAAAAGCTAAAATAAATCTATAATCATATCATATCACAAATGTAGATTAAGTTTAGTTATCTTGATTTATAGTTAAACATTCCCTCTTTAACCCATTTTTCTATGTGTCAACCTCTAATAACATACAAAAGATTTTAAAAAAAGTCCTATAAAAATAATCTTTAGAGATTTATCTGACTCTAAAGAAAGTCCCTAAATAAGGGATAGGTTAAGGGTTTACTTAGTGAATTATATTTTTTTTGTTTATGAAAAATCTTTCTTATTTTTTTTATACAATATTAGGGTTCTTCTTTGTGTTTTATTAAGAATTGAAGACAATCTATTTTTACATTATGAATTATTTTTGTTCTAATTTGGAAATAAATGTGTGAGTGGTTTGCCTTTCTGTCTTTCGACTATTTTATATTGTAATGCAATGCATTAATGTTTTTTATATGATTATCACTTTTATAATTTCAAATTTTATTTTAAAAGGTTTAATTAATTATTATTTTATTATATTAAAATTTAGAAGTCAATATTACATAAAGATCAACCTTATTTAAAATCCATCAATATTTTTTCTTAAATTGATTTATTTTATTTGAATAATATTTTATTCTATTTTTTGACATCAATATCTTTGACATTTAGTTGTCACTCATTTGAAAAAAATTTAGATTTTACTTTTTAGTAACAAAATCATGATTTTTAATAATATTATTTAACTATTCACCAACTAAACATACAAAATCATTAAAAGCATGCTTTTATTGTTAGACTTTTAAAAATCATTAAGTTTTAGAAGGTAGACATTCCTTTAAATAGCCTATTGTATAGTTTGATGACTATAAATTTGGCTATTAAGTGATGATTCAAGTTTGAATCAATGAATTTTGTTGACACCTTATTTTAATTTTTTCCCATTATGACATACTATGGGTGACAACATTATCATAATGACATTTAATTATGATAAATGGATAGCAAAATCACAATGCATGGAGATAATTTTTTGCAACATGTCAAGTAGGAGGGTAAAGGCTAAAACAAGATAGACTACTACGAAGATATCGTAGAGTGGATAGCTCGT
This sequence comes from Vanilla planifolia, assembly GCA_023846275.1. Lineage (NCBI taxonomy): Eukaryota > Viridiplantae > Streptophyta > Magnoliopsida > Asparagales > Orchidaceae > Vanilla > Vanilla planifolia. The sequence continues at coordinate 5,140,789 of CM043875.1, read as the reverse complement.
ACCACTTATTCAAAGATAGAAGATTGCAAGACCAGGTTAAGAAACTAACATATTGGCAGGCAACATATGGTTCGACATTCAAAAGATGTGGCTACAATGGTAGCTCACAAGAAAGCATCAATTTAGCAGGTGTATGAAGTTTATGTTGAACAAGAGATTGAGCTGGACTAGATCCTTCAATCGTTCTTTTAGCGGGTTTTTGGTTGGATGAGAGTGATATGGTAGAGGTAGATTTTGTGACAATGGGCTGGCTTTAAAAAACTTCTCTCATAATTGATATTCAAGTACTTGACATTGAAACTTATAATATATTCAAAGTAACAACTACAAAACATTACAATCTAAAGGTCAGCTCTTTAATAATGGCAATCAAAGAAGGATAACAGCAAATTCAAACTGGAATTCAAGTAAAAAACTGAAGCATAGTCTTTGATAAAATCCACCGATCAAAAGACTTCGATAGAAGTTGAAATTTCCAAAGAGAATTCAATCTAAGAACAGAGTTTCTTGCAGAGTGGTTGTGGCAAATTGCCATTCAAAATGTTGCAAGGTCCTCAAGAAGGTGGTTTGAGAGTTCAAGGTTTATTTAAGAACAGTATGAAGGGAGTATGTTAATCAAAACTAGGTGTCCTTTGATAGTTTTAGTCAATAGATTTGTAGAATCAATTGGTTTTTTATTAGGAAAGCTAAAAATCAACCCAACCAAAAAGTCAAATTCTTACTTGGACTATGATAAATGAAACAACCAAGTTTCTAGAATTAAATTTTATGTTGCATCAAACCCAAAACTATAAAAAAGTACCGACTATATCTAACACAAAAGAAAAGCCAATTTTTGTTTTACTAAAATTCAAATCCAAAATTTTCAATTTGATTCTATTTTGTGGTTTAAATCAATTAATGCACCCATAATGAGAGATGACAAGAAACGTTTTTTAGGAAGAACAAAATGAGACAAGACCTTGAGAGGGTGGCTTGAGTGGGTGAAAGCATGTTTCAAGTGATATTAGGAAGCTAAGGTACTTTCTTGAGAGATCTAATATCTCACGTAGGAAGTCCAATTGTCATGAGTGGTATCCTATAATGTGTGTGACTAGGTCTACAAAAATGGATACTTTTCACAAGATTAATACTTCAAATTTTTCAGGATGATACTGACCAAGCTATTTACCAGGGAACTTAAAGAATGGTCGACGATGGTTGGTAGTGCATGTCCAATGATGGTGATCAACAAGAGGTGATGGCCTATTTTTGCTTGTAAGATGACAAGCACTAGACTGCACAACCTTGAAAAATCTAGAAAGTTTTGACATCCAAAAGTTAGTTAAAATCTAATGAATTTGAACAAAATTAGCAAACTTAGTTTAAAGCTTTTTGAACTTATATAAATATTTGGTGTTAGTAGATTCCAATACATCAAATACCCAAACTTTTCCATTAAACAACATAATAAAATAACATATTTTGTGAATCAAATGCCCCTAATTAACAATATTAAATGTAATAATATTCCCAGAAACAAATGGAATTTTGTAAGAAACTGATTTCAAGCTTGCATGAAACTAAATTATAAAAAAAGTATGCTCATGGTATGAAAATAAAGAAATATGACATGCTTTGCTCATCGAGCAAGTTGGTCCAGAAATTTAAATGTATTGATCCATGCCACATTGCCTACAAAACTTGGATGGAGAATTGTAAAATCTGGCCATAGGTAGGAACTCTAATCAAAGCTCAATCTCATTACAATCATCAGTCAACTCCAATATACCCCATGGTCCATATAGGGCTTCAATGAAGACACGCGATAGATGGTTAGACAAATAAAGTTCTCATCTTTTAAACTCTCGCTAGTCACACTCATGCCCCATCATTCTGCTATCCTACAACTTCAGTATAGTGAGCATCAAATCTGTTTTAAGATCTTTACATATGTGATCAAATTTATTGATTTATCATAATAATAAACATTATTATTGACTTTGTTAGTCACTTTCAACGACACATGCAAAAAAAAGAGAGTAAATGAAAAGAATTGAATTCTAAACTTATATGTTTTATTAAGAAATAATGGACATTACTTGCAAATAAGATTATGATCTAGAAAAAGTGAACACAGAATTACCAAAAATAATCTTCACCTTTCCCACAAGTACTGTTTCAGTTTCAACGGCAGCAGCAAAGCGTCCCCGAGTAACAGCCTCTAACAGGTGAAGAAGCATCATTCTGGTTTACAGCTGATGGCCACTGCTCTACATCCATCCATGCATCCACCGCAGATCATTTCCTGTTTTCTCTGCTACCCAAAAAGCATTTAACAGTAACAGTAACTCAACCCAAGTTGGTCGTCCTGCCGGTAAACGGAAAACGCATCCATCACCTCAAACGTGCAATGAGGACGACATCTCCCTGCATCTCAATCGACGGCCCTTGGCGTGAGTGGAATCTGACAGTGATCCACCTTGTGGAATCCTGAGTCGATCGGTAAGTAGAACGAAATCTCGATTGGGTAGGTAAATTATAATGGGTTCATGAGCCAAGCGGCAGTACATGAGCTGGAGTCGTGTGATACGCATATGATCGATCATCTCCTCCACTTATACATGCATTTGAAGGATTCCCGGGTGGATGAAAGCGATGGTAGCGGCGATGTGGCGAGAAGCGATGCATGTGCTTGCTTTCGATCAGAGTGCTCTATGGGGAAAATCGTCGAACATTTGGCGTGCTTTCGATCTTTTCTCATGCGGCCAGCACACTCGCCGATCTGTGGGGTCGCCAGGTTTTGTGAGTGAGCATATCTACCTAATTACACCTAAACGATGCGACGTGATGGAATATTTTTGACTTTTGCGGGCTCTCTTAGGTCATGTTGTAGGTAATCCTTGACATCTTTTTAAATTTAACTTATATATTTAGAACAGATAAATAAAACAAAATTAAACTAACTATTTTTAAAAAAAAAATAAATGCACAAATATTTTTTTTAAAAAGTATTTATTAAAGTTTTAATATAACTAAATTTAATTAAAAAATGTTTAGAAAACTAAATTACAATTTAATATGTAAATAGAGTTGTGTTAGCTTTTGTCAAAGTTAGAATCTTTGTCATTGTATATATCATTGAAGTACATGTTAATTGCATCCTATCAACAACCAACTATTTGTAAATATAAGAATATGAAATTAAGCCTTTTTAATGCACTACATATGGATTACAATCAACCATGTGTAACAACAATGAATTGTAGAAATACTAAAACACAATGTTAGTTTAAATATTTTTTTGGGTTATTGGGTTATCACAATGCATTATCTATGTAATATTAATCATTGTAATCATAAACATGATCAAATCATATATTAATAGGAAAGTTACAAATTTTTATGTCTTGTCCCTTGGATCAATAGATTTGGATTTAATTTTTATAAAATAAGAATTAATATGTTTTTTTAATTATAATGAAATTTTTATATTTGTGTGTTTGTTAATTATCATCTAATCAACAAAGAAGTAAATATGGAGCTATGAAACTAAGTTTTTTTATGCACTTTATATCGATTACAATCAATCATGTGTATTTGACTAAAAATTTTAAAAACAATAGAACACAATGCAATTCAAAAAAGAGGAGTCACCATGTCATTAGGATTCGTAATCTATCTAATATCAACTATTGTAGTCATAAACATGTTTTAAAGGAAAAATATGAATTACTTTTGTCATTTGAATCTACAATTTTGGATTATATTATTATAAATTAGGAATCGTTTAAAGCTTTTCAATGTAATCTTAGCAAATGAAATCTATAGTCATACATATTTAGGTCCTTTTTTTTATTCATAAATGTATTCCAACCATCAACTTTTAACAAAAGGATTATGAAAAATATAACGTCATGAATATATCAAGAAATTATCCTTATAAAAGTATATATTTGAAATACAAATAATTTTTTTTTACAAAATTAATAATCCCTCTGTAAAATATTTACTTATCAAAGTTTTGGCTTACCTCAAACAAGAACATATTTAATAAAAATGCATAAATCTATTTAAAATATTTATTAAATAAAATACATTTTATTTTTATAAATTAGAGACTAGAATTCTTCTGAGTAAGGTCCGGAAGAAGGTTTTACTATCCTACAGCGACAAATGATGTGTCGGCCATTCTTTTTTGTGATTTAACGTAAAGATGTGAAGGTTAATGAAACTTATGATGAACAACTAAGAAGTGAAAGCTCGGAAACTTACTGTTTCCACAACAATATAGTTATTTGTATCACTATTTTACTTTAAAATGCATTGATAAGGCAAGTTAAATCTTTTGTCAAATCTTTGTATAGGAAACAATAGGTTTGTTTCTCAATCAAGCATTGCTTTCGTTAGGTAAGCATTGTTAGTTGAATAGTTTATTTATTTCTACAATAATACTTTAAAAAACTTTTTCTTTTTAGAATAAATTATTTGAATTACCCTTTTTCTAAATGAAGATTGAAAATTCGAATTTCTGAACCATATTGTTAAAATTTAAGCAAATTCCATAGCAAGATTGGATTAAAACTTATTCATTGATCAAGTTTTGGACAACCGTTCCTATTTGATGTGATCTTAGTTATTGATATGATTGAAATGTTTCCATGAAGTAGCTTAATAGATAAAAGTTGTCACTGGAATTTCTCATATTACATGCTGAACAAGCTCTTCTTTGACCAATTAGTTCTGATACATGGTGGAAAAATTAATGCTAGAGATGTAGAAAAATTGTAAATCTTGTTATCTTGCCTTAAAATGCATTTCTATGGTAAAGATTGCTCACAAGATAGCTTCTGCAAAACGCGACGATAGTGCAGTGTTGCTGATTGATAAGGAGTTATTTCAAGTGAAGCAATAGTTACAGGTCATTCTTCTTTGGAAGCATTTGAACTGTCCCTGTTATCACTTAAAACCAGTGAGAACAAGTTTTGTGCTGCATTGTTGTCATCTCCTTCTCTTGGACCACGCCTTTTGGTGTCGTTAAGCTTTCGGTTCTTGTAGGATACTGAACTCAGTACACAAGAACACGGCCCGTGGTACACTGTACGCATCCATCCTTGTGTACTTCAAGTGAATAAAGCAGGTTTATAGAATATGATGCTGAAGCATTTGGAACCATTGATGAAAAAGCAGGAGTAAATTATTGAGAATAAGATAAAATTTTGATTCATGGACGTAAGAATGCATTATGTAAACTTGACATGAAATGAACAAATGGGATCGATCTTTGGTTTTTTATGTGAAAAGTTATATACGTATATTATTATTACGTACAAGCACAAGTTTGTCTTAAGAATATATCATAGATAACTTGAATCTTCACTTTATGCTCTTCTCTTTTGGCATATGCCATCCAAATTATGGGAGGAGAATAAAAACTAAAGTTAAGAAAGAATAAAAAAAATGAAGTATAAACATTTCAACTTGTACAATTCGTCACATTATGAGACCATAATCGAAAAATAATGGTACAATTAAAATTTCTTACTAATGTATAAGATATGATTAGTATATTTGTTAATAAATATAATAGTGATATAATATACTTTGTATGATATCAATATAACAAAACATAATCTTGAAAGAGCTTTTGAAACTATAGTTCTTTGTCTACTTCTAATTCTCCAAAATCAAACCTTTGTCTATGGCCACAAGTTATATCAAATCATTTTTTTTTTCCTAATTCTCTAAGCAAAATTTATGTTATAAGAGAGAGGCTACGATTTCTTAGACTCTTTTTGCATGTCATTTCTTCACTATTTTCTTGTTTGTAGTAAAAAATCTTGAATGAATCTCATGAGAGATAAGACAATAAAGAAAATGAAAAAAAATAATTTCTTTTTCAAGTATAATATAATATCTTTATTATCAAAATTTTTTTGTCTATTATATAATATATTATTTTCATTATCAATCTTTTCTTTCTTATTTATCTTCTTGTTCTTCATGTCAAAAGAAATTTTACAATTTATACAAAATAATTTTGGTGCTCTAGACTAACAATGGATTAATTTAAAAATGATGCAATAAATAATCATTTTTTTATTATAGACAACCCTTAGAAATTATAACTCCTTCAATCCTATAATAAACAAAAAAACTTTTCAATTTCATCCTCATACAAATTGAGAATTTAACTCATTAATTTATAAAATTCCTACATTTATTATTTAACTATTAGTAATCGATCATACGATAAGCAAAATCAATTAACATATAGGTTTGTAATCCTAGATTTCACCATGAACTATTATAGTATATTGAGTAAGTATTATGATGTTGCATAATTACACATGCAAGAACTTCAATAAAATATGAATGAAATTACAAGAATGAACTCTTATCACTTCATCTAATTATTTTTCTTAAATCCATGATATCTAATACATAAAAGAGTTTGCCTTCAATATGCTTAAATTTGAAACTACCATTGCTAATACAAGTTCAATTATTCCAAGCTGCAAATAATTCTTACTTCGAACTCTCCTTTTCTCCTTATATATATGGTTTCATTCTTTGTCAGTTATTTTCATTTTAATATCTTAGCATAGTTTATGTTATATGACAAATTCATCTTATTTTTGTCTCGATAGGCCTAAAAAAATTAAATAGAGTCACCTAACTTTTCTCTATTCTCATTAAAAACACATGGAATTATACAATAACAAAACAGTTCTTTCCCACCAATATTTTTCTTTTACAAAGTCACTTTTCATTTATAACGTTTTATCCAACATTCTCATAGAGAAGAACACTATGGATAAAGAAAGCCAATGTTTTGGTGGAGTTTGATTTAGGCAACTTAAATCACTTTTGTTGTTGTGCTTTAATGCATTAGATCAGCACTTGTAAACCCATTTAGGCTCTTATAATAAAAAACTTCCTTTTCCGATTTAATTATAAACACAAACAAATACCATAATGGATTCAAATAATGTAGAAATACCTGTTATATCGACACGACTCCAACTAGAAAAGCCCCATCCAGCATCCAGAAATCTCATCCACAAACTCCTCCCACATCGTATCTATAAATTCATGGCACTTACAACTTCTCTACCATCTTCCTCCGTCCTTCAGCTCAGCTCCTTCAATGGTTAACTCGACGACCAACTCCATGAAAACGGTTAGTTATTTTACCACCAAATAACAAGCTTGAATTCTTTACTACTCTTGTAAAATACATAAATCTTCACCTATTAATGTTATTTTTAACAATTGTTATTCTTTTTAGAGTAATTAACTTTTGAAGATATTTGATACACAGAAGGGAGGAGCAAGAGGAAGAAAGGCTGAGTTGTGTAGCAGAAGAGGTGCAGAATTGCAAGAAAAATGGAGGACGCACACAGCCGATGGTTCTGTGGACATTCATGGGCAAGCAGCGGCCAAAGATAGCACCGGGGGATGGCCGGCGGGGATTCTGTTGCTTGGTAACTTAAAACTAGTTCAGAATTACAAAAATGGTTATAATGGATTGTGGGTCCAAGAGAACCATGTTGGGTCATTCTTGCCATTGTACCATAACCGTCGTTTTAGTAATCGTTTCAAACACGTGCAGTAAACCAGGGCCTTGCGACGCTGGCGTTCTTCGGCGTTGGTGTGAACATGGTGCTCTTCCTCACCCGAGTCCTGGGGCAAGATAACGCCATTGCAGCCAACAACGTTAGCAAATGGACGGGCACGGTCTATATCTTCTCCCTCGTCGGTGCCTTCCTCAGCGACTCCTATTGGGGGCGTTACAAGACCTGTGCTGTCTTTCAGCTCATCTTCGTCATCGTAAGAAATCCAACGCTACTGGGGAATGAGTTCTACATATATTATATAAATATATAGATCACCTTCACTTGGAACTGTTACAGGGTTTGATAACCTTGTCCATAAGCACAAAAATGTTCCTGACAAGGCCCTCGGGATGCGGCGATGCTCGGAGGCCCTGTGGAGCTCATACGAGCATGGAGGTCGGGCTGTTTTATTTCTCCATCTATTTGGTGGCTTTGGGAAATGGGGGATACCAACCTAACATTGCCAGCTTTGGAGCGGACCAGTTCGAGGAGGGTGACCCAAGAGAGGCCAGCTCTAAGGTCTCCTTCTTCAGCTATTTCTACCTAGCGCTTAACTTGGGTTCCCTCTTCTCCAACACCTTCTTGAGCTACTTCCAAGACGAGGGTATGTGGGCTTTAGGTTTTTGGGCGTCCGCCGGGTCGGCCTTGCTTGCACTCGTCCTCTTTCTATGCGGGACTCCACGTTATCGCCACTTTAGACCCGGCGGCAATCCCCTGTCCAGAGTTTGCCAGGTGGTGATTGCGGCCGCAAGGAAATGGAACGTTAACATGCCGCCGGCGCCGTTTGGAGAGGAGGATCTGTATGAGTTGGACGCGAAGGAGATCGAGGCGGTGACTACGGAAGGAAGCAAGAGGATACTCCACTCGGAAGGGTTCAGGTGAGGTTTCTATGCGTCACCGATTTATTAATCGAAGTATATATATATATATATATATATATATATATCTATATATATTCCTAATATATATTTTAATAATTTCTGTAAGATTCTTGGACCGCGCCGCAGTGGTAGTTGAAACCACCGACTTCGCGGTGGAAGGTCACTGCGCCGTGCGCAACCCGTGGCGGCTGTGCAGCGTGACCCAGGTGGAAGAATTGAAGTGCATCCTGCGCCTGCTCCCGATCTGGCTTTGCACCATCCTCTACTCGGTGGTCTTCACTCAGATGGCTTCCCTCTTCGTGGAGCAGGGGGCCGCCATGAACCCCCGTCTAGGGTCCTTCCGAATCCCCCCGGCGAGCATGTCGGCCTTCGACATCCTCAGCGTGGCCCTCTTCATATTCCTTTACCGCCGCCTCCTACACCCCCTCGCGGCGGCGCTCCGCCGCGACCCGGGGGGGCTGACGGAGCTGCACCGCATGGGGGTAGGACTAGTCATCGCCGTGGCCGCCATGGTCGCTGCTGGGGTGGTGGAGCGCACCCGGCTTCGGTTGGTGCGGGCGGGGGAGGGCGGCGGGAGCGAGATGAGCATTCTGTGGCAGGTGCCGCAGTACATGCTCGTGGGGGCTTCGGAGGTGTTTATGTACGTGGGGCAGCTTGAGTTCTTCAATGGGCAGGCGCCGGAGGGTCTGAAGAGCTTCGGCAGCGCACTGTGCATGACATCCATCTCGCTGGGGAACTACGTCAGTGATCTGCTGGTGACGCTGGTGATGGATATCACGGCGAAGGGGAGCAACCCGGGTTGGATTCCGGGGAACCTCAACAGGGGGCAAATGGATCGGTTCTACTTCCTCTTGGCCACCTTGACGACTGCTGATTTAGTGGTGTACGTTTGCTGTGCAAAGTGGTTTAAGTGCATCAGGGTACAGGGCAAGTGTGCTGAGGAAGGAGAAGAACAGTGATTAGAAATGACCTTTGTTAACTATTGGTGGTGTTCGGCATAGGAATATTTTTATACAGCGGTTCGACGTCCTACGTAGTAAAATGTGCTGTTTACCATTGTTTCGTAAATAAGCATTCCTATGCTTAGCCATTCTAATGTAGGCTATTTTAAGTCATTTTTAAAGATATGGATCCCAACTCTGTAGACCAACTTGCATGTGCCATGTGATATTATTGTTGTCATTTCAACAAGTATGAACTCAGATTTGATATTTCCTACAAAAATCTTGATGTCTTGTCATTTCAACAAGTATGAACTCATATTTGATATTTCCCACAAAAATCTTCTTGTCTTCTCATCTTTTGGTAATTCTACTTTATTGTCCTAATTTATTATGCAATAGGCATGCATGTTGAACTGTGGCAGCAGGAATTTAGTTGAAAATTCCCATCAAATGCAACAGCAACAAGTTCTCTTATCCAACTAAACATATCGTTCAATTTCATAATCTAATCTTACTTAGACTCAACTGATGACGATAACGTAAAGCTACATACCAAATAATATTGATATAAAAATATAAAGCAAAGAAAGAATGGTCAAAGAAATAGCTTATTCCAAAACATTAGGCCTCGCCTCAAACCTTGCGAACTTGAATGTGGTGGGTGGACTCCTTACGCCAGATTGAACGTGCTCCACTCTGAACAAGTGTTACATAATCTCCGCTCTTCACAAACCCACCTTCCTGCAAAACAATAAACAACGATGATCGAGAATGAATAAATCAATTTAAAAACTATTACGATAAATACCGTATATTTTTTTTTTTTGTCAGCTACAGTTAGAATAACAAAAAAATTGCTACGCAATAAAACATTTTTAGAAATTTAACAAACAATTATATTTTATTACTGTTGGCATGGCTTAACAAAACCTCTTTTGGTTGCTTTTATTAAATTTTTTACCAGACAAAATCCTAAAAATGCAACTATGGGAATAATAGAATGTGGCACAGCTGTATACCAATAAGTATTCTGTTGCTCTCGAGAAAGTCTCTTCAGCATCGTCCGTAAAAGCCATATAAATAGGCAGCACACCATGGTATAAAGCTAGCCTCTGCTTAATCCTTTTCCTGCAAGTCAAACTCAAACAATGACTCACATTGAAGTCAAGCTCAACTTCAGCACAACCATATATTAATGTAGACTGAAGAATCTTCAGGAGAATAGAGAAGTTTAGTAGAATAATTACTATAAACTTACTCATTTGTAAAAGCAAAAATAGTTGATGATGGCCTGTAGTGACTAAGAAGCACAGCCATAGAACCAGTTCTGGTGAAAACAACGATAGCAGTGTCTACGGAGTTGGCCATGGTCGTCGCATGCGAAGCAAACATTGCACTTATTTCGATCTGAAATAATTCCTTGCCTGGAGCAGCCTTCACAAAAAGTTAAATTTGTTAGAAAGAAATACATAATTCATTGAAAATTAGAATCAATTCAGTTCATCTCAGAAAAAAAAAAAGAAAAAAGAAACGTGGCAGTTCATTTAAGCACTTTCAGAGAATTAAAACCTGAAGATACCTGGGAGTATGTAGAAAGACTTGGATGTGAGATGCTGATCAACGGTGTTGCTTCAGTTCTCAATGCCACCGAATGCATCACGTTGACTGCTTTTATTGGATACCTAAATGAAGATGGAGTATGCTTTCAGGTATTATGCTATTATTTATCAACATAAAGATAATGAAACTTCAAGCAAATGTCCGGATGACTAACATTTAATTGCTTCTTGAATCAAAGTAATTCCATCCACCTTTAAGATCTCATGATATTTCAAAGTACACATGGATAATGACTTGAACAAATATTCATTTGTATTGAGCACTAATATGATATACTAATTGTTAAATTCACTAATCAAACATGTTGTAAACTTCCCCATTTCAGCGGGCATATGATTATGTAAAGCTTTTGATATCAATCCACTTACTTTCCATGAGCTGTTTCTCCAGAGAGCATAATGCCATCAGTGCCTTCACGCACTGCTATTGCTATATCTGAAACTTCTGCTCTAGTTGGAGTTGGATGACTAATCATGCTCTCCAACATGTTGGTTGCAACAATAACAGGCTTTTGCATGCTACGGCACCTTCTAATGATATCCTCCTAAAAATGATTAGGAAGGTCCATATAAATAAGAGAACAAAGGTTAGTTTTTCTCCAAGTCAATGCCAACCTTAAGACATACAATTATAAAATAGATGACAGACCGGTTGATTTTTTTTTCTCAGAGGCCTATGACCTTTGAACAGCTTAAGAATAAAAACTAGGGATATGGCTTGATTGCATATGTCAACATCTCCAAGAACCAAGTAGATGGCATAGTTAATTGCTAACATAGTCATGTCATAACATGATTATCGTAGTACAATGCATATCTAAGAGCAATAAATGCACAGTTTTTATTGGAGCCATGCCATAATTTAGTTTCCATTGCTTCCATATAATGTTTTAATAGAATTTTTTTACATTTTCTAAAGGTATTGTGTCATACATTAAGTCATTTACATGTCAATGCTGGATAGCCATTCCCTTGTAAAATAATTCAACCAAATCACCCAAATATGAGTTATTATAATACCACATGCTTCATATAAAATCATGCTCTGTGTAGCTCCATTTTTGTGTGAGTGTTTCTTAGGCCATGTTCCATGGTAGTTTTTGAGATTAAAAAGAAAAATGAAAAATATTTTAAAAAGTTGCTTTTAAAAAAGGTGTTTTATGTGAGAAAAAATTTATGAAAATTGTTTGGTAAACATTTGGTGTTTTTAAGGTTATAAGAAAAAGCTCCTTTGAATAATAATTAGTATATGCCAAAGAATCAAGACCCTAAAGCTACAAAAAATCTAATCAGTTATTAGAAAGAAATATGATCCAAGCAACTAAAACAAGAATAACACAAAATACCAGCCTTGGAGCTAGAACTACTTGCAAGATTGACATCCACATATTATTTAAAACATAGATAAGTTTTCTTGTAAAGTCAGCATTAAGCAAACTACAACATATGGAAACTTCAAATGCACGAGAATTTGCCGCCAGAAAAAAGCAAGGCAATGGTTTTTCACAGTATAAAGTAAACAAAGGGTAAAAATGAGCTTTCAGTGTGCTCAAGGCATAAAATGAAAAAGAACCCAATTGCTTCAATTTTTAAACTTAAGGATCGATTTGGGTATTTAAAAAATGCGAGAGAGTCCATATGTGGAATCAAACTAGACGGACCTATATTTTATTTGTCCTATTTTAATCTAAGGGTGCCAAAAAAACAAGGCACACAATTAAAAACAAAATATTGGATTCTACAACAGAATATTGAAGCACAAATTTTTTAGAAAAAATACTCCAAACAAGCAAAAATAAGAATATGAAAATCACAAACATCATTTCAGTGGATAATAGACAAGAGTACCAATGGACTTAGATATATCATTGGTAAAAGCATATTCTAGAAATGTTGATTACAAATACAAATTTCTCTTCCATGGAAAAAGGTAAATTTAAAGGAACCATGCCATGGGTACAAAAACAGAGCAAACAAAAAATTACAGTCAAATGCAAAGCAATAGACAGTTTTGGATTTTAGATTGCAAGATGCATATCAAAAGGCATTCACCTGAAGCAGCGGAACCTCCTCTATTGGAAGCTCTGCACCAAGGTCACCACGAGCCACCATAGCCTATAAATCTTTCTATAAGCTCATTGATAAAACAGGTAAATACTTTCTTTTTTTTTTTTGCAACAGATAGAAGAATTTACTAAATAAATAGCATTAAAAAAAGTGGATTTCAAGATTTTAGTTATGCTAAAGCATGCATCTTTATTGACAAATTAAATAATTCAATGCAGCAAGAAGCAATAGGAAACTACATTATTTCGTCCAGATCCACACAAGAAACAATTTTAACTATGACTAAATATCCATTTGTTTCATTGTATAGGAGAAATGGAATTTCTATTTGCACAAGAAAAACTCAAAAAATCATTTCTTAGAATGTTATTCTATTATCTATTGAAGAAATGTCACTTCCTAAAATAAGTAGTTTGGTTGGATTGAAAGTGAATATGGAAGTGAGAAATAGGTGTAATGACCAATGAGTGATAGATGGGGCCTACAAGCAACAAGTGGGCAATTAGCAGAGGGCAAGAGGCCAACAATGGTGGGCTAACGGGACACAACTATGATTTCTGATAGGCATTACATGGTGACAGGTGGTCGGTAATGGGCAACAAATAGAGATGATGGACAATGCTCAATCGCCCTCAACATTCATAGGATGGGAAGATTGAAAGCTTCTTCAAAAATTTTATAGTTGTCGTGAGGAAAGTAAAAAGATAATACCTCACGTATGGTTTAGTGAATTCCCCTACTTAAGGAGAACTAAATACGAACTTAAGAAGTTACTTATCTCATTTAAGTTAGCTAACACAAGAAAATATCAACTCCACTAATGACGAGAGAAAAAAAATACATGCCAATGCATAAGATTATGTAGTGTAACGTGGCAAAATAAAAATGAGTTAGATAAATATAAAAAATAGTAGAAAACAATTCCATGATGGAATTACAAAAAAAGTTTCCAATTTTCTATCACAAAACAAACCTAAAACAATCTACGTACTAGCAAAAACATAAAAACCTTAACAATAACTCTAAGTTTCCAAACACTTCTTACCCAAAAATAGATCCTCTTAACAATCTCAACTCTAAACACCACATGACACTCTCACATATCATGCAACTCACATGGATAGACGAGCATCAATCACTGATAGACTATTCTGATGTCTCTAAAGCCAACATGTCTTAATGGTCTCTTTTATAATCTAAGCACTCTTTCCCAACTAGGCTTCCCATTGGCACTGGTCGGCGATCTTTTTTGTGCTTATAAAGGAAACATGATATCATCAATGGCAGGTTCAAAAGCTTGCAAGGCCCATGTAGCAGTAATCGCAACCAATGTCTTAGCTCAAACCAAGAAGTTCAAGGAAATCCAACTATGGCTCTAGCCTCAATCAACTCGGTTGGAATAGCTACAGTGCATCGTGCCGTTCTTTCAACTCCTTAATGTTTGGTGAGTGAAATGGAACATAGTTCTATAAGGTCTGAAAGAATTGTGCAGGGGATGCAAAGTGCCATCACAAGTGGAGAATTCAATTTCAATGCAATCTAAATTGATAAGCTTAGCCCAAATCTTCAAACTCCAAGATTTTGGAATTTGGCTCGGATGTAGAAATGACAGCTAATGATTCAAGCTCGGAGGAGGAATTGGGGAGGGAAAGAAGATCGTACTCTCATGAACCACCTCCGATGAATATTAATGTGATTAATGTAATGATTTCTGATTGTATGAATGTGCCTAGTCCCTACCATTTGCAAAAGAAAGCTAATTTTTCATATTCAGAAACATGCACATCAAATGTTCGACAAAATTCTGCAAAGACCGCAGAAAACTTAACTATGGCAAAGAACAATGTTTCAGCAATGGTCGTAAAAAGATCACTCAAGGATGTATTCAAAGGAATGTCTGCAACTCAGCAATGGCCTGCTATTCATGTTGATCTTAGAGTGAATAATTTAGTAGGGGGGAACCTAGACCATTGTTGGGTAAATCCTAGGGATAGATAATTGGGTTCCCCACTTCATCCCTAGTTTTGGGGCAATCATGAATACTACTCTCATATGGGTAAGACTGCCTTAGCTCTCATTTCTCTATTTGGATACTATGAATCTAATTTGTATTGTATCTGCTATCAATGAGTCAGAGCAAATTGATGGCTGGACTATAGCCATAGACCGCTCTTCGTTTACGCGTATGTGTCAAAGCCAACCTGGCTATCCCTTTGATATCAGGCATCTGGCTAGATGAAAAATGGGAATGATATTCCAGCACTTTGAGTTTGAGTGGTTACTAACTATTTGTTATGAAAAAGTGAGTCACTTTACTGGTGCATGTCAACAATTATAGCCCCCTACTAATGTTGCTACTGAGGGTCAAGAGCAAAAAAAGGTGGACCCACTGGTTGTATCTAAATCTAAGTTTAATGCCAACCTACCAATTGAGGATGATAAATCAGTGGATTGGGTCTTAACAGGACCGGGTCAAAGCCAACCTAGCCAGCCCTGGTATATTAGGCATCTGGCTAGATGAAAATGAGAATGACATTTCAATGCTTTGAGTTTAAGGGGCTGCGAACTATGTGTTATGAATGTGAAAAAGTTGGTCACTTTATTGGTGCATGACAGCAAGTCTAGCCCCTTATTGATGTTGCTACTGAGGGTCAAGAGGAAAAAAAAGGTGGACCCACAGGTTGTACCTAAATCTAAGTTTGTTGTCAACCTACCGGTTGATAATGATAAATCAGTGGATTAGATCCTAACAAAAGATATTTTCCAACAGCTAAAAGCACTTACCAAATAGGCAAAATAGTCGTTACAAATTCGCCGACTTTTGCATTTTTTATTTGAAAATTAATATTTAAATAAAATATCCCAACAGTTCGAAGTAATCACTAAAAGAGCCGTTGCGTAGAAGTCGTTGGATCGGAACGATCCACGACCATTCGATTGCCAAAATTGTCGATCGGACGGATGAGATTCGACTTGGACTGTTTAGAGACAGGATTTGATTAGGACTATTAGATCTAACTCCTAATCGAATGACTGAATTTCAATCTAACGCACAGAATAAACAGGAACCATGTGATATCGCAAAATAGAACGATCGAACGAAGGATATAATCAGATATTATATAAAGGTGGATGAGATCAGGATCATTTGATCGCAAAATTATGCGATCAGATGGCTCTGGTTGCTCCTATAATTTGAAAGTAGATCACATAAAAACAAATCTTTGTTTTAGTCCCATATTGCAAAGTTCGAGGATATTTTGTTTTTAATGCTGTGTTATCGCATTAGTCATCTTATTCAGGGTTGGCTGCCCTCTAGTTCGCTCAGGAGGTCATGACTCGTGCAGCCAGCAATGCATTAGACTTGATTTACGGATGCGAGATTAATTACCTAATTCAACATAATTTCAATTGGGTTTGGGATTTATTTCTCGACCCATTAACTGACTTGTTAATTGTACCGTACCTTACCCGAAGTAGGTTACTATAGCAAATGGGTTAAGTTTAAATTTTTTTTTACTAATTAATTAATACTACTATAACATATTTTTTTTAACAAGTTAATTATGATTTTCAAAGATCTGATTAAAGCAAAATGATGATCAAAATAAAATAGATAAAAATATTAGAAACTTAAATTTTAAGTTAATTTATATACCTTATAATAAATATTTCAATCAAGTTTAACATTCTAATCAAAATAAAATTAAAATATCTAAAATTAAATTCAAAATGCATCACTTGATGGTTTGTCACTCCAACTAAAATTATCTTCATAAAATCTGACATTTATTGATCTTCTTTTTTAAATCTCCCACGAATATGAGTATTGATTATCTAAAATCTGAAAGTTCACTTAAAACAAATTCATTAGAAATACTTAGGATTTGTAATTAACAAACAAATCACCATGACTAAAGGTTAGCAATACAACCATTTATTAAGCTAGAAACTAAAATGCACCATGATACTACATTATTGCAAAGTTCCAAATGCCAATTTTCCAAATCTTCAAAAATTGATCAGCGGCATTGACAAAGCTCTTCTATGCTTCAACAAGTCTCCTTAATTGGATTAATTCAGTCTTGACAAAGCTGCTGCACTCAATATTCTTCTTGTTTGGTTAATCAAACAATTACAATATTTGCAGTAACTATATTAACAGACTCAAAAAAGCTGCTGCATTCACTAATGTTCTGTTCTACTCCAGAAAACAGTTTGTCATCTATTAAAGAACAAAGCCCAGCTGAAACGTGAACATGGAGCAGACATTTTCTCTCCAGCTACTGATTCATACCTTTAGTGTCATTATG
The DNA here is from genome assembly GCA_023846275.1 of Vanilla planifolia. Taxonomy (NCBI): domain Eukaryota; kingdom Viridiplantae; phylum Streptophyta; class Magnoliopsida; order Asparagales; family Orchidaceae; genus Vanilla; species Vanilla planifolia. The sequence goes on along the minus strand of CM043875.1, from coordinate 5,123,367 downwards.
ATTTCTCTTATATTTTGGAACATCCATGGGGTTAAAATCCACTACTTCTTGGAATCGTTTGAAGGAGATTGTGAGTGCCAATAAAATAATCCTTGTGGCTCTTGTGGAAACTAAATTCTCATCATCCACTAGAAGGAATGTGGATGGTCTTCTTGGTACAAATTAAAATTATTGCACCATTCTGTTGGACGCTCAGGCAGTATCATCATTCTTTGGAGGAATTTCCTATAGGTCAAAATTATAAGCCATATTCAACAGATATTGTCCATAGAAGTTTCTCTTAACAACAATAAACCTTGGATATTCAATGCTATTTATCCCTTCAAAGATCATGTCACAAGGCACAAAATTTGGCAACACTTACAAACAGTGAATTCTTTATCTTAGCCCATGATTGTTGCAGGGGATTTTAACATCACCTTATCCCAATCTAAGAAGAAAGATGAAAAGTGTTTGAACAGGAGGAATTCATCCAATTTGTCAACAGCATTGATCTCTGTGATTTGGGCTTTAGTGGCCCCACTTAAACTTGGTGTAACAATAAATAGGAATCAACTCAATTATTTCAAAGATTGGATTGGACTCTTCTCAATCTTAAAGGCATGCAGCTTTTTCCTGACACTATCATCCAACATCTTACCAAGATTGTGTCAGATCATTGTCTTCTTCTCATACAATTCAAATATCTTGATATCGGGAACTTTGGGAAAAGAAAAATATTTGAACACTCTTGGGATAGCTATCCCAAAACCAATTGTATTATAGCACATGCTTGAAAAAGGAAAGCCAAAGGCCAACCTGTTAAGGCCACAAAATTTAGTAGATCTTTGGAGGCCCTTTATTGATGGAGCAAGTAGACTTTTGTTAAGCTCTCCCAATCTCCATAGCAAATTGAAAAGTCTATAACTAAACTCCAGCTTAAATAATCTCAACAGGGTCTGAATGACAATGAGCATAGAATCTTGATTGAATTAGTCTCCTACCATCACAATGCACTCTCCTAATAAGCAATATGGTGGTGGCAACGTGCAAAGATTAATTGGGCCACTATCAAAAACCACAACATATCTTTTTTCATGTAGCCACAACCAAGCAAAGAAGACCAAATTACATTTAGCAGCTAAGATGCCCCAACGAAGATATGGTTACTAGTTTTGAGTCATTTTTTTGCGAGCTTTCTCGCTTTTCTTTGACAAGTGGTGTCCAAAGCTGTCTACCAATCATTTGCATTATTTTATTGCACCAAGAGCTTTAGTGATGATTGATCATGCCGCTCTTCTAACTGCTCCCATTACAAAATCAGAAATTAGGAAAACTATCCTAAAAACAAGCACTAAAACATGATTGAATTAGTCTCCTATTATCATAATGCACTCTCTTGACAAGCAATATGGTTGTGGTAACGTGAAAAAATTAATTGGGCCACTCTCAAAAACCGCAATATATCTTTTCTCCATGCAGCCGCAACCAAGCAAAGAAAACAATTATATTCAGTAGCTAAGATACCCTAAGATATGGTTACTAGACAAGCTTTCACACATCTTCTCTAACAAATGTCCAAGGCTCTCTACCAATCATTTGCATGATCTTATTGCACCAAGAGCTTTAGTGATGCCTAATCATGCCACTCTTCTTACTGCTCCCATTACAGAATCAAAATCAGGAAAACTATCCTCTCTTTTGGAATCAACAAAGCTCCTGGGATTGACGATATTACTAGTTCTTTCCTTTGTGCTTATTGGGATATCACGCTTATGGACATTATTAAAGCTGTTAACTAAATATTCACCATAGCTAAAATGCTTGTCAAATGGTGTGATACACTCGTAGTTTTCATAACTAAGAAGCAAAGAATATTCACCATAGCTAAAATGCTTGTCAAATGGTGTGATACACTCATGATTCTCATAAGTAAGAAGCAGAATGTTAACCTTACACGCCGCTATAGACCGATAAGCTTGTGCAACTCAATCGATAAAGTGATGGCAAAAATTGAAGTCAATCACTTGCAATTAGTGTTTCCACATATTATTGCTCCTAAGCAAGGAGTCTTCATTCATGGTAGCTTAGGAAACATCTTTCTAGCTCCAGAGTTATCTCATTGCCTTAATAGCTTAACAGCAAAGGAGGGCTCTATGGTTATCAAAGTTGATATGGAACAAACTTTTAATAAAGCTAGATAAGGTTTCCTCATTTACATTGTTCAACACTATGGTTTTCCAGATATTTGGATCACTTGGATTAAGGCATGCATTATTTCACCTCAAAATAGCATCTTGTGCAATGCTCATAGGCTCCACTAGATCACAATATTGGTGGATTTTGTCAAGTATGCCATTATCTCCCTACCTCTTCACTATTTCGTCTAAGTACCTCTCATTACTCATACATCATCATGATGCTCTTCATGCTCTCATTCATATACATTTGCTCCTTAGCCCTATATTACCCATGTTCTTTTCACCAATGATGTTATGTTATATGCCTTGCTATTTCTGCTGATGTTTCCTCTTTCAATCGAATCTTCCAATTATATCAAGAAACTTCAAGTCAAAAGATGAACTTGGACAAGTCCAATGTTATGTTTAGTAAAGGAATGGCAACCTACTACAAAAAGGTAATCACAAAGAAGATAGGCATCAAGCAAGCTTAGAACATCAAATATCTAGCTATTCCTATTTCATGCACCAAGTTGACTACCACTGATTGCTCTTATATCACGCAAGCAATTCAAGATAAGATTTTGACTTGTGCTTCTAGATCATTATCTCTTGCTGATAGGCTTAATTTGGCACAACCCATCTTTGCAGCCATTCCTTTATTCACCATAAGCCATGCCATCGTCTTAACAAGAATACATTCTAATATTGAATGACTGATTATGACCTTCATTTGAAGTGACTCTCATAATTAATCTTCTATTCACTATGTGAACTGAGATGTTATTTCCCAATTGAAATTTCTTGGAGAATTGGGAATTCACAAACTCAAGCCTTGGCAAATCACTTATATAAGCAGACATTCAAAGCAATTCCTAGCTTGCAACTCCAACCTTTGGATCAACATGCTCCATGCAAAATTCGACACAAGGGATCATTGCTTTGAGCTTAAGCATAGGGATTCAATAGTTTGGAAACTTCTTTGCTCAACAAGTCAATTTGCCATGGACAATACCATATGGAAGGCTAACAATGACAACAAATGTGATACCTATAATGGTAATTGAATCAGTCTAACGACTTTAAACAAGTGGCCCACTTATATTAATGTCAATCCAAAGTTTCTTCTTTAGTTTGATATAATTCTTAACTTTGACTCCTACTAGAATCCTGGTAAGCGCTTGCTCATTGCATCTCCTACACCCTATGGGCTATAGCAAACATTGGCGACTCTCTTTGTTAGACTGTTTCGGATTCTCCCAAGGTTCTTAGCTCAATTCCATATTTCATTTTTCTCCTACAGGAAAGCAATTGTGACAACAACGGTGCATGGGCTTGGAAGCTAAGGGTGCAAATGAGAGTTACTGCATTCCCTTGGCGGATCTGGCACCTAGTCTTCCCTACTAAAAAATGGCTTCATACAAGTGGACTAGCTTCTAATATCAACTATAAATGGGGATGCCAATCCATGGATTCCCTTGATCGCATCCTTTGGTTATCCCACAAGCTAGATCGAATAGGGTGAATGTTCTTCATACCAATTGTCCTGCCCTCAACTACAACTCCCTACATTCACTACTTTATTTTATGGCACCCACAATCGAATAGGGTGAGAATCCTATAGTAGTATGGTCATCCAAAAGAATATACTTGGTTGAACCCATAACATATGTGTGAACTAACTCAAGTTTGCTTACCTTTGTTTCCCTTTCAATTTTTGAGAAATTGAATCATCTAGTCTTCACAAAGGCCTAAATCACAAATTTCTGACTAACTGCACACTCTATGAAGCCATCATCTTCACTCCTTTCAATTTATGCAACCAACTCTATATTGCCACAATTTGGAGTCATCATTTGTGCATACAATAACTTGAATGTCTATACTGTTTTCTATAAATACAAACACCCAACTTTATTCTCTTAGCCAAATATATAAATTTTACAATTCTCCAAAAATTATTAAAAAAATAGTTCAATTTGTAATGGTATATGTCAATAGGAAACAAATTTCTTATTAGTACATATAAATACCTCACATCATGTAGCATTTATAGAGATCCATTCATAACCCAGATCAATTTATCTCCTTTTTTGGCAATCTCAATAATTTCATCATCAATTAAATGAACTTCCCAAACTTTTTTACAATAAAATTTTGTAATAATTTTTTGCATAGAGCTGGATGAAAAGATGCTCTTGGAATTCAAGACTCAATACAATTGAAGTTTAAGATCAACAAATCTTGTAAGATATCTCTCATCAATAGTGGATTGATAGACTTTTCTCCTTGGTTTAGAAATTACTTCTATAAAGCCTTAGAGCATAGAGCATTTTTTAGATGATTAGACTTATCTCAATTGCAATGTACAAGTTCACTTCAAAGACATAAGTAAGCCTTTTCATTTGACTTGTAGCACCAGTCTTGTCCATGTTAAGGTTGATGAGAATATTCAAAAATAAAAACTGATTTGTAAATCACTCAAAATTTTGCTAAAATTCAAATCAAGTTGAACAAGTGATTGCAAGAAACTCACGAAATTGAAATTATTTCGAAACCTATTTCATGTTTAGCTTAGTTTGATCAAAATATGATTCATGTGGACTCAAAAATAATATATGATAAACGAAAAAATCTTGTCAAACCTGTGAGCTTTTTTAGTTGAGTGTTTCTTTCTCAGCTTCTGGTTGCTAGTTTGAGGACAGGTTTTTACTAGTTTAAATTTGAGTGAATTAGTGCATATATAAAGTTGCTAAATGAACAGTAAGCAGTATTGGCACAATGGTTTGTATTGCATGTGGCAACTTCAATCATTGACAGAATTAAATATTTTTATAACTTCATTAGTTCAAAATTTCATTTGAGTTAGTTAACAATTGATTCATTTAAAGTCAAGTTGAAACAAAATCGAAACAAGTGGAGTTAAAGCCTACTTTGAGTAATAAAAATTGATTCCAAGCTCATTTGAACATGAGTTGACGCCAACACCAGTCAATATTAATAGCTTTCTCTTATCTTTTGCATCCACAAGAGTCTCAGAATATTCACCATATTCTCTCATGAGAATATTCTCATCATGAATCAAAACCAAACTTCCTTTGGTTTCCACATCTTTGGACCATATGAACTACTTGCATTATTACAATTACACTCTAACTTTCAATTAAAAAAGATAACAAGAAAAAATGTAACATCCTAGTTTTATTGTGTCAAGTTATTGTCCCCTCAAATCACGTAATCTCGGCTGCAGTAGATTTTGTCCTTCACACAGAGACCCTTACCAATGGTCACCTATCATAAAACTACTCTAACTCCACCATACTTAACCATAGAATTCTCAAGGGATTTCACATAGATTTGCTCCCAAAAGACACTTTGATATCTTAAAATCATGTCATTTCATAAAAATATCATAATCAATCTCTCGGTACCTAATGTAGAACAATTCATCTCTATAACCCTGCACTTAAAAACCTATCAACAGCCGCTCCTTGTTCAGTGATCCACCTCTTGGGACATCACTTAACGTACGTTCTTTGTCATTTTTAGAATATCAAAATTGAGGTCTATTGTGAAAGTGCAGTTTTCCCACAAGAAAGGAAGTGGTAAATTGTACTTTATAAAAATTTTAACACCAACAAACTATGAACAAAATTTTAGAACCTATATTTGTAATTATTTATTCTAGAAATTTCTTCAATAAAAACTCTTAGTTAAGTTTGATATAAGCTGTGTAAGTGCAATATTAAAAGATATAAAAACTTTTAGGTGGTTTGGTCAAATACACAAAAAGCATATGTCCACTCCTGGCAATGAAGAGCTAAGCTTATATTTATAACGACCTCCTTTTGTCAAAACAAAGGGTAAATGAAACACCCTTACAATAAAATATCCTCACAAATCAAATCAGTCCAAAAGAACCATACAAATGAGGCTTACAACAACCCCAATATAGGTGTAAATACAAGTATCAAAAACAACAACAATTACCACTTTATATCAAAAGAAACTTAAACAAAAAAACCATCGCAAACCTTTGAGTGATGCATTATGTGAAGGTATGCAATGCAGTTACCAAAGGAAAGCTAAAAAAAGAATGTGAAGATTGAGAACACAACTTTGTGAATGCTCCAAGAAATTTCAAATCATAAAGCTTCTTCAAACTTGGCAAAGATGATTGAAAATGACATCTCTTCTTGAATGATTTCACATTCATCTGTTCTCTCAAATTCTAATCAACCACTTTTATGAAAAAGATGCCCAAAAAATCAAATGTGGCATCACCAATAACTAAACAATGGCTATAATTCATTTCCCAAAAATGTTAAATTAGTCAACGTATTTTGACATTAACTGTACTATAAGGTTGATTGGATTGTATTGTACGATATCTCCAAATGAACGGTTCGAACAATAAGTTAAATTGTTTGATTACCTTTGAATATAATTCAGAAGCTGTCACATTGTACAATAAAAAAATGTCATACTACACAACAATCGGGTTTTGTTTTCCTGAATGCAAACTCCATGTTTAACAAAATCATACGTGTGATGGGAATATCATACTGCAAAACTCAATAAGTTCAACTCTATTAACCCTAAGATAAAAGTTGTGCTATACAATAGATAAATATTGTATCATACAAAATTTTTGAGATTTCAGTTTAGCTTTTATATTCTAATGACATTTTTTAACTAAACGATAAAATAAATATCATACTGCATGAAAGTTTTAACTCTTATATTTTCTCTTACAATCTTCAGCTTATAGATGATTGTACTATATGAAAATACACATCATACTATACAACTAATTTCCCCCTCTTGATGTATCTTGTGAACCAAACACCTTCAAATCTATCGATGCATCATTCTATCATTACTCCCATTTTTGCAATCAAGAACCAAAGAATATTGCTCTAATACTAATGTTTATCAAGAACAATTCCAATCAACATGGAAAATCAATTCAAAGAAAAAAAACAATGTAAAAACTAGATCAAACAAAGCAAGAGGTTTAAGAACAACAAGCTAAGATTTTCATATTTTTTTCTTTGATTAATTTTGGAGAAACAAATTTAGATGTCATGAAAAAATAAGATGAAGATTCTGCTAAATTGGAGTTGGGAATGCAAGATAATTTCACATTATTGAAATAACACATTTTTTAAAGTTATCTCCCAACAAAATGAGACAACTTTGCCAAAAAAATGGGTATAACAAATCATAGAGGAAGTTAAAGATAACTAGAGGTATAAGACTTGGTTTTTCATAAAAACCTTACAACAAAAAAATGGTAATAACAATACTTAATCTTTTCACATACAATTAAATAGATTACTATTATATTAGTTTGAGTATTATTGTTGTCAAAGACTTGACTTGAAATAGTTGGATGTGAAAACAACTCTTCTCTATAATGATTTGAAAGATGACATCTACATGCTATATCTAGAAGGTTCTTAAGTGATTAGCACAAAAAAGCTTATGTACAAACTCAAAAAGAGTTTATATGCTTTGATACAATTTACAAGACAATCATTTAAGTTCAATACATCGACATGTGCTGAATGATGCACATGATGGATGGTTTTAGTGCAATAGATCTACAAATTAAAGTAGAAATTAACATAAGAGTTTGAGATAAAAGATCTAAGAGTTACTAATCAAAATCTTGAAATGAGAAACCCAAGGGATAAATACAAGGGAACTTTTAAATTATTACAACATTAGCACATTGTAAAAGTATCCTACATAAGAAAAAAAAATTTGTAAGTATTCTGTTGGGGAAAAATTTCAAATTATCAAGAAATACTAACTAATGACAAATGCAAGGCAAAAACATGTGGAAAAAATACCATATGCTTAATAATTGGTAATCTTATGTATGCTATGATGTGCAGAGACAAAAAATTGCCGTTGTAGTGGAAGTTTTGAGCGAATCCAAACATGTAGCATTAGGAATCTATCAAATGACCATCTAGATACATAAAAGTCATTGAAGATATGTTACTTAGTTTTATAAAGAATGAAATCACCTTATTAAGATATGCAAATGTCATATCAACTTATGTTTTTACTTTAAGTGGAACTACTATTAATGGGATGTCTAGACTTCAAAGCATGTGCTTTCAATGATTGAAGTTGATCATGTGGTTGTCTCGAAGATTAGAAAAAGATGATATGGTTCAAGAATTTTTTAAAAGAAAGTGAAAATAAACATAACATCAATGCAATGTTCAACGATAGTTAGAGTATTATCTGCTTGGCAAGAAATTCAATTTTTCACTCAAGGGCAAAGCATATACCACTTAAACATCATCTTATCAAAGAGTTGATAAACAACAGAACATTGAAGCTTGGGAAGATCATTGCTTACCAAGAGATTATTACTAAGAAAATAAGGTTGCCTATTGTCTCGATCATTAGATTAAGTGCTATGTCATACAAGATAACAGAGGATCAAAGACAAAGAAATAATACAATGATTCTTGAAGATCAATCTTTAAATAGGAGATTAATAAATTGTGAAGCTAAATCTTCTTCTTTATAATAATTCAAACTTTTCAACAGTGTTTGATTATTCAATGATACCATCAAAGTATGCAGACAAAAAAGATCTAGAGAGTCTAAGAATCAAACTGTCCAAGATGGATATTGGATCATCCATGAGGGTGATCAAATCATCCAAATAAGGAAATCAAAATAACTGATACGTTAATTGGATGACCAAGAAAGAGCTTTTTTTTTTGGCAAAATTAGGCATTTTACTGGCCAACAATATAATAAACAATCCAATTGTGGAGATAAGTCAAGTTTAAGTGATGTAAAACTTATAATTAGAGGTTTCACATGTTACTTGCCCTAATATAGTTCACATCGAAATCTATAATTTCGACAAATATATTCTTGTATCCCTTTTAGGAAAACAAAAATTTGATAATGTAGATTCTCCTATTGTGAATGTTTTCTCGACAAATTTATGACTAACCACATAAATCTTAGTATGTTCAATTGTCCTTCTGTCTTACTTTTCTCCATCTTATTTCATGCCATTTTGTACTTCCTCACTTGATTTTTTCTGTTATATAATTGGAATCATTCCATGATTGCCCAATTCCTATGTCCCAATAATGACCAACATAGTTCTATCCTCTAGCCATGAACATCTATAGCTCTCACTTTTCTCCATCTCCACATAAAAGTAGAAATGCGAACATAACTAAGAAAAATTATGAGGTTTAGAGTCAACAAGGATATAAGCCAAGTATTTCCAAAGATCACGATTTCGTTAACAAACTGCCTGAAGGGAAGAACAGTAATTCACAAAGCAAGCCTCAACTTGTGTTGTCACCTTAACAATCTATCGAGGAATCTCAAGACAAACACTTTGATAGAATCTTGAAAGTAGAGATGAAAGGAAGTTCCTTTTCAACTTTCTAAAAGTCATTGTATTAACAAATCCATATGTAAAGGCAAACCAAAAAAAGAAAAGATATATCTATATACCCACAAAATATCCCATCTTAAGCTTGATAAAATGTTTTCAACATGTTATCCATATCTTCTACTTGGATTATCTTATTAATCAATGGTTGTCCACACTAAACTCTCCCCTTCTTTCCAAAGTTTGTGGTTTTGTCATACCTTCATGTAGCGTCAACAAGTCATTATCCACCAAGGCAGATTATGAGAAGTTTCAATGGATGAGGATGCACCTCCCTTGTCCTCCATTCTCTCATTTTCTTTTCATTTTTCTCTCCCAACTCATCAAGAGGTTTTGGAAATAAATAAACCAAACTTCTCACCATTCCAAGAGTTGGAAAGAGTGGAGATGCCCTCTCACCTTCATCTTGAACTTGCTCTAATGACCAAGGTCTCCTTTCTAGTATGGGAATCCAACAAGCACTAGGTGATGAGCTCCTCCATTGCTAGTGGCCTGATGTCTAATTGCTCCAATGCTCTAACTAGAAATAAAAAAAAAGTGTAGTGATAGAAACATAGTTGCAGGGTCAAACATCATATGCAAGGGGAGCATTAACCTCTTTAAATCAAAAAAATTTTTAGTTTAAACAAAATATTTTATTTATTCCTTTCTCTTTTCCACTATTCCCAAATATCTTTTGTTTCCTTGCTTACAACCCTTTTCTCCTCTTCCAAGGATTCACATTTATACCCACACCCATATAGTACGAGTAAGAATTACATCCTTATCTATCGCATGTATACTGTAGCTACTCTCACAAAAGGATAAACCACACCTATGACCTCAAACAAATCACAAGATCATTCTCAACTCCGGACAACTAAAAGTTTTGCATCCTTCTCCATCTCAGCTTCTACACTTCTCTCAAGTTTCGTGTAGTCTCGTAGTTTTGGATTTCCACTCGAATTGGTCTTAAGTACTAGTCTTCATCACCAATAAGACTCTTGCATCCTTCTTCAAGTGCAAGGATGTCATGGCTCCTTGAGGCAATTTCCTTGCCTCGATAGATCTCATAGATTGTTGTGTTGTCTGTTTTTGACCTCAGCTTCTCTCAAGGCTAATTGTCTTAAGATGGTCGAGTCTATTGATTGTATTAGCATTGCTTTAAGTAGGGTGGGTACAAAACTTCCTTCTTCAATAGTTAATCAAGATTGATCCCATGATTATGATTCCTTTTTTAAATAGGATTCAAACCCTTTGAATCTTCAATTTTATGGAATCTCTTTCTATTCTTCAACTCCTGAGTATAGTTACCTGTCTCTTGACCAAATACACAGTCTTAAGGCCTTTATCTAATTTATCAAACCTTTTGATAGCTCATCTTCCTGACTATGACTCATGCATTCTTTTGTAATAGCTTACGTTTAAACTCTTGTGTAAGCATCAAAAATTTTGTTTCTGATGACTTGATTTCCCTGCATTTCTCTAAAATCTTTTCAATATGTCTATTCATCTTCTCATTTGTCTTAAGGTTGAGCACTTGATCAACTAATCACCAAGTTTACTTTCATTATTATAAATCACTTAGTGTGAACAAATTTCTAAAGATTTTCCCAGTTTAAAAGCTCACAAAATTCCATTTAAACCTGGGGTGAATATCCCATTGATGGAGATATGATGCTAGTATCAATACTTGAGGTCAATTGCAATCAAGTCTTAAATCATAACAAATATTTAGTAACTTGTAGATTTGCTAAAACAAGTATATTTTAGTAATTGCTTAGGTAAATCAATTTAAAGTTTGATATTTTCATTCCATTGAACAAACTTGAAATTTGACCAATAGCATCCCACAATTTATGAGTGTAGATGTTCTACTGGCTAAATCAACCACTAAAAGTTAAGTACTTATAGAAGAGGTTACACAATTGACTTTGATACTACTGAAAAAAAAAAAAATCGAATTATTTATTGTCGTGAAAGACATGCAGAGTCTTAACATAATAAAGTTTCATACCCCATCAGAAGCAGATAATATAGAGGGGAGGTTTGGTATGGAATCAGCACTTTCAATCTTGACAATTACATGGATATCAGAATTGTGTCCTACAATAGAAAACAAGGGTTAAAAAGAAAAGAGTAATCAATATAAGGACTTCAAAAAGCACAATGTTAAAACACAACAGAATATTGACTGGAACTTTACTTTTGAGATAATCTTTCAATTCATACACAACTTCAGCATCTTTAACAAATGATAATGCATAGAAGTCAATTTGGTTGTCCACCCCAAATTTGATATCTTCCCAATCCTTTTCTGCTAAAGCATGATGTTCATTACAAATATTACATGAGAGGATTATTAATTGCCAAGGGCCACAATCATGGAATAAATTTTATTTTTGTCAACCAAATACTTAGAACCTGTAATAGATGGCAAGGTGGCACTTTTCCCTCGAACATTCAAATGGCGCCTTGATTTAAGTTCTCCTCCATCAATTACTTCACATTTCACAGTATCATGAGTTTTCTCCTTCACAGATAGTGACATCATCCCACCTATCAGCATAAAGACAGTTGCAAATGAATCTTGATTCCTGGACAAACATTTAGAACATACAATAGAAATAAACATGCTTTTAGATAAATTAGTGAAGTGATCTGGACAAAAGGTTCATCTAAACTGACTGATTGCATGATAACATCGTAATGCAATGGGTAAAAAGAATAAAAAATTGGTTCCACTGTAAGTATCCAATATCAAATTTGCTGAGAGCCCAATGATAGTAGCTGCTTAGCTAGAAGTACTTTTTGAATAGTTTTCACAGTTACAATTTGAGCTTGGTGTGATAGAGCTCTACTAGTTTAAGAAATCTATGCTAAATAAAACTTTCATATCTGTAGCTCTCAAAAGTATATGTCATTGGTCCTATCAGATGGGTTAGAGGGTTTGTCTTTCCATCAATGCCATCAACCTTGGAGTCATCCAATGACCCCACATATGTGACACATTGAACATTAAAAAAGGCATGGGCAATTGGTCCTCCAGATTCCTCGGAATAAAATTTGTAGGGACCTACGTATCATGCAACATTTTTGACAAATTTTACGAACAGAAACCCTTATTTTCATATTTTTCATCCCTTACCTTCATTCAGAATCTATTTTTAGATTTTTTTGAAAAAAAATAAATAAATTTCTTGTATTTTTGAACTTATAGTCTCAGACCCTGCCTCCTTTCGTAGGTAGGCTAACCTTCCCGCCTTCCTTCAGGGGAAGTTTTCCTGTCCTTTCAGTCGAGTGGATTTCATCTCCTCTCGTTTTTGGCGAACTCCATGAATTTATTTTATTGGTTACTATTTTTGTTTAGATTTTTTTAAAGAGTGTTTCTTGAACAAACACATTTTTATAGGTCTTCATAATAAGTCACCCATCCTACCACAATAATCCTCAAAACACAATTAAAGGCTTTGTTTTTTGGAAATAGTATATAGAAAATATGATTGTAATCAATATGCTTTTAGATAAATTGGCAAAGTGATCTAGACAAAAGGCTCATCCAACCTGACCAATTGCATGATGACCTAGCCTTTTGGGGGAAAAATAAAATTTCACCTCAAGTCATCCATGACCTCAGGTCGTTTCTAACCCCAGCACCCAAGTCAAAACAAACTATCGCTAACAAGGTCGTGATGATCTTGAGTAGACTCCAATCAGTCCTATTAGATCTCTAGTAATTAACATGAACAACAAACATACACCTAAAAACACTCTTTGATCAGCTCCTATTCCCGATTTCGCTAATATAGCCACCGAGAGGTCTGAAAGATTTGGGTTCTTTGAACTTCAATCCTCAACCCTAAACCTAAACTACCCCTCTCATCTCTCGTCCCTTAATGATTTGGGTATTGGATGGCTTATGCCATGCCCAACACAAGCTTTGTGCAATCTACTCCAACCTAAGCAGTTGTCCTCTCCAATTGTAAGATTCTTTGTAGGTTGATCCAATTCTTCTACTCCCACTTACTCAATACCTCTTTGCCACACGAACTTGACTTGGGAATATCACATCCCGTCGAACAACAAGGAATCCAAAGCCCTCCAGCCATCTTTTGCAAAAATCGTTTCGTGCAAACACATAGAAATTGTTTATTAATAATATCACTATTTTTTGTGAATTGGCACAAGAATATGTTCGACTTTAACATGTAAATGTGTGGCCTGATCTTTAACATGTCACAACAAATTAAAAGCTACAAAGAAATAATTGTTAAATATCTATCAAAATAAGTATAAAACAATAAAACTTTTATATGTTATAAAAGTCAATTCAAGCATGAATTTATAAAAATTAAATTCATTATGGAGACAACTTACCATCAACCAACAGAACATCTCCAATATCCACATCATTAATGAAATCATCATAATTTACACTAACTGTATTCTCGACACTAACACCTCGTTTTATGGTGAAGTTGAACTCTTGGCCTTCCACTAGTAAAATAGGTTGTGGCACGTCTCCACTTCTAACTTCGGGTCCCTACGTTGATTTATTCAGCATGAAGCATTAGCAAATTGCATTAGTAATGTGATTTATAACCAAAATGAACAAAAATAATGCAATCTATCATGGGTGGCCAACTGGAGAGGCTTTTCCTTTTCTCTAGCTTTTGGACATTGGAAACATAAGTGTTTACCCACACATTAATTTTATTATCAACTACCAACATAATAGCCTTGCAAAAAGTATACCCACCTTTGTGTCCAACATGATGGCAATTACGTTATCTTTGGACTGATCATTGTACTCCCTAACCAAATCAATAGTTGCTTGATGCGATTTATGATCTCCATGTGACATATTGAGCCGCGCGACGTTCATTCCTGCTTTTGCAAGCTTCCATATCATTTCACGAGAGCTTGTTGAAGGCCCGATTGTACCCACTATCTTTGTTTTTCTTCGAGAATTTGAAACCACGCCAATGTTGTCTATTGTTTGCTCTCCTGATTGATGCCCATTAGAGGAATTCTTCTCCTAATCAAAGTTGACATGATCACAAGCACTTCCTTTCATAAATGATAGGATTTTGTAATAGTGAATTCTTTAAGTCTTCAAATCATAAAACATAATTCAAGTAAATATGCTACCAAAAAGAAATCAACTAGTTTAAATTAATAACTGAAATAACAGAACGAGTAAAAACCTTCACTTAGGTGAATTACACTAAATCAAAACTTGGAAATGTTTTGCAAATAGTCATCTAGAATAAAACAATACAAAAGCAATTAGCTATGTGTAAAGCAACATACCAGATCAAACGAAGGGAAAATCATCAAAGCATTTAACGTTCTTCTAATCTTAGTGTATTTATATAATAATATCTTAAGATAAAAAATAGTTTGATCTATGCTACTAAATTATACTACATTGACATCATTCATTTTATTATATTATTTAAGTCAAATATGCTTGAATAGTTAAGTTAAAATAAGTTTAAATTCAACTTTTTAAAAATTTCTCCGCTTCAAACTCATAAGTATCAAAAATCTAACAAACATTTTTTTCATCAAAGTTTTATTTCCTTGCACATATTATTCTTATTCTAAAAACCTATTTTAAAATCACTTTTTGAAATCTTTTTTCTAAACTCATAAACTATACATAAATAGACCTTATATAATGCATACCTCTTTCTCAAAATATTAAACCAAATAGACATTTATCTTGAATTAAACTCTCTATTCCTTAACATGGTATCAAAGTCCATTTCTTAGTTTTCTTGTGAGAAACATGGGACAACTTATTTTTGCTTACTAGAGAAGCATCTAAAAGCCATTCCTCCTCATTTCCTTTCCTTAATAATAGCTAAATTGACCACTATCTATCCCTTGAACAATCCTTTACAAATTATGCCTAATGAAAACCTAGATAATATCACTACTTCACAAATGATATGGTTTATCAATAAGTCCAACTACTTTCTTCGGTTATCAAACCCATTCTTGTTTTGCCATTTGTACCTCCTCTTTTTTTTTACTCCATACTTTTCAAGTTCATGACAAACTATTCCATACCTTGCATCCATTGGATATTAAATAGTTGATGCCAAAAAAAACATTGCCAATGCATGTGCGAATGTAGGTCTTAAACACACATATGACTGATGGAGAGATCGTCGAAGATGGGAGATGAAGGCTCAAATGGAGAAGATGGAGCGGTGGACTTTCATGAAACATCACGAGTTGATTAATTCTTTAGTTGAACCAATCAAATGTTTGCAATAATTTCTCATTCTTTTAGTATTGCATGTACACATAGACTTATAAAAAGTGGAGTTAGAACAAGGAATTGATTGAATCTTGGAATTTTGTGCTAGTCTTTTCAAATCTTCTATGGCCTACAAACTTGCCTAAATACCTAACTTTAAGTAGCTAAGCCTTGGTAACTAACCTGCATGATTTTTAGGCAAATTGTTAACAAGATCACTCTATTAAGACCAAAAACACTCCAATTTAAGCGAGGAATAACCAATTGAGCTTTCTCATTGGGGTAAACTTCATTTTAAATTAATTTGCCAACAAGAAATACACTCAAGAAAAAAAGTTTAAGATAGTTTAGGCCTTGTGATGCAAGCTTCATCAATTATTTAAGGCTAGCACCTTGCATGCCAGCCAAAGCATTTGGGTTATCGTCTGCCAAAGGTCCAATAACTCAATACTTGATGACAACTGATGGGGCATAACCAAGATACTTAGGAAGGGCGAAATAAAAGAATAAAGCCTTCAGCACTAGAGTGAGAGGCCATGGGATCTATGCATGCATGATTTGATAAGTGGTTGCTCAATGCTTAAGAAAGCCATCGTACTATTGCTATGCAACAGTTCATGAGGACCGAATGTTTGTCAACATACTTCAAAGGATAAAGCTACAATCATGCTAAGGATTCCATGTTGAGGTGTGTAGCCTTAGCCCAACTGATTACTAATTGACCAATGCTTAAGGAGGGCTCTTGTGGACCCAACTAAGAAATTCAACTGAGCTAGGAAATATCAAGGAGGATTCGAAGTGCTTGAGGCAATCCAAAAACTAGTAGCTCAAAAGGACCTTGTGTGGCAAAAATAAGGTTTCTGCATTAGGCAAAAGTCCCCATACCAAATGCAATTAAGTGAAAGTTAATGCAAAACTTGCACGACATGGTTGAAGACCAGAGCTTGTAACTATGCTTCATCGAGGGAAGGTTGATAGGTCTATGGGACTAGACATGTTGATGAAGTAAGATGAGTGACAAGGCTCAAACTGAAACGACAACACAATTAATGGGAGTCATAAATTTGGGTTTTGTGTGACACAAAACGAAGGGAAAACTGAATGACAAGTTAGTCCTAAGAGATAAGCAATTTGCACAAGGTGGACTTTGACAGAGTTGAAAGGTAAGATTAGACATAAGGTTGGACTTGTGCAAGGCAAAGGATCAAGAAGCGTGGGTTGGACAAGGTGAGTCCTTTTGTAAATTAGCCCTAACACACAGACTATAGCGAGAGGCCATATTAGAGCTAGGAAGACAGATACCTATCCTCGATAAGGGAGGGAAGTGGTCCAAGCGTGGAAAGACTAATCCAAGCAAAAGGAGGGAAATCTAACCCAATAAGCAAGCATTGGTAAGAAGGCTTAGACAAGAGAGAAGGAATGCCAAACCCTAATGTTGCCTAGGTGAGATCGACAAGGGTACAACCACACTAGTGACTAGGGAAACTAGACGTGTAGATGATACATAGCAAATGAGGGTAAGAGAGAAAACAATTGGGTTAATATTAGCTTTTAATGAGTTGGTTCCTCTTCTCACTTTTTAAAAAATGTTTTTTCACTTGTCATCAACCTCATCTCATACTGAGAAGCTTGGACAAGACTTCAACAAGCTTTTGATGCTCCATCTCGTGCAAGAAACATTCAACTCAATATTCAACTCCAAAATACAAAGAAAGCATTTAATTCCATCACCAACTACCTTCTACAAGTAAAATAACTAGTAAATGAACTTGTTGTTGCCAATCAACCAATATCAATAGTAATCTTCAATGCAATTGCTTTCAATCGTCTCGATAGTGAATCTAGTGAGACAACATCAATACTTGTAGTAAACCAAGTTCAATGCCTTATCCTAAGTTGCACATTGTGCTTCAAACCCATAAGATTTTCCTCGCCTCTATAGCTGCAATATTTCACACAATCCTAACCTCTTGTCGTATGACAAAATTTGTGCAAGTGATTAAAGGACAAGAGCTTCCATCTTAAGGGAGAGGATGTGGTTGAGATTGTGACAAACAAATGTGTAACAACTAAGAGCCTCGCCTCATGTGTAGTGTTTTCAACTATAATCCTCATCACTTTTATTACAAAGTTCAATAACAACAATCCCATGTGGCAAATTTCATTGCCTAATATCATACGAAGCAAATGTCATTTGATTTCCCATCAACTTATGATGACTAATTTTCTAGTGCAAAAGCAAGCCATCAAGTTGCCCCCAATTTCAGTAGACCAAGCGCTGCCGAAAACTAGTCAACTATGGATTAGCTCATTGTAGGGAATGATCAAGGCCTACTCATAACTCACTCTTCTAATTAGTTCAATTTCTCTCCGTAATTAACTTCATATTCCACAATTTACACAATTTATTTCCAATTTGCCAATTTACATTTGATAATTATTGCTAATTTGAATTATAACCCTCCACTTTTGTTGAGGTCAAAATAATGATGGTATCTATTGCCTGCATGCTCCCACATTTGTCACTTGAGCAACATCTATCCCCCTTAATAAATGTGTCCTATTAATGATGTGACATCCATGTCTTGGACTTCCAAATCATAAAATTGTCCATCAAGACATTTTTATATTTCAGTTATTGATATTTTTATCTAATCTTACATTCAAATACAATGCTTGCTAATAAGAAAAACAAGTGATTTATATTTATATTTTACTAAAATAATTGATGATGACCCACTTGATCTTATCATTGATGTTTTGGGAGCAGTTTCTATTTAAACCTTCAAGAATCATATATATTTTGTAATTTTTCTTTATGAGTTTATCAAATTTATATATATGATTCTAATATCAAAGACATGTAAGTTGTTTTCATATTTATAAATTTCAATTAATCATTGAAATTTTTTGCCATCGTCTAAAAGATATAATTATTTCTTAAATTTTCTTGATGTTTTTATGAAATTTAGATGCATCCTTCTAATATCAAAGAAATCAATTGTTGCTCCCTTATTTATAAATTTCAACTAATTATTGAAAAATAATTCCCAAGGATCATTAAGTCTTTTTAAGCAACTGACATTAGAGAATATCATGTTCTTTCATACTACCTTCTTAAATATGGAATCCTCCATTGCACATTTTGCTCGCATACATGCAAACAAAATGGAGCCATTGAACATAAAATTTTCCACATGATTGAACTCAATTAACACTAGTTATTCATGCACCTATTCAATTTTGTTTTTTGCAATTTTCTTTTCAAATTGCTGCAGCCCAAATAAATGATATATTAGTACCTCACATAACAATCCTCAATAGAAATTGTTTAGATGTTTACCTCTTATCTCTAACATACATGTCTTTGCTTATGTTACATACCCACAACTTCAAACATATGGTTCTCACAAATACCACTTCTAGTCAATTGGCTGTGTTATCCATAACATGGTTTATTGCCCTTTGAACCATCCACAAGCTACATTTATCATGCAATACATCTCCACTTTGATAGAAATACCTTTACTTTCGATAAGTTATCCTTGGTAGGTTCTACTAAGTGACCTAAATCCAATGACATCAATTTATCTATCCAAATATTTCTCTATTTTTTGTTTCAACCCAAATAATAACAATTCCTTTGTTCTATCATGCTATGAAATTTTAAATCTATACACCTCCTTAACCACCCAATCTCCTATTCTTTCTCCACCAACACAACTCTGTACACAATCTCCTACTCTTTCTCCACCAACACACCAAATGACTCTTTTACTCATAATCTAAAATATCAATCTCTTTGCCACCTCCATCACAAACAATTTGAATCACAATCTCGTATGTTTCCTTTGCCAACAAACCAAATGCAACTATACCAAAAAACTATGGTGAATTATTCTAATATGATTGGAATTCGCCAACCTAAAAAAATACTCACCACTACGCATTCCATATATTTTAGATGAGATTGAATGCAACTCCTTCAAAAACGTCAACTCTTCTCCTTCTTAAGAAGAAGCAATGGCTACTAAACTCAATAACACCTTCATATGGAACTCTAAATCTTATTTCTCATAAATCCAACATGAATGTCATAGGTTGCAACTATGAATTTTACATCAAATGAAAGATAACAATTCCATAGATAGTCAAAAACTAGACATGTTGAAGATTAACATCAAGAAGTTAGAGTTTATTACAATAAAGCATTTAACCCAATGTTTTAAGAGAACTAGCATTCAAATAAATCTTTCCATTGAAACATCTCCCAACTAGCGTGCTAAACAATCAAACATCACAAATGCCTTTTTTCTATCAAGATTTAGAAAAGCAAACTCTTGTATTTCAATCATTCAGATTTGTTGATACAGGTCAGGGTAATTGTGTATGGTTACTACATTGTTTATTCTTTGATCACAAGCAATCTCCATATGCATAATTTCATTAGTTGAGCTCTTTTCTCAATTTAATGGGCAACAGATGATTAACAACTAAACTTCCCTATTCATTTAATGCACTAACAAACTTACAAAATATCTTCATGTATGAGAATAATATAATAATTAATAAAATTTTGACTACTCATGCTATCATTGTAATTCAACAAATTGGTGACGAATTCTCCTTCAAAGATCTCAATATATTATATTAATTCTTAGGTTTTAAAGTTCAACAAAATCTTACTACAATCATTTTGTCCAATGTTCCATAACTAAAACTTGCCTATTCATTCAATGCGCCAACAAAGTTATAGCATATGTCTTCATGCATGTGGATAGTATAATAATTATTGAAACTTCAATCCATGTTACTACTATAGTTTATCAAACTATTAGTGAATTCTCACTCAAAGATCATTCTTAGATTTTGAAGTTCAACAAATCCTTACCACTACTCTTCCGTCTCAAAAAAAAATATATCAATGACCTTTGTTGACCTCTTCAAACAACTATGATTTCTTCAAAGAAACATTCTATTTGCATTGAAGATTCACTATTTAATCCTTGTATATATAGCGACATTGTTGGCTCACTACTATATGCAACTCTAACCTACCCATCATCTCTTTCAAAGTAAAGATTGCCCATGTCTTCAAGATCCATCCACTACTCTTTGGCAAGTGGTAAAAATGATTTGTACTACTTCAATCAAGCCATAAATCTTGGCTTATATATTTACAAATCCTCCCCCTTTACTTGCATGATTTTTTGATGACAAATGAACAATTTATCTAATGATTTAAGATCTCGAAGAAGCTTTGTAATTTATTTAAGCTCTAATCTTGTATGTTAGTCTACACACTAGCAAAATGCCATTGCAAGATCTTCGATTCAATTTGAAGAGCTAATACAATTGTTGAATTGATTTGTCTACACACTATTATTAAAGTTAGGTTTTCCACCACTACCCCGTGCATTTGTAGTATGATTATCATGTCGTAACATCCTTGACAATAAATTCAGTTTTTCATACTCAAATTAAATACACTAAGGTCAATGTCCTTTTTTTTTGAGATCATGCCAACAAAGGTATACTTCAAGCCCATTTTCTATCAACAAAATATCAAATTGCTGATATATTTACAAAGTTTTGGCAGCCGCATTATTTCAAATTGCTGATATACTCTATTCAATTTAGTAAATTCCTTATTCCATTTAAGTGGAATACTCTAGAATAGCTACATTAGCAAGTCTCTTACAACAATATTAAGACAAGTAGCACTCATTATATAATGCATACCTCTCACAAGATAGTAAGAGAGACAAGAGCATTCCTTAAAACAATACATTTCTTCCATTACACGGGCCAATCGTTCAGTTCATACACCAAGTATATAGGTACAACAAACCAAAAATTGTCAAAGGCAATTTCAACAAGCAACAATCGTTATCAAGTCTGAACCCTCCAAAAACCGCTACGAAATTGAAACTCACCAGATTCGCTGAGCCATTGACCACTACAGATCCAACACGGTCGGTCCTTCCCATCGTGCTCTCTGATCTCACCACCATAACTCCCCGCTCACATGACAACGAACGCGACCTTACTCCGTTCACGGGAAGCGCGCGACTTATATGCCGATAGGAATCCAAGCCGGCAAGGTCTCCTACGGTAGCAGGCATTCGCAACAGCGAGCTACCTATCTCTGCCGATGCCACCATCACAACGCGCCGCAAAGAGCAAGAGAGGAGGCACGAGGAAGAGCAAGAAAGCCCTTAGGACACAGGCAAGGGAAGAGAGAGAGAGAGAGAGAGAAGAATTTGTGGAGAAGGAAAGAAGGAACGAGTTGAGAGGCGGAGACTTTGCCCTGTACGGTGGATCGAAAGAACCAGTGAACGGAGCACGAAGAGGAAGAGATTTGTGCTCTTGCGGTTTCCAGTGTCTCAGTCCCTGTCGATTCGCTGGAAATACATTTGTGGGTCCACAGCATATTCCTGCATTTATAAATCCTGAATCGAACGTTAGGCCGCGAAATCCGAAATGCTGAGAGTTTTTATATTTTATTAAACTTGAAATGTCAAATCACATATTATTTTATTTATTAAAATGTAAAAATTTCTGTGAAAACTTTAACTTGGAATTCTTTCAGCAATTTATCATTATTAAAAATAAATTTCTACAGTTATTTACTGAAAAACTATTTTTTAAGTATTTACATGAATAAATTCTTGAAACATGTCCATTAACTTATTCGAGACCATATGAAGATTAAAATATAATATAGTTATAGATTTTTTTCTCTTCAATTTATTTTATTGGACATAAATTAGACTTGACTAAAAGTGTTTGAGTCAAGTCTAGGCGAAGTCCTTTGAGGTTTGGGTTGCATTAAATCAGTAAATGTGGGATTCTATTAGGTTGAGTTGATTTCATGTTTAACCAAGAATCAAACCAATTTAGCCCAAATTGCAGCCCTAAAGGTGATGATCTCTACATTCAAAACTCAATGAAATTTATAAATTTTTATGAATATTTAAAAAAAACTATTATATAATAATCAAATTAATTTATTATTTTTTTAACATAAGAGGTTTGATCATATTATAAATAAATATTAAAAAATGATTCAAAGTTGTAAAATGATTCAAAGTTGTATAATGTTTCAAGAATTTATTTTCATCGTTGTTAGAGATTGCTTGGGCAAACCTCTCATGGTGGCCGGTAAGAGGATGTTCTCAGTGGCTGCTGATATGATGGAGGTCCAGGCTATCATTATGGCCTTCGACCTTCTGAGGGAGTTTCTTCCCCAGTATCGTGCAGTTGAGTTCCAGTCTAATTCGATGACTACACTTCAGGTGGCTCGGGATATGGTTACCAAACCCAGTGGGGAGGAGGTGCTTGCTGTTACTTTGCAGTATGTTAAGGCCATGGAGGCTCTCCGGTTTTCTCATATCCACAGGGAGGGAAATGAGCCTGCTGACTGGGCTGCCCGTAGAGCCTG
The DNA here is from genome assembly GCA_023846275.1 of Vanilla planifolia. Classification (NCBI taxonomy): domain Eukaryota; kingdom Viridiplantae; phylum Streptophyta; class Magnoliopsida; order Asparagales; family Orchidaceae; genus Vanilla; species Vanilla planifolia. Next base: position 5,100,067 of record CM043875.1, on the reverse strand, counting down.
CACTCATGAGTTCATTTGGGGTCCTGGGGAATCCCTTCCTCAGCCTCTCATCAAACTTATGTTGTCTGATTTTCTGTTTGATCCCCCTTGAGGATCTAACTGTAAAACCTGTGTGGCTTTGCCACTTTTGATATAATGATATATCCTTTTCAAAAAAAAAAAAAAAACTTAATGTGAAGTAGGATGTTTCTAAATCATGCTACATAACACTTATAAACATATTGATATAAAAATATTTTGAAAGATAAAAAATATTAATGAAAATAAAAATCTTGAAATTAGCTTACATTTTCATTAATTGCAACTAAATTCATGAGAAATAAATAATGATGTTGACTTCAAACGAATTTCAATTGAAATTGATACAAAACCAACAATTCAATCGGTCATAAATGGTTAATTGATTTAATCAAATAACTACAAAATACCTATAACTAACAACCTGTTATATGAACTTTACTATCTCTTCTTATAATCAATTTCAAATTTCATCAATGTTTATCAATAATCAAAATACTTAAAAAAACATGCATATTATATTATCAATTTGTTAAAATCTCATATGCTTTACATCTTTTATACGATTTTCTTTTTCGCTTAAATATATTATAGAATGCAACCGTTTGTGCCATTTTGTATTATACCTCTAGTACTCGTCGCTTTAGTCTATAGTCTTTTTCTTCCATTTCCTCACCATTAAACACCCCACAGTTTGCTCTTCTCATGTCATCACCATCTCCTTCCCAACCATCAAAATGTATTAAGGTGTTTACTATAGAGTTAAGTCATCAATGAGTAGTATCAATATTTATCGAGACTCTTAATAAGCCATATGACGACAATCAACAAAAACAATGGGTTAGATCATGAATTTTGATTGTTATTAATAACTTCATTGAAGATGATCTCCCTCTAAATATGATCCTTAATTATTGGCATACAATGGAACAATTATCCAAATATTATATACCAATTTTTTATAAACAATCAACATATATTGCTTGTTAGAAGAAATAAAATAATATATATTTACTATTATTTTAAAAAAACAAGATTGGTTTCAAAGATTATTACTTCCATTATTTTTCTCTTAACTAAAAAAAATAATGGTAATTTCCTTTTTATTACAACTAACATATTTATTTTTGCAAAATGTCACACATATTTAAGATTTGCTTAATCATTAATTAAGATTTTTCAAAACATAATTATTAGTTCTACATAAAATTTGGAATATCATACTAAGAAAAAACATATCAAACTATTATAATTTTTTTAGCAAACTCCCTAAAAATGAGAAGAATTATGAAGCTAGGGAAGTTTTAGTTATTATTTATGGATAATTAGCATCTAATATATATAATTAATATTTAGTTATGAAAAATAAAAACTTTTAGTACGATTTATGGAAGAGAGTTATTTCTTGATTTACATGTTAAATAAAATTTCAAAAATTTAAAAATTTAAAAATAATTATATAAAATAGTAAATACGGTCAAGATGAACATGACTAATAATTTTGCTAAAAAGAAAATTTGTTTAAGAAGTGAGTGTTTGCTAATGCGTTTTGAGCTAATCAGAAAGAAGTTTCCTAAGCTTTTAGTTAAACTTAAACTTTCTTTTCTTTGAAAATCTTTAGAAAGAAGAAATTATCTTGCCAAAATTTTAAGAAAACATTTATATAATTAGAATCAACGCTTTTACAAAATTTTATTTGGTATTATATAGTAAATTATAAAAGATCTAGAAAAGTTTAGTCATACTTTGAACTTTATAAATATGCTCAATTGAATATTTTTTAACAATTTTTTCGAATTTGGTCTAATGAAAAATAATAATACACAGTTTTTATTTTTTAGTGAATAAAAAATCATGAAACTTGTATAATTGATTTGAGATTTAAAAACAAAATAATGAGATGTTTTAAAATAGCTTTTTGAAGAGTTATTTATGTGGTTAAACAATACAATGTGACAAGATTAAGAAGTGTGATATAAGATATAGTAATAATACAATAGAATATTTGAGAAAAGTAAAATATTATCACATGATATGTGATTAATTAAGATGTACTTGAAAGCAAAGATTAATGGAAGTGAAACAAAAAACAAAAGTGATATGTAGGTTTGGTAAACTTGATTAATTTTCTATTGTTATTTGTGATGTAATAATTATGATATGGTATAAGTCTATAATGTGATGCTTTAATTATTGTCATACTAGTTAGGGATATTCTATTATTTTAATATTATTTTAATATGTATGTAATTATTTTATTGTATTCATCTCAAGAACTTAAATTTTGTAGAATAAAAGTGATTAAAAATGTTTTAAATAAAATGATTAATACGTATAATGAAAGAGACATTGACAAGTAAATTAAAAGTTTAAATGACTTGATATCATGAGACGTGTGATGGAATATGTATCACAAGACAAACACATAAAGAGAAAGATGAATCGTGTTATTTTAAAAACTTAAGATGTTGATAGGACTATTTTTGATCAATTAAGTACCTATGAATAGAGTAAATTTCTTTTTATCAAGATTAGTACTTTGAAAACACGTGTGATTTCAAAACACTTTTGTGTATTTTTGTTTTTATTTTGAAGCCACTTGTATGAGGATTATATTAAGACAAAGTGATGTTAATTTGATTCAAGCCTAAACAAAAGTTTCGAAGCCACCTCTATCACAAAAAATTAGACCTACAAATCAACTAATACCTTTTGTACAAATAAGTTAAACTTTTGCAAGGATGATCCATAAGGATCAATTGATTAAATATACTCTACAAATATTGGCCCAAAAGGGCTTATACAAAGTCATTAAAAAATAATCAAATACATAATACCTAGAGAAGCAAAATACTAATTGGCTTAAAAAGCAATACAAAGTACTACAAGAATTAAAATCATAATTATATTTTTCCTTAAGTAATTTATAGTTATGAAATTAATCTATGAGGCACTATCTCCTATGAAAAGATGTTACTATTGTATGCAATGAACTTGTTGTAAATTATGGTGAATAGATTTTGTACTTTGAATTTTCTATAGTGAATGTTTAATCTTTCAATTCTAGGATATGACAATCTAAATGTAGAGTTGAAGGATGACAAAGAGCTCTTTTTCGAAAGATTAAAGCTTAATGAATTTTCAATTTATTCAACTAGTATAAGGTAGCCTTAGTATACTCTTATTTATAACCAAGGTAGTTGTTAATTAAAATCCCAAAAACATGAGAATTTATTTAAATAATTATTTTTAAAGAATTAAATAAATACTTATCATAATTGATAAAATTTTATGATCACAGGTGATAAAATTCTATAAGAAGAAAGAAAAAAGTATAAACATCCTCAAAAGTAAGTAATTTAATTAAATTATAATTTTAATAATTATCATAAAATTTTGGTAATTTATTAAACTAAAAAATTTATGACATTGATTAAATAAGGTCTACTAGTTCTAAAAATAAGAACACTATGATGGCCCTAATTGTTTAATTATAAAAAATATATTCTTAAGTATTTATTCAATACTAGATGGGAGTTGTGTAGATCCAAAATTAAGAAATTAATATTTTTTGTATGACTTGCAGTGTATGTTAAGTGGTTAGTAGATGAATTTGAGATCTGAGTATACCACAAGAAACTATTTAGTATATAGTTTATAATTTTTTAAAGTCATTTGGGATTTTTATGAAAATTTTAAAGTAAAAAAATAAAAATACAAATAAATATTTAATCCAATATCCTTTTATTATTTAAGGATAAGGATAACCCTTTCTTAAGAACTATTTTGATAATAAAAAAATGCATAAGAAAGGTTTGATGCGAAAGAGAGATGAGGAGAGCTCAAAAGAGGAAGGATGAGGTCCTTAAAGAAGAAAGGAAAGAGAGTGTTTCTAGCACCTAGGATCAAAGAGGGTGGAGATTAAGCACTAGGTGATGTTCTAAAATGGCGGATCACTAAGTAAAGAACGACTCTTTATAGACTTTTAGATTGAGAGCTATAAATGAGTTATCCTACATTAACTATTAAAAGATTGATTTTGATATTTATATGAGATGTAATGATTTTAGAAGATTGAAATACTTTTTGAGAATAAAACTTACTTATGTAGATATAAGATTATCCAAGAGAATAATATCTCAATATAATGAAATTAGAATGTTACATTAATCTTAAAAACTATAATGAGCTATAAAAGCTTAGGAAAATAGAAGAGTTTGAGAAAAGCTTGATCTAGTTTTGTAATAAACAAATTTATTTAATAATGAGTTATGTCCTTAATTCTATATTTGATTATGATTTTGGGTTATGTAGATTTGGAATTAAGAAATTGACTTATTTTAATACATTCAAAAAGCCAGTAGACCACAATGCAATAAATTCGTAGGTATGATATTTGAATTTTTTGCAAGTCATGTAAATTTTTTATGAATTTTCTAAATTTGAAAAGAAAATGAAAAAATATTCAATCTTTTTATCAATATAAAACCTTTGATTGTAAGAGGAAGATCTAAAGAGAGGGAGAACTTAAAAAATGAAAGAAAAAAAGGTTTAAGAAAGGAAGAGAATAAATCTTAAAGTGATTCTTGCTTAATTCATAACTATAAAATTGAGGTTTTGAGTTGTGAAAGAGGAAAGAATTCTAAGAAGAGGTCTTAATTATTGTAAGAAAGATTGTTAAAGGTATGATTTTATACAAGTTTTCTTTTGTTTGGAATATTACCATGTTGAATTCGAGTTGCTTGTGCTTTTCTTTCCATTTGGATGAGATTTAATTCCATATTTCTAAGCTAATTTTTTTATTGTGTCTTGCATGCTTTATTATTGGCAAAATATGTCATAGGATCGGCTTGATCGAACTATTCAATGAGGGTAACGGTTGGTACAATGAGTATAGGATTTTGGAGTGACCTTCTATTGAAAGAGTCATAAAATATGATAATCTCTCTTATATCATATGATTAAATTTTATTAGTAGTAGTGTATGATTTGATTCAAACTATATTATGGTACCTTTTGAATGTTGAATCGTACGATGGGCCACTGGATAAAACTATCAAAATCTAATTAAAGAGCTATGTTGTACCCTAATTTTACTAAAAAACCACACAATATATTTAATAGTATTATATAGTATGATATGAATATTTGAATAATGAATTGCAAAATAATATTTAAGAAAATTTAGAGGCTTGTCACAGTAATATTTGGAAAAGCTTATTGTATAAAAATGAGTAGTTTAAAGGGATGATGAAATTAAAGAAGGCTTAAAGCAAAATTTAGAATTTGACAAGCCTTATTTATGAAATATAAATAGTTACTAACATAGTATAATAATTGTGTAAAAAATATAAAAAGAGATAAATGAAAAGAAAATATAATAGAAAAGCTATCCACGAGCCATCAGAAATGTTAACTAAATGGCTATAATATAAGTTAAGTATTTTATTACCTCAATGTGATGTTGTCCCTCAAAAACAACCTCTTTAACCTTTCACCTCCGAGCCTCTATCTCGTACTTCATATGATATTCTACTCTTAAGAATAGACACATTATAATCACACGTGAATGCTGGATTTCGGAAGATTGAGGAATTGTTATCTATCTTGGAAGCTAAAATCCACCTTCATTTTGACATCCTCTCCAGTTTAATTTTTTAATCGATCAACTAGTTTGAAAACTCTTTTACGAAAGATTAAGATACATTATTAAATATTTGTTATGACTATTTTTTACTATTTGCATTAGCTATTATTAGTTACCTATGTCATTTGATTGCCATTTATAAAACACAACTTCAATGTTGCTTGCATGTTAAGAATAATTATTATTACATCTCTTAGTTTGTTATATATTATTATGAATTGTTGGATTTTAGTGAGTTTCTAATTCTTAGTCTTCTTAAATGATCACAAAAATGGGTAGAATGTGAAATGCTAGAATTTAGTAATATAAGATAAGATTAGTAATTTAAGGGGAGGTTATTGCTATTTGCTAGAATTATGTAGAGCTGAGTTAAATCAATATTCACATAATCAATGATTTTTTATTGTTGTAACCCTTTTAACTTTGTGATGGAATTTGAATAATATAATGAAAACAACATATGTAATTATAGCTATTGTCAAATGCATAAATACAAAGGAAGTTGTACATATTCCCTTAATTTAACTTGTTGTAGTCTTTGTTACTATGCTATTTTTTTGGTAGATAATATGTTTATTATTAGAATAGCTTGAAAAATCTTTATTCTAGCTTGATATTCATCATTTCATTCCAACTTACTATTGTTTATTGTTAATTGGGCTCTTTATAGTAATATATTTCTTTTGGCATTAGTTTTATAGAGATTATTATTCCCTTGAGATTGATGATCACAAAATAAAACTCTTGGATACTAATAAAAACTTGAAATGCAATATATATGAAGAATTGGCTAGTTAGTGAAAATAGCGGATGTTGATGTTTAGCGAGATTTATGCACTTGAAATTGCATAGAGATTGAATACCTTTACTTGTGGATGATTGGGCTTATAGATCATGAAGATGTGAGAAAAATCTTTTTGTGGCATGGCTAAACCACAAGGAGTTGATCATTTTCTACAACTACTTGGGTTAGAATGTCAAACATTTATTCTTTGCAAAGTGGCACTTAAGACTTGGTTATTCCTACAAGTGTTACTTGACAAATCTTTATTCTTAAGTCTTCAATTGCATAAGAACTTGAATAACATGTATATAAACCTCTCTAAGTGAAGTTAGAATATTTAGATTATTGAAATCAAGTTTAAAATAAGCTATATGTTTTACTGTCTTATGATTATATGATACGATGATTAATATCATAATTGTATGATATATTTTCAAGCTTAAAGTATCAATGAATTTAAAGTTATTATAGCATCGTATAGGTATGAAGGTTCTATCGTATAAGTGTAATTATGATGTGGACAAAGAATAAAGAGCACAAACTCAATTATACAAGGTATCAACTTTGTATAGATCTTGTTCATATTTCAAGAGTTTAGTAATCACTAGTATTAGATGACCACAAAGCATGTTTCATATGAATATATCATTAATTTTCTCTTAGAATCTAAGTCATATAAAAACACTAATGTGGTCGGGCATGTATGATGTATCTATTATACTATATGATGAACTTAGAATGCACAACTATAGCTTAGTCGTATAACCAATCATCTATATATAAAGTCCAAATATAATTCCATGTTATTTATAATCACTAATTATATAGTAAGAATTATTTATGATAATAATATAATCTATTCCATCACATAGATAGCTTGAAAAATCTTAAGATGAAATGCTTTCATTTTATCATGTATGTAACAGTCTTAGTTTTCTCTTATTAGTATTTTTATATTTTTTATAGAAAAAGCTCTGTGAGACGAATCCAACGATGTTTAATTTGTAATTTTCGGAGCTCTAATGCATAAGTTATGAATTTTTAAAGATTTGGGATAAATTTGTAACGTAGAGGATGGATCTGTAAATTTTAAATATCGGCTTAGTTCAAATCCGATTGGCGGAGGATATATTTGCAAATATAAAATTTATAAGGGGTTTTATGCAAAAGAGCTGTTTTACGAGCCACCTGGAGGTTGTTTCGGGAGAGTTTAACACGTATCTGCAACGTTTATAAATGCTAATCGGGTGAATTACGTTTGCGAAAATTCGACTGCATGCGGCTGCAAGGAGAGATTCGAGAGTGCGAGGTTCTGCAACAAACGTTACTGCGGCGAGAGTTTCCTTAAGGACGAGATTCCGACAGCAGCCACCGTCCTCTTCGAGGAATTTCGGCACGCGACGGTGAAGGTCGGCGAGGGTTCCGTAAGGTAATAAAAACGCTAATTTCTTTGTCGTCATTGTGTAAGGGTTTTTTCGGTAAGCGACGGAGATCGAGAGGGGTTGATTTGGCCGGCGGGAGACGCCGGAGGTCTCGAATTTTGCCGGCGAAAGGTTTCGGTTTCGCCGAACGCGAGAGAGAGAGAGAGGGCAGCGTGAACCGGTCCAGGCTTTGGACCGGGTTACGCTGCGGAACCGGATACCGAGCGCGCGCGGTCCAGCGCGCCGAGCACGCTCGGACCAGCGCCGAGAGCGCGCGGTCCAGCAAGCCGAGCGGGCGGTCCAGCGATGGCGTAAGGAATTTGGGAATTTAGAAAATTTCAGTTTTGGAAAGCTGTTTGGAAAAGCTTTTAGAAAGTTTTTTCTGCGCGGGAGGTTTAGCGACGGGCGCGGGCGGTCCAGCATAGACCGTGGCCGGTCCAGCGTCTTTTGGGATTTATTTTGGGGTGTGTTTGGGACAGCTTTTAGAAAGAAATTTTTGACTAATAAGCATATTTAAATTAATTATTTTTGTATTTTACGGGCTTGTAGGACATCAAGAAGAAACAGAAGTGAGTAAGACGGTTGGTACAGCAAATTCAGGTAGATAGATTCCTAACCCTGTGATGTAGCACATTACTATATGTTTGCTTTACATGATTTTCTTTCAGTTACATGGTGTTTGGTTGTTCTATATGTTAATGTTTATTTTATTTGCATGACAACTAAAAAGGAAAGAAATAATATGGTACAATATGCTAAAGAAAGAGACGAAACAATATGGCATTAAACGTCTTTTGATATGGCATGGATTGATGCTTGGGAAATGACAAATATAAAAAAATGGATTCCCAGAGAACATTATCCTCACCACTAGGCTCAACTGTGGGATCGCAGGGTATCGATCTTCGGATCAGATATCTGCCTAGTGTTATGTGCTATGACTCCATGATGATTTACACCAGGCTCAGCGTGTTGGATCGCAGGGTATGGTACCATACCTGCCTGGTGGCACTAGGCTCAGCGTGTTGGATCGCAGGGTATCGATCTTCGGATCAGATATCTGCCTAGTGTTATGTGCTTGGTTGGATGCCGGCTAGAGGACAGTCATTGATGATTGGATCCAGAGGATAATGTGTCAAAGGGAATTGGGCTCGGTAATAACACACTATATAAGGAACTTGCATTTCTTTATGGTTTTCATTTGGCATTACCTTATATAGATGACATATGGTATGATTTTAGCTTGATGCATGTGATTCATCTTTACTGTTCATGGTATTTTGTTATGCCTTTTTATTTACTTGGTTAACTATGTGGAATTATCTACCGAGATATATAAAATCTCATTTAGTGCTTACATCACAGGTCATGAAACCACTACACCGAGAGATGAGAATGGTACTGCTACAAAAGAATCCTTTTCACGAGATGTGTAAAACAAAGGGAGGGGTTGGTGCGATTATTATAAAAACATGTTCGTGTTTATATATATTGCGAATTTTGGAGTGTGTGTTTTGTCTTACCGTCGGGTCCCCACCTTTGATTTTTGGTTAGTTGTCCTCACTTGATGTAACAGCTAAGCAAATTTATGATAATATTGTTATATAATGGTACTTGGTTAGGTGGGGGCTTGACAACGCAAATATGATATCATCTTTGTATGAATATGATCATTATTTGACACAATTTCATGTTGTTCCTCTTAAGTAAACATTAACATATTGTACGATCTCACATCGTATAAAAAGTTTTCCACAGCTTAGCTCTTAGTGAAACATAATTATTATATGATGGTGATCCATATTTTGCACTTATGCATATATTGTAACAATAAAATTGAACAACACATTCTTATACAATCCTTATGATTATTTAATATGATGTGTTATGAACTTGAACAATGTATTAAGAATCTTCTTAATACAACATGATAGCATTTCTCATACTTGTGCAATAATCTATTAGTAGATGAAATACAATAATCATATCATCACTTCATTAGTCGATCCTTTTTAAGCCTATCATCTTTGTGTGATCCTTATAATGTATATGTATTATCAATAAACTGAGGGCATATTGAATATTTTGATCACTTTTGAAATCACATTCTAGTCATTAGACATTCTACTTTTGACCTTAAGCCATTCAAAGGTATAAATATGAATGCTTTTTAAAAGGAATATGATGATGATCAAGATTATTATATTGAATAATAAAGAGAAAAGGGATAGCATGCTCATCTCTCTTAGTTGAACCTAGTGTGCATTATTTACAACATATTTCTACTTAGCTTACATTCTTTCTTATTTTGATTCATATTAGTAACATCTTTTATTTACTTAGACTTGTGACATTATTGCTTTAAAAGTTTAAAGGTATATTTTTTTTATGCATTTTATTGTTCAAAGTACTTTAGATATATCATATAAATTGTTGACTCTATTTTGAATAGTTATATTTAGTGTCTCTTTTAAGTACAATTATTATTTGGTATACCCCTACCAATTATGAAAAAAAATGAATAGTTTTTATATGATTTTTCTCTTATCCTCTGTGGTGAAAAGAATTAGATTTAGTGAAAACCTCATTTGGTCAATTATGGTAGATGTAAACATTGATTTAAGCCAAATCATCTAAAATTTTAATGTAAACATTTATGTCTACTTAGGCTTACTTGCTTTCATTTGGAATTCATTTAATAAACACTAGTTTTGTGTAACTTAAGAAAGATTTTACATTAAAAGAGAAACTAATTACTAAGGAATAATAATCATTAAAACTTTTTATAAGAAATTGTTTTGAGCTCATAATTGATTTGAGCTCTTAATAGATGTCTAATGATTTTGATTAAATTAAAAAAATTTATTTGAGCATATTATTAAAAAGATCTTTTCTAGAGGAATCTAATCATGATAATTTTATAATTTTTGAAGACTAGTAATTACTTAAAAAGAATAATAGAGTCATTTCTTTAATTATTTGAGGATAAACTTGCAATTTAACAAATTTAATCTATCACTTTATTTTTGGGTAAAGGTGAAATTTTCATTTTGAGGGCAAGTGAGGTCGTAAGTAGAGGAAGAGAGAATTTAACTAGAGATGAGGGAAGAGAAGAAGGAAAGAGAGAGAAATAGACTAAATTAGAGAAAGAAGAGTTACAAAGGGAGAGGAAGAATTACAAAAAATATTGGAAACTTGTTGATGTAGTTAATGGAGGGCGATGGAACCAAGAGGAGAATAAAAGAGTTGTTAGAAAGCTACTAGACAAAAAATAGAAAGAAAGAAGATGAAGAAGCAAAGGTAAGGATTTCAATTATGTTTCAATGAATTTAGTTAGGTTTGATTAAAAATTAGAAATGATTAAAAATTAGAAGTGTTTAGTTTGTTGTATAAGTTAAGAATTTTGTAGAAATCATTTAAGAAGATTTAGAGTGTTTAATTTTTTAATTTTTGAATTTTTTTTGAAGTTTTTATGAAAATTTTAATTTTTGTGAGGTTATTGTATAGTTCAATCAGGTAAATTTGATAGTACAATTGAAGGTGTAATTAAGCTAAATAAATTAAGGATTATCATATGATATAATTTAGAATATTATTTTAGAATAATCAAGTATTGTTACAATTGATCACCATAGGATGTTGGATGAATACAATAGGAAGAGAAAAAATTTGCATAATGAATTTTTATGTTAGATATCATATAAGTGCGATCAAAGGAAAAGAAAATTTTAACTATGATGGAATGAGTAATAAATAATGCATCATACAATATAATTAAAATAATCATATTTGTAAAATATCTTTAAGACAAAAAGGATATGGATTGGATAATTATGATAAAAGACATTATGTGGTATGATATCATGAGAATAGATGAACTAAATAAATAAATAAGGTTGTATAGATATAATTAAGGTATCGTATAAGTATACTCAAGTTAAAATGATGTCATACATGAAGAGTGTTTGTGATGACATAATAAGAATAAATAGTGAAACTTATCAAAAGGTATAATTAAGCCATTATATAAGTGATAAAATAGAATTAATGAAGGATAAATGTAAATATTAAGCATTACATGGAACACAGTGAAGGGATTATATAATATGATACTATACAACTAAAAGATTTTTAAAATTGAATGACTAAGTAAATTATCATGGGGAGAGACCAATCAACTAAAAATTGTAAGAGTAAAGATGGAAAAAAGGTGAGCAGGCACTAAGTTGAAAGGACAACCATTGAGAGAAGGTGATTTGTGAGGTTTTGCAAGTAAACATTAGTGACATATAAAAAGGGTAAGGACAAGCATAGGAAAAAATTTTCAAAAAAAATTAAGCAATTAGTTTTAATCAACAGAGATAGAGTAAGAGAATAAAAGAAAAAAAGTATCTCAAAAGGTTAAAGAAAATTTAAGATTGTTTGAGCATAAGACAAAAATGAAATCAAGGGCAATTGTTCATAGGTTACTATAGCACTCAAGAGGTGAATATGAAATTATGCAAAGATCTAATCATTGGCATGACCACTACATGGTAAACAAAGAAGTAGGTAATCATTTGCTATGTATATATGTTTTTATGATTGTTGAATTATAGGTTAGAGACACTTTAATGATGATGAATATTGATAAAAATATTCAGTATGCTTGTAGAGGTAATTTGTGCTTATGATTTGAGTTTTGGTACATGTTATTTAAAAGTATAAAATCATAAGAGGTGATCTTAAAAGAATTCTTGTGAATGATTGATTTCTTTTAAATTACAATACTTTGTTAACATGTTGATCAAGTATTATATATCATGTTACTTTATTTACAAGATTCAATTATTTTCATATGTGAATAATAATATTCACGTAAAGGAGAAGAAAGAAAAATTAAAACTATCACTTGTGATAGTAGCCTCAAAAGAAAAGAAAAGATAAGATCATAAAAAGAGAAAAAGAAGAATAAAGAGAGAAGAGAAGATCTTAGTAAAGGGTGAAAAAATTCAAAAGATGATAAGATAAATTGATGTACAAAGTAATGACTATGATGGTTTTAAAAATGAGTTAAATGAGTCATTTATTTGAGTTATTTACATTAAACGATATTTTCTAAATATGTCCGACCATCTATGAAGTGATTTTATCTTTAAAATCCCTTAAAAAGATGAAAAGTTAATGGAAACAAGCAAATTTATAAAGATGTTAAAAAATAAAGAATAAAAAAGCTTTTATATGAAAATTTGCTTTACATTAAAGTCTTGTGATAAGATCAAATTGAAAATATGGTTACTTGAAAAATTGATACAAATATGATGAATAATTGTACAAAAATTTTCTAAATTTTGAGACAAAATATTTAAAAATGGGAGGATTTTAACATATCAAAATTGTGATTTATGTAAGGTATTGTAAATCTCATGATTAGACTAATATGCGTGCAATTATAAATATTTTAAGAAAGAAAAGTTACGTTTAAAAAATAGTGTGTTTATTATCAAAATATTATTATATTTAATTTATTATGAAAAGTATCATATTTTCAAATGAAGCTAAAAATATTATTTGAATATATTATTAGAAATAGTTAGTCATGTGAAATTTAATGATAATGAGTTTGGGTATATAGATAATTAATTACAATTTAGAAGAAAGGATATAAATGAAACTTTTGAAATTTCTAGATGAAAAATTGGTAATTATATTTGTCTTTAATATCTCTAATATGTTAATAACAAATTAGATAAGCATTGGCTAGATGAGGTTGTGAGCTTAAAGATAAGGAAGAAAATAGGTGAAGTGTTTCGTGCTAAGGAAATCCCACAAGAGGGGGGGTGAATTGTGTATTTAAAAATTTTACGAATTTCGAAATTAAAATTAAAAACCTTTAAGCAAGAGTAAAGAGAGTGGAACACAAATTTTTAAGTGGTTCGACTCAAAACCGAGTCTACGTCCACCCCCAACCGGTGTTGGGAAAAATCCACTAAATGTACCGATTACAAGTGAGGTTTTTCCTACGGTTCACCTCAAACCTACTTGGGATTTTTACTACGGCTAATCCCAAACCTACTTGAGTTTTTACCGGGCTCAACTCAAACCCAGGGCTTTTGCACAACTGCCGGGATGCCCTTGCCCCAAAACGAAAAATACGAAAAATTGGCAAATAACTTAAGAGAAATAGGAGAAAAGAGGAGGCACACACAATCGACAAATTAGAGGGATAGAAATTGAGAAATAATTGAAAAACCTCTAATTCCAATAGCCTTCTTGCCGCTTTGCTTTTTGAGCTTGGATGCACCGTTTTTGCTTGATTGCTCGAATTTTGAGATCTGAAATCTTTGGAAAATTTAGCAAAGATTAAACTGAAAAATACATCAATTTTCCCTATTTATATAGCTTAAATTTGAGCTCTAAAAACACCCCCAACGGCTCCAAAAATTAATTAGCCGTTTGGGCAACGGACGGAAAGCAGCCACCGTCCGATCCGGGCCCAAAAATGAACGGCGCAGATTGATTTACGCATTTTACCGTTCAGGCTTAATCCAGAGCGTTGGATCCGGGTGCGTAATCGAACAGCACGGATTAAATCTCGCGATTACCGTTTACGCGATTTAATCCCGTGCATAGGATCCAGGTGCTGAATGAACGGCGCCGATTAAACGGCCGTTCGATTTTGATCTGGGGCGTTGGATCCGCTCGCTGAACGAACGACGCCGATTAACCTTGCGAAACAGCCGTTCGAAATAATTCTCGCCCGTTGGATCTGGGCGGGCTTGATCTGCGCCTTTGGATGCTGCCGAAGTTATAAAGTGGGAGTTTTAGTCCCACACTGCAGAAATGAAATTGGCGCATTGCTTTATAAAGAATTTGTGCCCTATAACTTGCGAGCCTCTGCGGGGCTGGCTCCCCCCTTCCTTGACCGGGACTTCACCACCTGGTTCGGGTTTACTTAGCCAAGCATTGTTCATTGACCGTTGACCTCGCTGAAGTTTGACCTAGCCGAGCTCCTCTCGGCGGGCTTTGGGCGGGCTTGGCTTAGCCAGGCACTGTTGATTTGACCATTGACCAGCGCTAGCCGAGCTCCTCTCGGCGGGCTTGGCTCGCCCTTTTCGTGTCAACCAAATTTTTTATTTTTAAATTAAATTTTTAATTTCTAAAAGATCTGGACGGGCTGTTTTCGCGCCGAGTCGACCCGCCCATTGCTATAGTGCATTTTCCCGAGACTTCAGCTGTTTTAGGGTATTTTTGACGAATTTTTGTGCCACAAATTTGAATATAAGTGTATAAAAATAATTTTATATTCTTATAGTATTATAAGTTATTTAAATAGCTATGAAAAGAAATTCATGAAAAACAATTCCAAAATAATATTAAAAAATCAAATACCAATGTCTATACATTTTGTCAAATATGCTTGGCCCAAAAATCAAAATTCAGTATTAAATAACTTTATAATATTTTTAAATGTTAATACTACTAGTGTGCCTCATAATCTCAAAGTTTGGACATATCAAAATCAAGAGAAATAAAAAGAAATTCAATTATAAAAAATCTTGTGCATGTCTCAAATTTCCTTGAAGTATGCCATGACCTCAAGGCCCTTAGAGACCATTATTTTAGACATCTAAGATACATGGCTTGATTTAATTAATTATTAACAATTTTACTTAAAATCAAGCCCAAATAAAATATACACATTTATGCTTGACTCATCAAACACAAGGGTGTAACAATAGGAAAGAAGGAGAGGAGTGGAGAGGAGGAAGAAAGAGAAGGGCAAGCTCATGGGTGGAGGAGAAAAAGTAAGGAAGCAACAAAAAACTTGTTGATACAACTCTTGGATAGCTTCTAGAATCCACAAAGGAGAAGAGATTAAAGGAAAGAGCTCTTGATCAGCATAAAAGAAGAACTAAATAGCTACTATAAAGAACAAAAGTAAGAAAAAGAATAGGTAAGGAAGAAATTTAGCTTATTTTGATTAAGTTTCTTATTTTTAATGAGAATTGGATTGAATTATAGTTGTTGTACATAGAAAGGGCATAGTTTGGAATTGAATTAAAGTGAAGACAAGTTGAGTCAACATTGTTCCTTTCTATCATGAATGGATCATATCATGTGATTAGGTTTAATGTATAGCATGATTAATAATAAGTCAATTTAAGATTAGGTAATGTACTATACAATGGAGGCAACATACAATAAAATTAAGAAAACATACAATACATTTGTAAACTAAGTTGGTTAAGGAAGAAAGGTTATCATAAAGTTTGATGATGTGTCGTATAGTGTTTGACTCATCATATTAGAAAATGAAATAATCATATCGTATGTTAGATGGGGGTCAAAGAAGTTAAGATCAAATAATTTGATGATAGAAAGTTGTGCTAATCATACTATATAATAAGAGAAAACATATAATATAGGTGATAGATGATCATCAATTAAGGTTTATAAATGATGGATAGATTATGACAAGATAGTATCAGATATCAGAGTTGATAATTTAAGAAATTTTAAGAATGAAGTCCTATCATAGCATGCATATTAAGACATTATTTATGATTGTGTTTTTTTCTTAATGATATAATCAGACGATCATAAAACAATTGTTAAATTAGGAAAAAAATATAAAAAAAGAACAAATTATCAGAAAATTGGAGCAAGAACAAGTGAGAATGGAATGTTAAGGAAAAACATACTAAAAAAAGGAAAGATC
Organism: Vanilla planifolia; assembly: GCA_023846275.1. Classification (NCBI taxonomy): domain Eukaryota; kingdom Viridiplantae; phylum Streptophyta; class Magnoliopsida; order Asparagales; family Orchidaceae; genus Vanilla; species Vanilla planifolia. The sequence continues at coordinate 5,083,496 of CM043875.1, read as the reverse complement.
TTGCGAGTACTATTATAGATGAACTTTCATTATGAAAGACTTTAAAAAATAAAGAAGAGAACGAAAAGAAAGAAGGAACTAATAAAATCAAAATAAGACCATGTCATTTACCTAATAAAGGTTTTGAAAAGAAAAAAGAAAGCTATGTTATTTTCATAAAATATTATCTTATTATTTTCATTATATATGGTGTTAGTCACTAGCACATAATGCTAGGTTTCTTAAGCATTAATTATATAATGGGCTATATGAAGGTATTAGATATTTTCTTTTTTATTATTATTAACACTTTGTCCAAAGTTTAATGTGAGAAGATAATATATTAAGATGTCTTTAAATATAACTAATATTTTATGTAATGCTTAGTATATTAAGAATATAATATAATTGATATGACTAACTAACTATAATATTTTTATAGATTGGGATGTAGATATGATAGGATGAATACTAGATAAAAATGACATAAGATGTGATTAAGGATATGGGATGATAATCTTTTGAAAAATCTACTAGTTAAAGTAAAAATAACAATAAGATAAAGGTGAAAATCAATAAATAAAATATAGTTATAAAGTATAGTTGATATTTATATGAGAAACATAAAATATCTATTTGTGCATAAGTATAATGCATTACAATTCATTCATTATTTATTTATGACATTTTTAATTTAAGGATTATTAAAATATTATGATTATTTTTATTAATATTTATTATTATTATTTTTTTTATTAAGATATTGTTATATGCATAATTTACTTATCAAGTTTTACAAAACTCATTTTCTTATATTACTGATCATGTCACACATACATGAAGAGAGGATGAGCAGTGACATGTAATCTAAGTGTTTTTATTTAGAGATATATTTAAAAAAAATATATATTATGTATATTTTTGTATTATAATTGATATGAAGTTGCTAAAATTTTGTTTCAATAATTATACATGTGATGTTTTAGTTATGATTTTACTTTATCAAAACTTTTTTAAAATAATTTAAAATTTAGTTTTATTATCAAACTCTTTTAATAACTAGTTTTCTGTCCTCTATGCTGCATAAAAGATCATATTTCACCTAATTTGATAGTATTACATATGTTATTAAATAAAAAGAAGTTGTGATGAGATACTAATAGAGATTTAATTAAAAAAGTTAAGATTCAAAGTAATCCAATCAAAGCTAATTAATTTAATAAACATTATGTGAGTTTTAAAAATTATATTTCCTTATATATGGACGTAACTAATAAAAATATAATATATATAATTTTAATAATGAGAAAAATGGTATAATCATAATTGACCACTACTACGATACTCTAGGTAAACATGTTATTCAATTTTTTGTACATTTGTTTTATTTTGTAAGAAAAGAAATTATAAAGATAATGATGTAATTTATATGCTTATTTGATTGCTCATAGAGTTATGTTATTAATTGTTGTTACATATTTACACATTGTTTACATACATATAGTTAGGAAAATATGTTGGAGAAAAATCGAGTAAGCAAACATGGTTTGCATGAAACAATCAAACATTTTGAATTTTTACTAACTTGGGAAGAATGAGTTTATTGTTGTTGAAAAAATGATGTGTCCTAAAAAGTTGTACAATTTTGGATAAAATCTATCATGTCCATTTGATTATGAAAATAAAAAATGGATATCTTATGAAATGATGATAAAATAACAAAATTATATGTTAAATATGAAAATCATGGATAATAAATGATCTTATATGAAGTACAATATATGATTGAATATAAAAGAAAATAAAAGAGTTTATAAAAATGAGTTAAACCATTACATTGATATATTTTATTTATGAATTTTTATTTCATCAATACTTGCTTATGTTATTATATTATATAAACATATTATAAATTTTGTATATGGTATGACTTGATTTGTATATTTATGTATTATTCCATATATTTTGTTTATCAAGCTTATGATGATAGTTTAGTTTATATTTGGTTTATATTTTAGATAATTTGACTCAAAGAGATCAATATGAGGAGAGATTATCTAGTATAATTAGTTTGGTTTTATATTAGCAAAATAATGCAATAGAATTTATTGTTAAATACAATAATGTGTTATTGTATTTACAAAACATGGGTTTTTGTATTTATTTATTTTATAATTTCTATTATAAATATAAAATAAAACTGAATTTATCTTATAAATATTAATTAATTAAGAGAACTATTTAATCATACTAGATTTGTCAGAAAAACTTTTTTCATTATAAAAAATCTAAGAATGTTAATACTAGCTAAGTAGACTCAAATGAATAGAATGCATCTAATTCTTATGAATTGACAAGTGAAATACATTGCTAATAATCTATTTGAATACAATATATTGATGGATATAGTGGTGAAAAAATAAATAATAAATAATATCATAAAATATAGAAAAATTATGCTAAAAACAATTTTTATTTGTTTGATGTAAGCGAAAAAATTTGATACACTAAAACTATGAACAAAATGTTATCACATCAAATATATTATAAAAAAATAAAATAGACACATAAAAATAAACTTATATATAATAATCCCAAATAAGAGCTATAAGTGATTTATAAAATAATTCATTATGTTACAATATAAACTAGAGCATAAAATGGCATGTCATGAATATTTTTGCAAGAGGAGTGTTAAATTAGTAATTTATATTTTAGATTTAGTGCAAGTAATTTTTAGGATTTGAATAATTTATATTCAATTAAATATTTTTATTTTATTTGTAAAGACAATAAAGGAAATTTCTGTTTTTGATAAGAGTACTGTTGTAGTAGTTTACACTAAGAACATATTTTTCCACCGGGAAGATGTTTGATTTGTTGCACAACTTCGTTTGTAATCATTTAGCTGGCCAAATATTTAAATAATAATTAAAAATGTTTTTGTTTTAGGTGCAGATGACTTTTCTTATTATATTTTTTATATTAAAATTACGAAAATTATACATATAAATTGTAAATTTTTTACACTGAAAAAACCTAATAACTGATGAACATAAATAAAATTAGGAGGATACAATTCGACAAGTGTGAGTCAAAAGCATCAAATTGAATAAACAAAGGTGGTAACGTAAAATTTATGTAATAATTTAAATTACAAAAAATGCTTGCCATTTATTTTTCTTAAAAAGAACATGAGGTGTTGTTATTCGTGATTAGTATTTAGACCCGGGAAAACGAAGAATCCCTATATTGTTCGGAAAGGTGCAATGGGGGAGCCGTCGCCGCAGCGATGCCTTTACCAGATTCTTGGCGTGGAGCGTGACTGCTCCCTGGAAGAAATTCGCTCCTCTTATAAGCGTCTTGCCCTTCAACTTCACCCCGACAAACTTGCCCAATCTGGAGGCGGTGGAATCGACGCCACATCTGCTTTCCAGGAGCTCCTGAACGCTTATGAGATCCTCTCAAATCCGAAGGAGCGTGCTTTGTACGATTCCCTCCGCTCTCAGGTTCTCTTCGTCGATCCCTCACATGCCTCCAAATCTCGACCCTCTTCTTTTGACCTGGATCTGTTCTCTTTCTTCTCGCAATCGGCCTTTTCCGGGTTCTCAAACTCGGGAAAGGGATTTTTCAAGATCTATGGAGACGTCTTCGGTAAGATCTATGCCCAGGAAATCTATTTCACGGATCGCTTGGGGTTTCCTTCTCACACCATTCCCCCTGCACCTCTAATCGGGGATCTCGAGAGTCCTTATGCACAAGTCACTGCATTTTACAGTTATTGGCTCGGATTTCGCACTGTTATGAATTTCTCTTGGGTGGATGAGTGCGATTCTTCAGCCGGGCAAAATCGTAGGTGGAGGAGATTAATGGAGGAAGATAATCATAAGGCGAGGAAGAAAGCCAGGAAGGAGTATAATGATATGGTGCGGGGACTAGCTGCGTTTGTGAAGAAAAGGGATAAGAGGGTTTGTGATATGCAAATGAAGAAAAAGTTGGAGGAGGACAAACGCAGAGAAGATGAGAAGCAGAGGAAGAAGGAGGAGGTGAGAAAGAAGCAGGAGAAAGCAATGATGTATGAAGAGCCCGAGTGGACTAAGATTGAATTTTCTGAAGACAAATTTATGTGGGCTGACCAGGACGAGGAGGATATGAAGAAAAAGAACAAAAAGGGAAAGGTTGCAGAGGCGTTCTGTTGTGTGGTTTGCAATAAGAAGTTCAAGTCGGACAAACAGTGGAAGAACCATGTGCAGTCGAAAAAGCATAAGGATAAGGTTTTAGAGCTGCAGATTGTAGCTCAGGAGGAAGACGAGGCCTTGAGGGATGTATGTGAAAAAGGGATAAATGCTAGCTTTTGCTCTCCTTATCTCAAAGAGGATGACTATGATGGTGACCATGATATTCCAATTCATACAAATGATGTTGTAAGACTAATAGAGGTTCCTTTCTCAATTGAAGGTGTTTTAGAAGGGAATAGCAGTGTTCTGACTGTTTGCAAGGATCAGAAGTTTAAAAAGCAGCACTTGAGTAATGTGCTTATTCTTGCAAAGAGGAATCCCATTGCAGCAAAGAAGTCAAAGAAACAAATGAAGCGTAAGATATTGCAGAGTGGCTTATTTATACTGAGCACTATTTTACTACTTTTATATGCTCTACTTTTGGAATTTGGCAGTCCTCCATTGCCATGGTTGAAAAATGCTGCATAGAAAAGGTGATGTGCATCATTCTTTTTATGAACTTTGGATTCTAATTCTTACAGTATCTCAGCAATTTATAAATTATTGTTTTTCTGAGAATTATATTGCTTAAGCTTCAATACTTTTTGTTTTAAAATTTTATGAAAACAACTTTGGCATAATGAGCAATGAAAATTTTTTTATTGTTAGGCATTGTCTTGTGGAATTGTAATTTGATGAATTAAATTGTCACTTAATTTACATAAATAAACGTTTTTCAAATTATTCCTAGTAAGTATCAATTGTTTGAAGTAACATTTAAGTGAGGTTTGTTTTTAAAAACATATTTATAGTTTGAATGAGCATAAATTTTATATCTTAAACATCATGTTTGACATTGAAATATCATGTTCATGTATGTGTTCATATCTACTTCCTTATGTTGTAGAGGTTTTGTAGGCAATGGGTGATAATTCTTGAATTTTGTATCCTTGCAAAACTATCAAATTTGGTTGGAGATTCTTGTGTCACTCGGAGGGACAAAAAATGCTTTTTTCTTAACAAGTCTTCATAGGGCCTGTTGGATCTATACAAGCAATTGGTGTGGCATCTCTCAAAGTGCACTGGGTTACTTGCAATGATGGTATACAAAACTCTTTTTGGTGATGGTGGTGGGTGCGCATTAGTTTTGGAGAATAAGGGCCCAGGTAATATTTGTTGTCTTCATGTGGTGGATGTTCGATGGAGTTATTTTGACCTATGCATGGCTTTACATTTGTTTTTTGCCTATGGGGTTGTACGATTAAGGAGGATTTAAACTATGTTTTTTTCTCATAGATTTGTTCAGGAAGTCTTTTGATTCTTTTGGGGATTATCTACTACCTTAGTTGCTTGCATTTATGACCACATCTCAATAGTGTAATCCTTAGTTTCGCTTTCTTGGAGCTTTTCTCTATCACATTTAGAGTAGTTGCAATGTTAATGGTTCACCTTTGTCTACTCTTGTGGTGATTGTTGCCATTATTCTCTCTTTTTATTCATCAAGTGTCCTTGTTATGGCATAAGGAGTTGGAAACCTAGCCTTTTTATCTCTTTTAGCCTCTCTAATTGGTGGATCCCGCTTTTCCTTAGGTCATGGCCAATTTGGATGTGTTGGCTAGTCCAAATAGTTCTATGGGCATTGGGATCATCATCAGTGATTATGTTGGCTACTTATTAGGTGAAAATGGGACACATTTATTGTTAACAATAACTAAGGTTATTGATGTCCGCACAACTTAGGAGGCAATTACGTTTACTTGCTTATAGGCTATTTAGGCTAATGTATTATTGTTGGAGAGCAAATCTTTCCTCACAATTGCAATACTTCACAAAGGCATATCAAGGGATCTTTTTGACATGTTTATGAATTTTGTATTTGAAAGGAACTTGACAGCCCACAAGTGAGGGAGTGAATTTTTCCGTTTAATTTTTTTTATAAGAATAATACTTAATTTCTTCAAACTCAATTTAGCAATATCATATTTGAGTTAAGCTCTAAAATTCATAGCTTTAAGGAAACATTTTTGCTGTTTATATAGAGATTAAAACAATTTAGTCAAATAACTTTGATTCTTGAAGATCTTTCTCAGCTTTTAAAGCAATTTGTTGTTGATTATATAGCAAATAGAAATTTGCAAAGACAAATAATAAAACACACCAAAACTTAAAGTGGTTTGTCCATTAACACTTGGTTTACATTTCTCAAATTGAATTTACTGTTAGAGCTTTTGGCGATGTATCATACCAATATGTTTATTGAAGCATACCTGGATAATACATGGATAAAGCTGATTGCCTTGACGATTTGTCCGTCTGAATGGGGTACTTTTTGTTTTGTAAGCAACTCGTACAAATATGATGCTTTACATCCTACTAAATGATAGAATTTTTAAGTGTTTCTCTAAAGTTCTTAGTTCATTGCATTGATCGATCACTAGGATCATACAGATACGTTTTTGTTTAATTCCTAAGTATAAATAAATCATACAATTCTAATAATGGATAGCCATCATATGATAATTGTTTTCATTAAGAGTCGAAAATGTTGTATGATGTGATCGTTTAAGAATAAACTATTGTATGATCATGCAGTAATTAGTTTAACTAGACTTAAAAGAATAGTCGTACACATACGATAAATTTATTCTAGTAGTATGACAGTTTTGTATTAGATTTGTTCTAAGTTTTTTGTAAGAATGTATTGCACAAAAGTGATATTAGGATCTTTGTCATATGCTAAAAGAGATGAACAATATTAAGGCTTAGCAAACAAATTATTGTACTAATAAGATATAGATATCGTAGTCGTAACGACATAATGAATGCATTTCTTACTGAAGTAATTTAAGTTTTTTGTGATAGGAAATGGATCAATTGTATATTGTACGATATAGTTGTTATGTGTATATGGAGCAAAACTTGGTTATTATATATGAACGAAGGTAGTATAATGAAGCTGTAGTTGCTTATTCTAAGATAACCATACGATCTTAATGGTACGATGGATATATCAGACATATTCGACCACATTAACACTTATTCTCTAGTTTAGATGTGAGAGGAAATATCTGTCGTACTCATACAAGCCAAAGATCATCATGAACATAGAATGTAATTACGCAATTCTCAGAATAGACATGAATTGTGTAGGGCTGATGCCTTATATGATTGGTTTTACACTTCATATTCTTAGGCTAGGTTATCATTTCATTTGTACAATGCAAACATTATATATATCTGATCTCATGATAACGTTAAACTCAACTGATATTTTAAGTCAAAGTTTACACCATACAAGTACGACAAAGTGGATCATATCATATGATCATTAGACATTAAAAATCTAGACTTATTTTGAGCGTAATTTTACCTACTTTAACATTTGGATTTCATCTAGGAGGATTTATGATGATGTTGGATAGATCCTAATACAACCCTAGATGAGTTAATACTCATAATAAGAAAGAGATTTAACAACAATGCAACAAATGAATAAGGTAGAATGCAATTATAATGTGTCATTTAAATGTTAAGGAAATGTCTGACATTTGCTAATTATAGTAATGTTGTAAATAAAGGATTCCAAGTGGTTTAGTTATGCTCAAAGAATAAACCTTGTCTGCTCCAAGATCTAAAAGTTGAGCCATATATGAGAAAAGGTTTTATCACTTCATCTCATTCCAATATCTTTGTGTCTTGGTCCTCCCTTTAAATTATTGTATTCACTATCTTATCTTGTTTGCAATAACCCTTAACAAACCATTAGTTAAGTTAGCTTGGTTTTGTGATCATCAAGTTCGAGAGTACAATAGTATCTATCGTCTTCTTTTTCGTTTTTGGTAGTGATGTCACACATACTAATATGGTTGCTAGGAAGGTAACAATCTTTTTGGCCTAGAGTGCGATTGTAGAATGTTCCTTCCAGATGGAAGCATCAATTATACTGAAGAAACTTTGCTTCAAAGTAGCACATGTTATTTACCAGGGTTGTTGATTATATCAAGATAATAAAAAACATCTTTTTAAAAATTTATTTGCATAAACTTTAATCCATACTTGACATGATACTTATAAAATATTGGAAGTGTTTAAATCCAAATATATTTGTATTTTATTAAAATAAAAGATAATTATATTTAAAATTTAAATTTTTATTATGTTATAAAGCAAGTTATTAATATGATGTAATAACTTAAAACTTACAATGTTTAAGTATATCTCTTTCTAAAAAAATGAATTCTAATAAATGTTAGATAAGAATATTAATTAAAAATTATTTATTTGAACACAATACTATATTATATATTTGATTTATATTGTTAACAATAATTTATGCAATGTATTATTTTTCCATTTAATATATAATTTTTATTACCATTATAAGAACTAATGAAATTCCATTTTTCCTTGCAACTTAATTAGATTTGGTTCACGTATTGAATGACTAAGGTGCTTGCAAGCGATCAAGGCTTTAGGTTGTTTTATTTCCAACTCTATCAATCTGAAATATTTTCAATGGATTGCGATGATGTTAACTTCTGTGTTCTAGAGGTCGACTGAAGTCTACCGATGAAGGAAGCACAATCCTCTAAGAAGTTCTGAGCTTTTCTAACTTTTGGGTCTGTCAATTTGCAACGTATGTTGACGGCTATAACTTATCGTTATACTAATCTAAATTTTTGTGCGACTTACTAAGGTGAGGTGATGATAAAACTCATGATCTATCAATTCACTAATTAATTAGTAGTGATGTATATAGGAAATCCCAATAGGTTTTGATTGCCTATTATTTGAACATGTTATAAATTTTTGACATTTTTTTCTCCTTGATGGTCTCCCTTACGTGCTATTTATTGTAGCGTTCTCTATTCGTCTTTATGATTTACTTGCATTCATCGTATTTCTTAATGGATGTCAAGTTTTGAAAGTTTCTCTCAATTTTTTGTTGAACAAGTGTCATTGATGAATTTGCATTTAGAATGAGGCTTTATTTGTCATGTTATATATATATGAACACACATTGTTTAATTTAAAAATATGATTTAAAGACTTGGGTAGATTTCATTTCACAGTTCTTATGAACTACGAGTACAAGGTGGGATAAATGAAGGAAACTTTTCCTCCCAGTTGTGAGTTTAAAATACTTGTCGAAGCTTCATATGGTCCAAGTTGCCCTTCTAATCTAGCTTATTGGCAAGTATTTGCTTCAAATAGTTTTGGAAACCCATACTTTTATAAAGCTCTTCTCCTGCTTGCGCTAACTTAGGGATTGGTCTTATAATATCAATAATGTTGAGCAAGTGGAGTGCCACAATGGATAGTCTCTACTTATTGCTAACAATTGCTCAATGCTTAATGTTCTTGCATTTCCCATTAGAGAGTTCTTATTGAGGAAAATTGTAGATTAAGAAACCAATAAACTAAGATTCTTTTTTACAGCTCATTGCATTGAAGCTAAAACTAATTGAATTTGAAAATTCTATGTTTTGCATGCGATTGTATTTTTTTGATAGTATCAACAATGTTAACAATGAGGGTTCTAGGAATTGGTTTCAATTTAAGTCATTCCTTATGTTTTCTTATCTGCAGCCTCTACAGTTCATTCGCTTGAAAGGAATGTTAGTATCGAAGCATTTGATTGTGGAGAGAGGCAAATATTGTTATAAGTTTTGCACAAGGTTTGTCATTTGATCCTCATGGTTTGAATCTTATTTGTAAAAAATAGAAGGAAACTTTTGTGAATTAAAGCCCAAGATAGGCTAACATAAACCATATATCCCTTTTCTTATTGTTAGCACCATTTTATACAATTTCATTACAAGTTGTTCAAGGTTGGTTCCTATATTAAATTGTTAATATGTTTGCATGTGATTTGAGTTTTTAGGTTTTTTTTGTTACAAATAACGTGTCTGAATTCCACCTAACAATGTGCTCCTTATTCATTTAGCATTTGGTGGTGCCACCATCTTACTAATATTTCCCTATGTCTCTATATATTTGATGTTTTTCTAGTGAAAGGCGATGATGATAACTTTTGTGTTCTGGAGGCGAATTAAAGTTTGTCATTGAAGGAAGACATAGTCCTCTAAGAAGTTATGAGCTAATTTTTGAAACTTGCAATTTGTGATAACTAATCGTTATATTAATCTTGAATTTTTATGTGATATAGCAAGGCGAAGTGATGATGAAACTCTTGATCTATCAATGCACTGATTTATTAGGTGTGATATATACATGAAATCTTGATAGATTCTTATTACTTGCAAATTCTAACATGTTATTATAAATTTTAACATTTTTCCACTTAATTCTTTTTTTTATGTGCTCTGTATTATAAAGCTTCTTCTTTACCTCAATGGTCTAATTGAATTCTTTTTATTTTCATTTGGATGCCAATTTTTGAATGTTGCTTTCAATGTTTTGTTGAACAAGTATCACTAATCATTTTACATTTTGAGCAAGGTTTGTTTAGCATGCTATATATCTAAAAAATGTAGTTTTGTTTAAAATCATGCTTTAAAGACAGGTAAATTTTATTTCACTATGATTCTTAGGATGTACAAGTACATGGTAAGATAATAGAAGGTAGCTTTTCCTTTCAGTTGTGAGTTGAGCTTAAACTACATGTTAAAGCTTAATATGGTCCAAATTGCTCTTCCAATCCAGCTTATTGGCAAGGAATTGCTTTATATAGTCTTGGAAACCTACTCTTTTATAAAGAGAATATTTTGCCTATGTTAGTTTAGGTATTGGTCTTATAATATCACCAATTTTGAGTGAATGGAATGCGATAATAGATGGCCTGTCCTTGTTGCTGAATTCTACTTGATGCTCAATGTTATTGTATCTCTCATTGGATCGCACCTGTTGAGAAAATTTGAAACCAATAAAAAGGACTCCTATTTACCACTTTGTACTTAAGAGAAAACCCAACAAATTTGAAAATTCCATCTGTGCAAGATTGGATTACTTTGATAGTATAACCAATGTTAGCAGTAAGGGCTCTAGGAATTGGTTCCATCACAAGTCATCCTCTATTTTTTCTTATATTTGTCCGCGGTGCTTCATTTGCTTGAAAGCAATGCTAGTCTCGAAGCAATGAAAGTTTGGAGAGAGACGATTCACTTGTGCAAGTTTTGCTCAAGTAGGATACGAATTTATTCTCATGGATAGAATTTTGTTCTGAAAAATGGAAAGAAACTTATGTGAATCAAGCTCAAGGTTAGCTAACATAATATGTAGAATGAGGTCGTCCACCTCTTTTACCTTTGTTGAATAGATTTCTATCCCTTAAAAGTATAGTTATCCTTGTTAATATTGTTATGTTATGCCTAATGCAGCATGTTTTTAGGAAAATATGTGATATCTTGCCTAAAATAAGCTTTGTGGGCCAACATCTTCTTAGTCTTGAGCATGGAGGATGTATAGTGAGAAAAGCATGTCCCTTGCCTAGTGATTATACTCTATCTCCTCCAAGACAAATCTAAATAATTCATTGATGTCATTCTGCATTTTTGTGACAATCCTCTTAGTCATGTCTTGATTTACTATCTGTTTAATTTGTTTTTGGTTTGTCATGAACAAAGCCAAAATTTAAACATCTACTTAGAAGTTTTCTTCATTGTTTATTGATGTGTCAACTCTATGCTTAGAGGCCCTAAATTCTTTATAAGAGGACAACAATAAGGGGGATGTTACAACGATGCGTGTACTAGATTCTCGATGTGAATCCACTTCTTTCAGGAGGAAATTTTCTCTTATAAGTATCTTGCCCTTCTACATCTTCACACCGTCATATTGACCTAATTTGGAAGCGGTGGAACTATTGCCACTTCTATTTTCTAGGAACTCCTAAATGCTCACAAGATTCTTTCAAATTCAATAGAGCCTTCTTTTTACAGTTTGTGCTACTCTCAGGTGTTCTTCTCCGACCCTTCACATGTTACCAAATCTTGGCCTTCTTTCAACATTGTTCTACTTTTTTTCTTCTCTCAATCCGCATTCTTTGGGTTCTCAAACTCGGGCAAGAGAGTTTTCAAGATCTGTGGTGATGTCATCGATTAGATTTATGCATAGGAGCTCTGTTTTGTAGATTGCTTTGGTTTTTCATTGGCTATCCCCCTTGCGCCTCTAGTTGGGGATGCCATCAATATTACGTGTTGTTATGGATTTTTCGTAGGTCGAAGAGTAGGATTCTGTTAGGAAAAACTATAGGTCGAGAATATTAATGGAGGAAGATAGTGGTAAGGTGAGGAAGAAAGCTACAAGAGAGCATAATGATATGGTGTAGGGATTAGCAGTATTTTTGAAGAGAAGAGATAAGGGTTTGCGATATGTAGAGGAAGAAGGTAGAGGAGGACAAACGAAGAGAGGATGAGAAACATGAGTGGGACAGAAAGAAGAAAGAGAAAGCAATTATGTATAAAGAACCCGAGAGGACCATGCTTGAATTTTCTAAAGAAAAATTTGTGAGGGTTGAGTAGTAGGAGGAGGATATGAAGAATAAGAATCAGAAGAAAAGGAATATTATTGAGTTATGCAGACAAGCAATAGAAGAACCATGAGCAGTCAATGAAGCATAGGGATAAGGTTGTAGAGCTGCAAATTGCATCTTAGGAGGAATATAAGGCCTTGAGAGATGTTTGTGAAAAGGGTTAAATACGAGCTTCTACTATTCTCCTCATCCCAAGGAGTATGATGGTGACCATGATATTTTAATTCATATTAATGATGCTGTAAGATAAAAGGAGTTTTATTTCTCAATTGAAAGTGTTTTGGAAAGCAATAGAAGCAACCTAACTAGTTTCAAGGATCAAAAGTTTAGAAAGCAGTTCTTATATAGTGCACTTGTTCTTGTTATGTGGAATGCTACTGTATCAGAACTTATTGAAACTAATGAAGATTGAAGAATTGATTATTTATATTGAGAACTATTTTGCAACTTTTATATTCAATTTTGTAATATAGTAGACCTCTATTGCCATAGTTGAAAAATGCTGCATATTACAGGTGATGTGCATCATTTTTTTAAGAAATTTGGATTTTGTAAGTTAGAATATTTTAGCCCAGCAATTTATAAATTACTGTTTTTCTGAAAATTATTTAGCTTAAGCTTGAGTATTTACTTTTTGTTTTGAAACTTTTTGAAAACAACTTTGGAGTAGTGGACAATGAAGATTTTTGTATTGTTGGGCATGTTATTATAGAATTGTAATTTGATGAATAAAATTGTCACTTCATTCATATAAATAAACATTTTCAAGTTATTTGTAGTAACTATCATTTGCTTCAAATAAAGTTGAATTTGGCTTTGTTTTTAAAAAAGCATTTATAGTTATGAATGTGCATTGGAACATCATATTCATGTTCATATGCATATCTAATTTCTCATGTTGTAGAGTTTATTTTAGACAATGGGCAATGACCTTTGATTTTTGTGGCCTTGCAAAGCTGTCAAAGTTGCTGGAGATTCTTTTCTCTTGTTGGGACAAAAGATGTTCTTTTCTTAGTGGGGCTTCATTGTGCCCATTGGGTGTGAACAAGCAATGTGTGGCATTTCTTGGAGTATACATGGTCGCTTTGGTGATATTATATAGTTCTCTTTTTGGGGATGCTGGTTGGTTGGGCATTGTTATTGGAGAATAAGGACTCAATTGAGGTTTCTTGTCTTCATTTGGTGGATATTCCATGGGGTTGTTTTGACTTATGCATAGCTAGGGGTTCAAGGGCTCTCCACATTGTTCATTGCCTATGGGGGTATACAAGGAAGGATTTGAACCAAGTTTTCTTCTCCTATAGATTCGCCCAAGAGATCCTTTGCATGTTTGATGGGGTTTTACATCTATTTGGGATTGTCTACTCCTTAAAGGTCTAGGCCAATTCCACATCTAATCACTATGATCCTTAGTGTCACTTTCTTGCAGCTTTCTTCAATCATATTTGGAGTAGTTACAATGCAAAGGTGCATAGGGCATCTTTTGTCTACCCTTGTGTTGATTGCTTCTATTGTTCTCTCTTTTGATACATCATGTGGACCTTCTCCTAGCATAAGGCTTTAGGAACAAGGCCTTTTTAGCTCACTTTGCCTCTCTCATCATTGGATCCCTCCTTCCCTTGGTTAGGTTATGGGCAATTTAGATGGGACAACTCATCAAAATGGTACTGTTGGTGTTGGGATCATCATAATGGTAATAGTGGTCACCTTCTGGGTGTCAATGGGATCTAGGTATTATTTATAGCAACTAGAGTTATTGGGGTCCATGCAACTTAGGAGGTAATCATGTTTGCTGGTGCTAAGGCTATTTCTTTTATGTCGATGTATCATAGTTGGATGGCGACTCTCTTCTCGCTATTGCAATGGTTCACAAAGGCTTATCTAGAGATCTTTCTAACTTGTTTATGGAATTTATATCTGCTATCTTTTTTCATGTTTTTGATTACAATGTAACAAATACTTATAGAGCTACCAGCAAGTTGGAAATCATTTTGGCCTAGATTGCAATTGTTGGAGTTTTCTTTGCGATTAAAGAATGTCGCTCCAAGAAGACTGTTTGGCTAGTAATTTTGGCCACAAATTATGAATTATACTTAAGAAATTTTACTTTTAAGATAACACATCATGTTTATTTGGGTTGTTGATTAGATCAAGATGATCAAAATATCTTGTTAAAAATGCATTTGCATAAACTTAAATACATGTTGGACGTGATGTTTGTAAAAAATTGAAAGTGTTTAACTTCTAATATATGTTTTTTTTATTAAAATAAAGATCAAAGGTTTATCTATAGATCTTTCTAACTTGTCTATGAAATTTATATCTACTATCTTTTTTCATGTTTTTGATTACAATGTAACAAATACTTATAGAGCTACCAGCAAGATGGAAACCTTTTTGGCCTAGATTGCAATTGTTGGAGTTTTCTTTGTGATTAAAGAATGTCGCTCCAAAAAGACTGTTTGGCTATTAATTTTGGCCACAAATTATCAGTTATACTTAAGAAATATTACTTTTAAGATAACACTATGTTTATTTGGGATGTTGATTAGATCAAGATGATAAAAAATATCTTGTTAAAAATATATTTGCATAAACTTGAATCCATGTTGGACATGATGTTTGTAAAAAATTAAAAGTGTTTAACTTCAAATATATGTTTTATATATTAAAATAAAGATTAGCATAACTAAAATTTAAATTTTAAATATTTTATGAGAAGAGTTTTAATATGATGTAATAACTTAAAACTTTATCACTAAAATTGCACATCTCTTTGTAAGCAAAAAGAATAACCAATGTTAGATAAGAACATCAATAAAAAAGTTATATATTTGAATAGAAAATAATAAGCTATATATATGTTTGTTTTATGATGTTATTATTAATTATACAATTATCTTGCAAGTTGTTTATTGTTGATTCTTATATTGAATGTTTAATATGTTTGCATGTGATTGAGTTTTTAGATTTTTCAACTATAAATAATAATGTTTCCCAATTCCACCTTAGAACACACTCATTCACCTAGCATTTGACAATTAAAAATGTTTAATATGTTTGTTTTATAATGTTATTCTTAATTATACAATTATCTTGCAAGTTGTTTATGGTTGATTCTTATATTGAATGTTTAATATGTTTGCATGTGATTTAGTTTTTAGATTTTTCAACTACAAATAATAATGTTTTCTAATTCCACCTTAGAACACACTCATTCACCTAGCATTTGACAACACCATCTTACTAATATTTTCTTATTTGCCTTAGTTTTTGATATTTTTCCAATGGAAGGCGATGATGATAACTTCTGTGTTCCAGAGGTTGACTAAAGTTTGCCGATGAAGGAAGCACAATCCTCTAAGAAGTTCTGAGCTATTCTAACTTCTGAATCTTTCAATTTGTGATAACTAATCGTTATCTTAATCTTGATTTCTTATGCAATATAGCAAGGCGAGGTGATGATGAAACTCATGATCTGTCAATCCACTGATTGATTAGTCGTGATGTATAATTGAAATCCTGATAGGTTCTGATCGCCTTTAATTCTAACATGTTATAAATTTTGAAATTTTTCTCCTTGATTGCCTCTTTAATGTGCTCTCAACTGAAAAGTTTTTTTTCACCTCAATGATTAATTGAGTTTATCTTATTTTCTTATGGATGCCAATTTTTCAATGTTGTTTTCAATTTCTTGTTGAACAACTGTCATTGATCATTATGCATTTCGATCAAGTTTTTTTGAGCATGCTAATTAACTAAACAATGTTTCTTAGTTTATAAGCATGCTTTAAAGATTTATGTAAATCTCATTTCACAATGGTACTCACAAAGTACAAGTACATTTTTAGATGATAGAAGGCAGCTTTTCCATCTAATTGTAAGTTGAACTTAAAGTACTTGTTGAAACTTCATATGGTCCAAATTGCTCTTCCAATCCAGCCTATTGGCAAGGAATTGCTTCATGTAGTCTTGGTTAATCTATGCTTTTTATAAAGCCTTACTTGGATTGTGTTTGCATAAGTATTGGTTTTATAGTTTCATCAATTTTGTGTGAATGGGATGTGACAATAGATGGCCTCTCATCATTGTTGAATACTACCTGATGCTCAATGCTCTTGTATTTCCCATTAGAAAGCACTTGTTGAGAAAGTTTGTGAAATAAGAAACCAATAAGGACTTTTTTTATAGCTCATTGTATTCATGATAAAACCAAGAAAATTTGAAATTTTTATCTTCTATAGAAGATGATTACTTTGATGGTATCACTAATGCTTACAATAAAGGTCCTAGGAATTGGTTCCATTGCAAGTTATCCATTGTTTTTTCGTATTTGTATCATCTACGCTTCATTCACTTGAAAACAGTGCTAGTATCATTGGTTTTGGAGAGAGTCCATTCACTCTCTCAGGTTTTACACAAGGAGGATAGTAATTGATCCTCATGGATTGAATCTTGTTCTTAAAAATGGAAGAAAATTTATGTGAATCAAGCTCAAGATTGGTTGACATGACATGAAGAATGAGGTTGGCCATCTCCTTTACCTTTGTCGATTAGATTTTCAATTGTTTCCTAGAAAATGTAGTTATCCTTATTGATATTGTCTTGTTATGCTTAATGTAATATGCTTTTAGAAAAGTATGCAATTGCCTACCTAAAAGAAGATGGTTTTGTAGGTCAAAATCTCCTTATCCTTGAGCATGGAGGATGTATGGCTAGAAAAAGCATTGCTCGTCAATCTCACTTATGATCCTTTGAATGTACAGTGGCTTGACCATACCCTTCAACATTGCCTGGTGATTATGCTTCTTTCCCTTTCTCTGCAAAGGCAAGTCTAAAGAATTCGTTGTTGTCATTCTTCATTATTTTTGCTAATCTTTTCAGTCATACCATGATTTATTATCTATTCAATTTATTCTTAGTTTGTCGTCAACAACTTAGAAGTTTATAGTGGCCTTCTTCATTGAATATTAATGTGCCAACTCTATGCTTAGAGGCCCAAAATTCTTTGGAAGAAAGTGACAATAGGGGAGATGTTACAGCAACGCGTCCATCAAATTCTCAACGTCGATTGAGACTTTTTAAAGGAATAAATTTTCTACTTTTGTAAGTGTTTTGCCTTACGACTTCACTTTATCAAACTCATCCAATCTGGCAGTGGTGGAACCATGATCACATTTCCTTTCTAGAAGGTCTTGAATACTTACAAGATCCTTTCATATCAATGGAGCGTGCTTTATAAGATTTGCTCTGCTCTTAGTTTTTCTTCTCCGATCCTTCACATGTCATCAAATCTCAACACTTTTTTTCAACATTGATCTGTTCTTTTTGTTCTTTCAATCCTCTCTATTTGAGCTCTTTAACTTGGGTAGTGAATATTTCCAGATCTGTGGTGATGTCTTTGATAAGATCTATGCCTTAAAACTTTATTTTGCATATCACGTGGATTTTTCATTAGATGCCATCCCCTTTACACCTCTTGTTGGGAATCTCAAGAGCCTTTATACCAAAGTCACTAGAAGTAAAATTATTCTGTGGACAATGAAAATATTTGTAGTATTGTTGGGCATGTTATTATAAAGTTATAATTTGATGAATCAAGTTGCCACTCCATTCATATAAATAAATGTTTTCAAGTTATTTGTAGTAACTATTAATTGCTTCAAGTAAAATTAAATTTGGATTTATTTTAAAAAAGTATATATAATTATGAATGTGCATACGTTTTATATGTTGAAAATTATTGTTGACATTGGAAAATTAGATTCATGTTTGTATTTATATCCATTTTCTCATGTTGTAGAGTTTGTTTTAGACTTAGAGGGACAAATATGCTCTTTCTTAGTCTGGCTTCATCGTGCCCTTGGGTGTGAACAAGCAGTTGGTGTGAAATCTCTCGGAGTGCTCGTGGTTGCTTTGGTGATATTGTACGGATCTCTTCTTTGGGATGGTGGTGGAGTTGGGCATTTGTATTGGAAAATAAGGGCTCAATTAAGATTTTTCATCTTCATGTGGTGGATATTCTGTGGGGTTGTTTTGACCTATACATGGCTAGCCGTTGAAGAGCTCTCTACATTTGTTCCTTGTCTGTGGGGGTATACAATTAAGGAAGGATTTGAACCATGTTTTCTTCTTCTGTAGATTCACCCAACAGGTCTTTTGAATGTTTGTTGAGGTTTGACAACTTTTTGGGATTGTCTACTTCCTAAAAGTCTATGCTCGTTGCCACATCTTATTAGTGTGATCATTAGTTTCACTTTCTTGTAGCTTTCTTCAATCATATTTGGATGAGCAAAAATGCAAAGGTGCATAGGGCATTTTTTGTCTACTCTTGTGTTGATTAGTTTCATTGTTCTCTCGTCTGATACATCATGTGGACTTCTAATTCATCTAGCATTTAACGGCACCACGATCTTACTAATATTTCCTTATCTCCCTTGGTTTTTTGATATTTTCTAGTGGAAGGCGATGATGATAACTTCTGTGTTCTA
Organism: Vanilla planifolia; assembly: GCA_023846275.1. Classification (NCBI taxonomy): domain Eukaryota; kingdom Viridiplantae; phylum Streptophyta; class Magnoliopsida; order Asparagales; family Orchidaceae; genus Vanilla; species Vanilla planifolia. Next base: position 5,064,315 of record CM043875.1, on the reverse strand, counting down.
GAGGTCGACTAAAGTTTGTCAGTGAAGGAAGCACAATCCTCTAAGAAGTTCTGAGCTTTTCTATCTTTTGAATCTTTCAATTTGTGATAACTAGTCATTATCTTAATCTTGATTTTTTGTGCAATATAGCAAGGCGAAGTGATGATGAAGCTCATGATCTGTCAATCCACTGATTGATTAATCGTGATGTATACTTAAAATCCTTATAGGTTCTGATCGCCTTTAATTCTAACATGTTATAAATTTTGACGTGTTTCTCCGTAATTGCCTCTTTTTATTTGCTCTCAGTTGTAATGCTTGTTTTTATTTGCTTTCAATTTTTTGTTGAACAAGTGCCATTGATCATTATGCATGTCGAACAAGGTTTTTTATATCATGCTGTACATCTAATTAATGTTGTTTAGTTTAAAAGCTTGCTTTAAAGATTTATGTAGATTTCATTTTGCAGTGGTTCTCACGAAATACAAGTATAGGGTCAAAAATAGAAGGTATTTTTTCCATCCAGTTGTGACTTGAGCTTAAACTACTTGTTGAAGCTTCATACCGTGTAAATTGCATTTCTAATCCAGTCTATTAGCAAGGATTTGCTTTATAGTCTTGGTAACTTATGCTTTTATAAAGCCTTACTTTGATTGTATTTGCATAAGTACTGGTTCTATAGTTTCACGAATTTTAAGTGAATATGGCCTCTCCGCACTGTTGAGCACCACTTGATGCTCAATGCTCCCATATTTCCCATTTCTGTTGAGAAAATTTGTGATGTATGAAACCAATAAAAAGCACTCTTTTTGCTCCTAATTGTATTCATGATATGGCCAAGCAAATTTTAAAATTCTATCTTTTATAGAAGATTTGATTACTTTGATGGTATCACCAATGCTTACAATAAAGGCCCTAGGAATTTTATCCCACTGCAAGTCATCCCTTTTTTTTTCTTATATGTATCACTAATCACCTACACTTCATTCACTTGAAAGCAATGCTGGTCTCGTAGATTTCAAAGTGTGGAGAGAGTCCAATCACTCTCTTAGGTTTTAGAAAATGAGGATAGCAATTGATGCTCATGGATTGAATCTTGTCCTTAAAAATGAAGGAAACTTATTTGAATCAAGGTTATGATTGGCTGACATAACATGAAGAATGAGGTTGGCCATCTCCTTTACCTTTGTTGAATAGATTTTCGATTTTTTCCTTGTAAAGGTAGTTGCCTTTATTGATATTGTCTTGTTATGCTCAATGTAGTATGCTTTTAGAAAAGTGTGCGATATCTTAAAAGAAAATGATTTTGTGGGTCAAAATCTCCTTATCCTTTAGCATGGAGGATATATAGCTTGAAAAAATGTGTCTCGTTACTTTGAATGTCCAATGGCTTGACCATACCCTTCAACATTGCTTTGTGATTATGCTTCTTTTCTTTCTCTTTGAAGGCAACTCTAGATAATTCTTTAATGTTATCCATATCCTTCAACATTGCTTTGTGATTATGCTTCTTTTCTTTCTCTTTGAAGGCAAGTCTAGATAATTCTTTAATGTTATTCTTTATTTTGTGCTGATTTTCTCAAGTATGCCATGATTTACTATTTGTTCAATTTATTCTTGGTTTTTCATCTACAAAGTAGAAGTTTAAACCCGAGCTAAGAGGCCTTGTTCATTGAATATTAATGTGTCAACTCTATGCTTAGAGGTCCTAAATTCTTTGGAGGAAGGCGACAACAGGGGAGATGTTACAGCGATGCATTTACTAGATTCTCAACACGGATCATGACTTTTTGAGGAAGAAATTTGCTACTCTTTTAAGCTTTTTGCTCTACAACTTCACTCTGTCAAGCTCATCCAATCTAGAAGTGGTGGAACCGTCATAACATCCGCTTTCTAGAAGGTATTTAATATTTACAAGATCCTTTCATATCAACGGAGCATGCTTTATACAATTCACTCCGTTCTTAGTTTTTCTTCTCTGACACTTCACATGTCATCATATCTCGACCCTCTTCTTTCAACGTTGAATTGATCTTTTTGTTTTCCCAATCCTCTTTCTTCGGGCTCTCAAACTTGGATATTTCAACATCTATGGTGATGTCTTTGATAAGATCTATGCCTTGCATATCACTTGGATTTTTCTTTGGACGTCAACCCCTTTGTACCTCCGGTCGAGAATCTCGAGAGCTTCTACACCAAAGTCGCTACATTTCAAAAGTGTTGGCTTGGATTTCGCATTGTTTTGTTTTTCTCATTGGTGGATGAGAATGATTCCTGTTGAAAAAAAATGTTGGTTGAGATCATTAATGGGGGGTGATAGTGATGAGGTGAGAAAGAAAGCTAGGAGGGGGCATAATGATATGCTGTGAGGACTAGCTACATTTTTGAAGAAAAGAGAAAGGAGGGTTTGCGATATGTAAAAGAAGGCAGAGGACAAACGGAGAGAAAATAAGTAGCATAAATAGTAAGAGAGAAAGAAACAAGAGAGCAATTATGTATGAAGAATTCTAGAGGACCATGCTTGAATTTTCTTTAAGGAAAATTTGTGAGGGCTGACTGGTAGTAAGAGGAGGATATGAAGAAGAAGAATAAGAAGGGAATATTATAGAGAAGTTTTGTTGTGTGGTGTGCAATAAGAAGTTCAAGTTAGACAAGCAATGGATGTACCACGAGCAGTTAAAGAAGCGTAGGGATAAGATTTCAGAGCTGAAAAAACATCTTAGGAGGAATATGAGGCCTTGAGGGATGTTTGTGAAAGGGATTAAATGTGAGCTTCTGCTATCCTCCTCATCCCGAAGAGAATGATTGTGATGGTGACTATGATATTCTAATTCATATAAATGCTGCTGTAAGATAGAAGGAGTTTCATTTCTCAATTGTAGGTGTTTTAGAAAGCAATAGAAGTGTGAGTTAACTGTTTTTAAGGACCAAAAGTTTAAAAAGTAGCACTGATATAATGCACTTGTTCTTACTAAGAGGATTCCTATTATAGCAGAGAACTCATTGAAATTAATGAAGGAGATGATGTTGAAGAATTGTTTATTGATACTAATCTTTGTTGTGCCTATTTTATATTCCCTTATTTTGGAATTTAGTAGACAACTATAGTTGAATAATGCTACATAGAACAGGTGATGTGCATCATTCTTTTTATAAGAACTTTGTATTTTGATACTTATAGTATTTCAGCTCAGCAATTTATAAATTACTGTCTTTTGGATAATTTTATGGCTTAAGCTTGAGTACTTTTTGTTTTGAAACTTTTTGAAAATAACTTTGGGATAATGGACAATGAAGATATTTGTAGTATTGTTGGGCATGTTATTATAGATTGTAATTTGATGAATCAAGTTGACGCTTCACTCATATAAATAAGTGTTTTCCAGTTATTTGTAGTAACTTTCAATTGTTTCATGTAAAGTTGAATTTGGGTTTATTTAAAAAAAAAGTATTGATAGTTATGAATTTGCATACTTTATATATCTTGAAAATCATGATTAACATTTGAACATCGGATTCATGTTCGTATGCATGTCCAATTTCTCATGTTGTAGAGTTTGTTTTAGGCTTGGAGGGACAAAGATGCTCTTTTCTTAGTTTGGCTTCATCTTGCCCATTTTGTGTGAACAAGTTGTTTGTGTGGCATCTCTTGGAGTGCTCATGGTCGCTTTGGTGATTCTATACAGATCTCTTCTTTGGGATTGTGGTGGGATTGGGCATCGGTATTGGAAAATAGGGGCTTGAGATTTTTCATCTTCATGTGGTGGATATTCCTTGAGATTGTTTTGACCTATACATGGCTAGGCGTTCAAGGGCTCTCCACATTTGTTCCTTGCTTGTGGCGGCATACGATTAAGGAGGGATTTGAACTATGCTTTCTTCTCTTATAGATTTGCCCGAGGGGTATTTTGCATATTTGTTGGGGGTTTCCATCTTTTTGGGATTGTCTAATCCTTAAAGGTTTATGCCCATTGCCACATCTAATGAGTGTGATCCTTAGTTTTGCTTTTTTTTGCAGCTTTCGTCAATCATATTTGGAGGAGTTACAATGCAAAGGTGCATAGTCTACCCTTGTGTTGATCGCTTTCATTGTTCTCTCTTCTGATATATCATGTGGACCTTCTCTTATCATAAGGCTTTAGGAAAATAGTTATTTTAGCTCACTTAGCCTCTCTTATTAGCAGATCCCTCCTTTTCCTTAGTTTTTGGCCAATTTAGATGGGTCAGGACTTGTTGAAAAAATTTGTGAAGTATGAAACCAGTAAAAAGAATTTTTTTTTATAGATACTTGAGATAAATCCAAGCAAATATGAAAATTCTATCTTTGATATAGAGTACTTTGGTGATGTCACCAATGTTAAAATAAAGACCCTAGTAATTGATTCCATTGCAATTCATCTCCTATTTTTTATTATATGTATCAGAAAGCAATGCTAGTCTTGAAGCTTTTGAAGTATGGAGTAGGCCAGTCACTCTCTCAGGTTTTTGGACAAGGAGGACAACAATTGATCCTCATCGATTGTATTTCGTTCTTAAAATTGGAATGAAGCTTATGTTAATCAAGCTCAAGATTAGCTAATATAAAATGAGGAGTGAGGTTGATCATCTCTTTTATCTTAGTTGAATAGATTTCTTATGTTTCCCTTGAAAGTGTAGTTATCCTCATTAATATTGTTTTGTGCTTACTGTAGCATGTTTTTTTGGAAAGTATGTGACATCTTAAAACATGTTTTTGTGGGTCAATATCTCCTTTGTCTTGAGCATGCATAGTAAATAGCTAGGAAAAGCATTTACCCCTAACTTTTGATCCTTTTACGGCATAATGTCTTGGCCATTTGTCTTCAATATTACTTGGTGATTATGTTATTTTCTCTCTCTTCCAAGATAAACCTAAAGAATTTTTTTGATGTCATTATTCTTTTTTGTGATAGTCTTCTTATATATGCCATGATTTGTTATCTAAAAATTTAGTTTATCATCAACAAAATAGTAGTTTAAATATCTCCTTAGAGGTCTTTTTTATTGAATTTTAATGTCTTCTTTATGTTTAGAGGCCTTAAATTATTTTGGAAGAAGGTAACAATTGATTATTGTTGCAGTAATGCCTTTACTAGATTCTCAATGTGGATCTGAACCTCTTTTAGGAAGAAATTTGCTCTTGGCATCTCGCCCTACAAACTTTGCCGCTTCAAGCTCGCACTACAAACTTTGCCGCTTCAAGCTCACCCAATTCAGAAATGGTGACCCATCACCACATCCACTTTTCGAGAGCTCTTGAATGCTTACTAGATCCTTTCAAATCCAACGGAGTGTGCTTTATACGATTTGCTTTGCTCTTAGGTTTTCTTCTTTGACCTTTCATGTGCCACCAAATCTCGACCCTCTTCTTTCGACATTGATTTACTCTTTTACTTCTCCCAATATGCTTTTTATACAACTTATACAAGGGAATTTTTAAGATGTAAGGTGATGTCTTCAATAAGATCTAAAACTAGGAGCTCTATATCATAGATTTCTTGGATTTTTCATCGGACGCCATTCCTTTTACGCCTCTAGTCGGGGATCTCGAGAGCTTTTACAACCAAGTCAATACATTTCACAAGTATTGGCTTGGACTTCTCACTATTATAGATTTATTTCGGGTGGATGAATACGGTTGCAACTTGGATAAATTGTCTTCGAGAAGATTTATAGAGGAAGATATTGATTAGGAAGAAAGCTAAAATGGTGGATAATGATATGGTGTGGGGACTAGCAATACTTTTAAAGAAAAGAGATGATAAGGTTTGTGATATGCATAAAAAGAAGGCAGACGTGGACAAACAAAGAGAGATGTGAAGCCTAGGTAGGAGGAGAGAAAGAAACAAGAAGCAATTATGTATGAAGAGCTTGAGAGGATCATGATTGAATTTTCTGAACGCAAATTTGTGTAAGCCAACCAGGAGAACATGGATATTGAGAAAAAGAATAAGAAGGGAACATTATTGAAGAGTTTTGTTGTGTGATGTGTAATAATTAGTTGAACTCAAACAAGTTGTAGAACCACGACCGGTCAAAAAAGCATAAGGATGAGGTTATAGAGTTGTATATTGCATCTTTAGAGAAGATGAGGCTTTGAGGAATGCTTGTGAGAAGAGATAAAGGAGAATTTTTGTTATCATTCTTATCTTGAAGTGGATGACTGATGATGATCACGATATTCCAATTCATGTAAGTGATGTCACTTGCTTAAATGAGGTTCCTTCTCGATCGAAGATGGTTTAGAGAGAAATAGAGATGATCTAAATGTTTGTAAGGATCAAATGTTTAAAAGCATCACTTAAGGTTGTTGTTCTTGTAAAGAGGAATTATGTTGTAGCAAATAAGTCATTGAAAGGAATGAAACATATGATACTAAAGAATGGTTTATATATACTAGGAATTGTTTTATTACTTTTATGTGCTCTTTTTTTTTGGAATTTGGAAGACCTTGATTGATGGTTGATAAATGTTGCATAAAATAGGTGATGCCCATCATTCTTTTTATGAACTTTAGATTTAGATTCCAACATTATTTTATCCATGCAATAAGATACTATTTTTCTAAAAGTTATTTGGCTTAAGCTTGAATAATAACTTTTTTTGTTTGAAACTTTTTGAAAACAACTTTAAAATGATGGTCAATGAAATTATTTGTATTGTTGGGCTTTTTTTAATAGAATTGTAATTTGATGAATCAAATTATTACTTAGTTGATATAAATAAATATTTTTCAAGTTATTTCTAGTAGGTATCAATTGCTCCGAGTTCAATTTTGATTTGTTTTAAAAAAATATTTGTAATTATGGATGTGCATAGTTTTTGTCTTATTAATGATGTCTAACATTGGAACATTAGGTACATGTGTGTATGTTTATCTGCTGGCTGATGATTTTTGTGGCAATAGGACAATAACCCATGTTTTTTTTGTGGCAATTGGCTTCATTGTGTCTGAATAAGCAATTGGTGTAACATCTGAAGTGCATCTGACCATGTATGTTGATGCCATATAAATCTCTTGTTGAGAATGGTGGTGGGTTTGGGCATTGGTGCTGGAGAATAAGGATCATGTGATGTATGTATGATGGATTGTTTTGACTTATGCATGGTTAATGGTTTGAGGGCTATTATTGCTTTTGACTTTTGCCCATTGGGGTGTATAACGGAAGAGGATTTAATTCATGATTGCTTCTCTTATGGGTTTGCCCAAGAGCTCTTTTGCGTGCTTGATGCCATCTTAATTTTTTGGGGAACGCTTAATCCCTTAATGGTTTGTTTCCATGACTACATCTAATTGGTCAAATACTAGGTTTCATTTTCTTGTAGCTTTCTTCTATCAAATTTGGAGGAGTCACAAAGTTAAAGGCCCTCTTTGTGTACCCTAATGGTGATCACTACCATTGTTTTCTCTTTTGATGGCATGTGGACCTTAGCTTTTTTAGCTCACTTAGCCTCTCTTATTGGTGGATTTCCCTTTCCCTTGGTTAGGTTACATTTGGATGATTTCTATTGGCATTGGGATATGCATCCATGATAATGGTGATCATCTATTGGGTGCCAATGGAGTCTTGTTATTATTTACAACAATTAGAGCTGTTGAGATTCGTGCAACTTAAACAATTATGTTTGCTTTCTTGTGGGTTATTTAAGCTGGTGGATAATAGTTAAGAGGTTCTTTTCTTACCATTGAAACAGTTCACAAAGGCTCATCTAAAGATCTTTGTAGTGCATCTATAAATTTTATATCTATTGCCTTTTTTTCTGTTTTTTATTATGATGTAACACATATTTATAGAACCGCTAACAAGGTAATGTTCTTTTTAGCCTTGGAGATTTATTTTGTTATTAAAGAAAGCTTGTACGATATGACTTTTTAGTCATCAATTTTGGTTATTAAGTGTTAATTATACTTTAAAATATTGGTCTAAGGTAGCACATTTTGTCTATTTTGGTTGATTAGATCAAGATAATAAAAAATGTCACTTCAAAAATATAGATATTATTTTTATAAAAATTTAAAATATTTAAGTCCAATTATGTATATATTTTTAAATAAGGATAAGCATATATAAAATTTAAATTTTAGTTATTTAATAAAGCAAGTTATTAATATGATATTATAACCTAAAATTGTCATTGTTACATAAGAATATTAATAAAAGAATTATATTTTTGAACATAAAATAATAATTTACATGTATTTGATCTATATTGTTAATAATAATTTATAAAATGTATGGTTTTTTCAATTAATATATAATGTTTTAAAACTTTCATAAGAACATGTGAAATTTCATTTTGACTTGCAACCTGTTTAGATTTTGTTCATGTATTGAATGCTAATATGTTTGCAAGCAATTGAGGTTTTAGGGTTTTTATGTTGTGAATAAAATATTCAAATCTTACCCATGAAACTGCTCATCATTCGCATTACGACTGTTGTAGTTATTTTACTAATTTTTCCTTTCCTCTTTATTTTGCTCAATCAATTTGTGACATATATTGAGGTCTATAACTTATCGTTATTTTAATCTCGATTTCTTGTGTGATTTAGGAAGGTGAGGTGATTATGAAATTTAGGATCTATTAATCGGACGATTGATTAGTTGTCATGTATGCATGAAATCTCGACAAGTTTTGGTCACCATCAATTCCAACATGTTTTTATTAATTTTTTATTTGAATGTTGCTTTTAATTTTTTTTTGAACAAATGCTATGGATAATTTAGTATTTTAAGCAACAGTTTATTTGGCATGCTATATATTTGAACAATGTTGTTTAGTTTAAAAGTTTGTTTTAATGGTTTATGTAGATTTCATTTCATAGTTGTTCTCATGAATTGCATATGGGGTGGGATGAAATGTAGTTTTTACATTCAGGTATGAGTTTAAACTACTTGTCAAAGCTTCATATGGTCCAAGTTGCTCTTCCCATCCGTGATTATATAAAGTTCTTCTCTTGCTTGTATCATCTTAGGGATTGGTTTTATGGTTTCACTAATGTTAAAGAGAATGGAATAGGACAATAGACGACCTCTCCTTGTCACTAGACAACTAGTGATGCTTAATGCTCTTATATTTCCTATTAGACAAAACTCGTTGAGAAAAATTGTAAGGAATGAAAACAATAGCAAAGACTCATTTTTATAGCTCCTTGTACTTAAGATAAAACCATCTAAATTTGAATACTCTTTCTTTTTTAGGTTTGATTATTTTGATGGTGTCAACAATGTTAACAATAAAGGCCTTAAGAATTGGCTGCAATGCAAGTTAGCTCTTTTTTATTTTATGCAATTCTTGCACTTCATTTGCTTGAAAGTAATGTGAGACTCAAAGCATTCTAAGTATAGAGAGAGAAAAATCGCTCAAATTTTGTTCAGCTAGGAGTCTTGTCTTTTTATAAAGATATAGATCGACAACTATAGAGGAATTGGGATTATCTTACCTTTATTGGTTATTCTAGTGGCATTATTATTCTATGGCACAACTTCCTTAATATATACATTCTTTGTCATATTAAGTTGGCTTTTATGTTTGAGGCTAATGGAGGTGGCCAATTACCTTGGATCTTCTACTTGATTTATGCATTAAAGAACTATGTTATTTGGAGAGACATATGAGACCTCATTCTCTAGACGACTATTAGACAACTCCTTTTAATTGTTTTTGGTGATTTCAATGTCATCCTTTCGTAGAATGAGAAAAAGGATGGCAAGGCATTTCGGTTCACTATCAAAGAATAAGAGTTCTTTCAATTCATTAATGTAGTTGAGCTATATGGCTTGGGTTTTATTGCAAGCCCTTATACCTAATGCAATAACAAACCTTGGTTTTGCTCTTATCTTTAAGAGATTGAATAAGGTGTTGTTCAATTCGTTGGCACTTTAGTCCTTCTTAGGTATTATTGTGCATCATATGATACATATTGATTCATATCACTATCCCTTATTATTTCAATTTCATAGAGTTTATTACATTTTGCAATCATCTGAATTTTGAGGATCTTTGGCTCATCGGTCTTAAGGTTTGGTATGTAGTTTTTCTACTTGGTGAAGGCATACCAAAGATGGTGCACCCTCCAAATTGTGAGCTAAATTCTCAGGAAGTTCTTAATGTGCCCCCTCCCCAAAATGTAAGAAATAATAGTTTGACAAGCCTTTTGATTCTAACCAGTGACTTGAATGGGATTTTTGACTTGTAGTCAAGGAAATATAGAGGGGGTATCTTCGTACTGACAAGCACCAATGCCTTCTTAATTGTATTACATAGTACCACTACAATCTTGTTATAGTTAAGGTTTGATGGTGGTAATATACAAAATCTAAATGGGTCCATCTGGGTAACCAAAACACTAGTTTCTTTTATGCCATTGTCATGATAAATCAACGAGCTTATTAATTTGACTGGAACAATGGAGACTTCTTAGGACTGTAGGGTTGGTAATTGTGCTTTTATAGTGGACAGTAGGGTTGAGATTGGCATTGTGATTCAGGATTCTGATAGCCAACTACTTCTTGCCATTAGTAGAGGTGAATTTTTTGTTGCAACCTTAGTCATGTAGGATCACAGTATCTTATAACAATTCTACTGATTGTTCAGCTTAATAAGGATTGAATATCATAAAAGGGAGATGAATTGTATAAATAGCAAATAAGTTAATAGAGCTTTTGATTATGAAAACTTTTGAAACCCTTTTTATTTTTGAAAACCACCTCTAGTATAATAATGATAACTATGAAATAAAATATAAGCAAAGAAAATGGAAGAGTGCCAACACAATTTTTAGGTAGTTCAATCAATATCTATGCCTACATTCATCCCTAGTCAACTTGACTAAGCTTCGTTTAAATCTATTCTCTTTTGTCATAACACATAAGAATAAACCAAATACAAATTATGCACGGAGGAGACACCAATAATAAGAGCTTAAAAGATTTACAATAGCAAAAGGAAGAAGAATACAACAGTTACAAGTATATATTACAACAATCTATACTTTGAACCTTTAAAACACAAGTGGCACAAATGTTAAAGATGTTAAGAATAAAGTTACTAATACAATTTGAAGCAAGATGAACTAGAAATAAGAATGAGATGTGTTGTAGTTTGAATTGCTTAAGATCATTTATGGTACTTGTAAGAACTAAAAATGAGGTTTTCAAAGAGATAAAGTTAGCCATTATGGTCTCGATTTGTGTTTGTATAAAAATAACAATGGTTCAATTAGGGCGATATATAGAGAGAACTGATTGACCTGACGATCATTTGTCTAACTTATTAAAATTTTCACCTCCTTAAACTTATTGTATGAGTATGATTAGGAACTTTATATTCTATGATTGACACTTATCTATTTCTAATTTTTATTTTTGGGTTATAAATATTTTGTACGATACGATCATAAGGATCTTGTGAGTACAATTACACTTATCAATTAGTATGACTATTTATGAGAATATACATGTCTAATAAATGGATTGTATATGTATAATAAAATAATCACTCATTATCTACCTATGATATATCGTACAAATGACATCGAGTATATTGTATTATATGATTGTTGCACAGCATGCATTCTTAAGAGTTCTTACAAAATATGATATAAAGATGATAATGAGGATAACATGAGTACAATACAATTATATTATTGCATTTTATAAAGAGTTTATAGATCGTACACATTTGATAATAGGATCATATATGTACGATAATTTTTGTGTTGTTCTCAAATTTTTCTTGTCTAACTTAAAAACGTATTAACATGAATATGTTAGCCGTTATTCTAATAAGTTAAGTTGATATAAATACTTCATGCATATATGATAATTGCATTGTATATGTATGAAGGTTTGATATGCTTATTATTGCATTGCATATGTGAATCGTACCAATATATCACATAAAACATATATGTATGGTGTAATTAAGGTTCCATTTGAATTAATTGTTCTGAATAAAAATATTATCATACAAATACAAATTTTCTTTTATATATGTATAATGAAAGTGATAGCTTAATAATCACAACATGAAGTTTTGCATAGGATTAATACCCTGTACAACCATGCATCAACATTTCAATTTTAACCTCATTAATATCATATATATACAATGATCACATCATACCTATATGAAATATAGATCATTCTATGTTATAGTTGAAACACAAAGCCAAAAAATAAGTTATGCAAATATGTTAAGTGTTATTATATATATGATCATGTAGTCAGTAGGATGATCTACTTAGCGTTGATTGATTTTCTTTAATTATTTTGTTTTCTTTGAGTCTAACATGGTGTGTGATAATATTAATTTAGATTTATGTGACTCAAAATTATTATCAACACATGATGAAGTGATTTAACATCCATGTATGCCTGAGTGAAAAGATTTAGATGCAATCCTAAGTGTCTTCATATAAAAGTTTAACATTATACCATGTAATATAGTAAAAGAGGACTTCCAAATGGTTTAGTCATGCTATGAAGAGCCTGCCCACACGGCTCCTAATCCAGTAAGTTGAACCACTTAAACAAAGGTCACCATGCTTCAATCCACTCCAAGATGTGTGTGCATTGATCTAACACCAATATTTACTTTTTTGACAACCACTGCAAATTCTCAACAACTCAAACAAGCATTAAATACTATAAGCTTGGTTTTGTGATCATCAACATCACTAGATCAAAATTGGTGTCCAAATGCTTCAACGGCTCCTAAAAAATGTAGTTGGAATTAGGCTCCTTTTGTGGTGAATAAGCTTGGCCACTTTCTCGCTTAAAAGGAATTTGGCAAGCACTTTTTGCAAGCTTCCTTAAGAGTTCATTCTTTTGTGGGATTAGGAATCTTTCATGTTCTTAAGGAAGAAAATGGCATTGTTGATTGGATGGAAAACCTTGCAATGTTCTATGATTGCATGAGGGTTTGGGAAATGCCTTCATTAATAGACTTTAAATTCTATTTGATGCTTACTTATGTGAATCACATTAAGACTAGTTAATAAAAAATAAGAAAAAATATATTGATACTAGATGCATTTATGAAGAAAAGAGATAAGAGAGTTTGCAATATGTTGAAGAAGTGGAGGAGAACAAAAGGAGAGATAGATGATATGCATAAGAAGGAGGAGAAAAAGTAGGAGAAAGTAATGCTGTATGGAGAGCTCGAGTGGACCAAGAATAAATTTTCTAAAGATAAATTTGTGTGGGCACACCAAAGAAGCATGAGGATATGAAGAAGAAGAAGAAGAAGAAAGAAGTAGAAAGAAAAAGTCGTAGAGGAGTTATGTTGCATGGTGTGACAAGTAATGGAAGAACAACTAGCATTTAAGATATTGAGGGATAAGGTTTCAAAGCTGCATATTGCATCTCAGGAGGAAGATGAGACATTGAGGGATGTTTATGAAAAAGGAATAAATGTGAGGTTCTACTATCCTTCTCCCGAAGAGTATGATTGATGATGATGATGATATTCCAATTCATTTAAATGATGCTACAAGATTGGAGGATCCGTTCTCAATTGAAGGTGTTTTAGAAAGCAATACAAGTGATCCAACTATTTGAAAGGAGCAAAAATTCAAGAAACAACACTTAATACATATGTTTTTGCAAAGAGGAATTTTGTTGTAGCAAAGAACTTATTGAAAGGAATAAAACAGAAGATATTAAAGAATGATTTATTTATACAAAGTAATTTTTTTCTACTTTTATACTGTCTTATTTTGGAATTTGGCAGGCCTCTATTGCCATGGTTGAAAAGTGTTGCATAGGGCAATTGATGTGTATCATTTTTTTTTTATGAACTCTTAATTTTGATTCCTATAGTATTTCATCAGCAATTTATAAATTATTTTTTTTTTGAAAATTATATTGCTTAAACTTGAATACTTCCTTTTTATTTTCAAACTTCCTAAAAATAAGTTGGGCATAATCAACAATGAAAATATTTGTATTTTAGGAAATCTTCTTGAAGAATAGTAATTTGATGAATCAATTTGTCAACTAATTAGTATAAAGAAATGTTTTCGGGTTATTTTTATTATCAATTACTTCAGGCAGCATTATCAATTACTTCAAGCAGCATTCAATTTAGGTTTGTTTTAAAAAATAATTATTGTTATGATGTGCAAAATTTTTAGATCTTAGAAATCATAGTTTTATATCGTAAAAATCATGATTAAATTGGAACATTAGGTTCATGTGTGTATGTATATCCACTTCATCATGTTGTAGTTGTCTTTATAAGCCAATAGGCAATGTCCATTGATTTTTGTGATCTTGTAAAATTATGGAAGTTGGTTGCAGATTCTTTTGTCTTTCAATAGGACAAAAGATTTTCTACTCTTAATGGGTTTTCATCGGGCCTAGTTGTGTGTACTCAAGCAATTGGTATGACACTTCTTGAAGGGCACATGATTGGATGTTGCTATATAGATGTTATTTTGGGGATGGTGGAAGGCTTGGCATTGTTGCTGGAGAATGAACGCTCAGTTGAGATTCATCACCTTCTTGTGGCGGATGTTTAATGGTTTCAACCTATGTATGACTAATGTTTTGCGGGCTCTTTGCTTCCTTTGTTTGTCCATAGGTTGAATACTTAAGCAAGATTTATACCACGGTTTCTTCCTTATAGATCCATCTGTCTTTTACATGCTTGATGGGTTCCTAAATCTGTTGGGCATTTACTCCCTAAATGGTTTATTGTCGACATAACATTTGATTGGTTTGATCCTTAGCTTCAACTTTTCTTGCATTTTTATGTTGTGATATTTAGAGGGGTTGTAATGCTAAAGGTGCACATAGCTTTTTTGTCTACTTTTGTGGTGATCCTTACCACCATTCTCTCTTTTGATTCATTATTTTGACCTTGTCTTTGCACAAGATATTGGGAACCTAGCCTTCTTGGCTCTCTTAGCCCCTCTCCTTAGTGCAAACCCCCTTCCGTTGATTAGCTTATGGCCAATTTCGATGAGTTCATGCATTTATGTAGTTTTGTTGGCATTGGAATCATCATCAATGATAATGGTAGCCACCTATTGTGTGCAAATGAGATGTTAGTATTGTCTATAACAACCAAGGTTATTGAGATCCATGTGACTTTAGAGGCAACCATTTTTGCTTGCTTATGGGCTTCTTTGGTTGATGGATTATAGTTAAAGGTAACTCTCTCATCAATATTATCACCTAGAATTCAATCTGATGCGTCAATGAATTATACATAATCCTTTTTTTTCATTAATGACTATGATGTAATACATACTTATAAGGTTGCTAATAAGGTAAGAATCTTTTTTGGCCGAAAGGAAAATTCTTACTCAAAATATTAACATGAACTTCAATCTACATTTGACATGACGTTCATAAATAATTGAAAGTTTTTAAATCTAAGTGCATTAAAATAAAAATAATCATATTCAATATTTAAATTTAGCATATTTAAGTTTTCTAGATCTGTCAATTTGCATGTGATTACCTTAAACTTGATTTCTTGCAAAATATTAAAAAGTGAGATATTGATGAAACTCTCAATAGGTTTTGAACGTTTGCAATTCAATCTTGTTATAAATTTTTAGCATTTTTCCTCGGTGGCCTCTTTTATTTGCTATTTATTGTTCTATTTTTAGTTTGCCTCAATGTTATCAATAAGCTCATGTTATTTTCTAGTGGAAGCTAGTTTTTAAATGTTGCTTTTCATTTTTTGTTGAATTGGGTTTACTGATCATTTTGCACTTGGAGCATAAGTTAATTTAGAGTATTACAAGCCTAAACAATGTTGTTTAGTTTGAAAATGCTTTAAAACCTAAGATTTCATTTCACCATTATTCTCATGAATTACAAATACAGTGTTAAGGTAACACATAATTTGGATTCTAAATTACTTAAGGGAGCTTCATACGATCTAAATTGCTCTTTCCATCCAACTTACTGACTAGGAATTGCTTCATATAGTCTTTGAACCCCATGCTTTTATAAAGCTCTTCTCCTTCTTGTACCAACTCAGGGATTGGTCCTATTGTATCATCAATGTTGAGTGAATGAAATGCTGCAATAGATAACCTCTCCTCTTTGCAAACAACTGCTCGATGCTCGATGCTCTTGTATTTCCCATTGGACAATATCTGTTGAGAAAATTTGTCGAGTATGAAACAATAATAAAGACTCCTTTTTATTACTCCTTGTGTTACAACAAAACTAATCAAATTTAAAAATTATATGTTCTTTAAAAGATTGCAAGTACCTCAATGGTATCTCCTATGTTAACAATAAGAGCCCCAGGAATTGATTCCACTGCAAGCCATGTCTCATTTCTTTTTATTTGTAACCCTTGTGTTTCATTGGCTTGAAGGAGTAATGTTAATCCTGAAGCATCCGAGTGGGGGGAGAGGCCAATTACTTTGTTTGGTTTTGCACAAGGAGGATAATAATTAAACCTCATGGATTGACTCCCGTTCTTAAACATGGAAGGAAGTTTCTCTGACTCAAGCTCAAGATTGGTTGACATAACACGAAGAATGAGAATGGCCACCTCTTTCAGTTTAGTTGAATAGTCTTCTAATGTTTCCCTTCAAAAGATAGTTATTCTTGTCAATATTGTATTTCTGTGCTAAGTTTATCAAACTTTTAGGAAGAAAGTCATGTCTTACCTGAAAGAAGATGGTTTTGTGGGCCAATATCTCATTATTCTTGAGCATGAAGGAAGTGTAAGTAGAAAAAGCATGTCTCCCCAATCTAACTTTTGATCCTTTGAATGCACAAAGGTTTGACCATACCCTTCAATATGTTGGGGTGATTGTGAAACTTTTTCTTTCTCTTCCATGGGAAGTTTAAAAAATTCATTGATATCATCTTTCATTTTCTTCATTATCTCCTTAGGTATCCCATGGTTTACTATCTATTCAACATGTAATCAAAATAAGTTTATAAACAAGTATTTGAGTTGCATCCAATTTATTCTTTGTTTAACATCAATAAATCACAAGTTTAAACCTATGTTTAGATCATTAGTGAATTATGTCAAGGTTCTACCTTTTAGCAAATCCTAGATGTTAATTAAAGAATATGCAGTTTATTATTATTTGAATAAAATTCATATTTAAACAAAATGGAACAAGTTTGTTTAATTGATGTAACCTTTGGTTAATTTGTTTTGATTGAATTTTTTTTTGTTTGAAACTGAAAATGGTTGGTTTTGATTAGAATCCAAATCATACAAAATCTTATTTATTTATATAATTCTTTAATTATTTTAAGAATCTTTTAATTTCATTAAGGAAAAAGAATGAACTGAAAAATTTTAAATTGTATTAACTATATTAAAAAAATGAAATGAAATGAAAACCAAAATAACGTAACCATCAAAACCTAATCAAAACAATCAAAAACTAAATATAGGAAGAAAACAACCTGGAAGAAGCCCCAGTGGACGCAAGCGGAATGAAGCTTTGCGGCCTCTTCCTCGTCGAAACTGTTTTCGGCAAGCTTTCCGATGTCGATCACAGGGATTCCGCCGCCGATCATGTCGGCGGCTATCACCACGTCGTCCTCCGCCTCAGGTCTTAAATACCTCTCGGGCGGCTCTCCACCCAAGCGATCGGCCAAAGCTTGAACGCTCTCAACTCTGATTGATCCTCCGAACCACCCAAATCTGCCTTCCCCATCCATTGCCCTTAGCGAACGAGAACATTGCCATGTGGCCCAATAAATAAGAATAATTTAAAGAGATAGGCATGGATTATTTCGCACGTGCGTCACGCTTTGCAAAAACAGACAAGTATATTTGAATATTTAGTTTTCCTCAGAAAAAATGAACATTTCTGAATCTTGAACAAACAAAGTGTTTTAAAACGTAATCAAATGGGAAGGTTTAAAACTATTAACAAGTGGAGTTATAAATGAAGAAAGAAGTTTCCTTTGAATAATATAATAAACATATGTATTCGTTTTTTTATTGTTCTCACTTAAAAAGATTCACGTGGTGAAAAGGATATGAAACTATTTCTTGACTTTTTTTTTTTTTGACTTTTATTGTTCTCATTTTTTTTATTGTGAAGGGTCATTAATAAGCAATCAAAGATTTTTTTTTTTGTTAAAAAAAAAACTATTCCATACAAAAATTACATGTTTTAAGTGATACATTTGATATTTGATGTGGTCCGAATCTAGCTTGATTTAGTTGTTGTAATTGAGATGATTTGTTCCAATTTAATTTAGTGTGGCGACGAGCAATTATCCTATGTCAACTGATGTATTTGGTTGCTCAAATGAGATGCATTGTGAGTGTAATATCATATTGGTGATATTGTATTTATTGAGCGTACATATGTGACATAGAATCAAGAGGCATAGTTATTGTATGTAGGTGTCCAAATATGTGTAGTAAATGCATCCACGAAGTGTATTTGTTTGATGTAGTAGCAAGAGGCATTATCGTAAAATGAAAATGTCAAATATGAATAGTAATGGCTATATAAAAGATACGTATCTAATGCAAATAGTAATTAGAGAGCGTTGTATTTTCCTGATGAATCTATGTACTCTATCTTACTTGTTTAATCCAAACTAGTGCATTGGAGCGATGATACAATCTTGTTGATTGTGTGTTCACTAAGCATATTTGTTCGATGTAGAACCGAGAGGCGTCGTCGTAGCGCAAAGATGTCCTAATATAAATAATACAAACATCCACTAAGAGTACGTGTTTGTTGCAATAATGGGAGGCACTGTTGCAGTACAATGATGTCCAAATTTGAATAGTAAGAACATGGAACAAAGACTCGAGCAATACGGTAAGTAATATCGTACTATACTATAGACAATGGTGTGACTAGAACTGATGATATACCTAACAAAATGGATTGATGTATTATACAATATTTGAACAGAGGAAGATGACCAAGTTATCCGAGGTGAACTAATTATGAACAATGTGCATGTTATAGAGAATGTATTAGTACGACGTTGAACTTGACTAGATTTGGATTGACAGAGAAGATATGACCACGAATGGACAATTCCAAATAATAATAAATATAACAAGTCCTAATATGTATAACCTCGCACTGTTGAGCTACATCTTGTTTAGCTAGACTAAATGAGTCTTAGTAATTGTTTGTGAAGAGTTCCTTAATATTGAAAGGACAAAATTGATTATCAAACCATAAGGTCAAGATAGGGTCATTGTTTAACTTAGACATGCTATCAGTTAATCTCTTGAACTTATTATTGCTATCATGCTAAATAGTAGCACCAAATTGATTGTGAAGATCCAAACTAGCATTTTGAAATTGCTAAAGTACTTGGGTACTAGATTGAAAGCTTACACAATCCAATAAAGACCACCCAACTGATTATCCCTATTTTTGTCATAGAGCATATTAAAGATTAACATAGGGGCCTTTCAACATATTTATTGTAATTAATGATTTACAATATATGGGAAGCTAATGATAATCAAATGGAATGCTTTGTGTTGTTGAGTAGGCAAAGTTTTTTAACTACCATGCAACTACATTATTTTCACTGAAAACATGTATTACTTGTGCATTTAATTCATTACCAACTCATTTGTTTTCTTAATTTGATCTCTAATCTATTGAAGTGAAGATAATTTATTAATGATCATATCTAAAATTAAGTTTTATAATGATGTTTGTTTGATTTAGACAAGGATTATTATATAATTAGAGACATAAAAAGAGAGTAATAGAATTGACCTCCACATACATTATAGCATTGATTGGAGTTGCAAACGCCTTAACCATTATGCTTACATGATCCCTTATTATACCACCACAACCTTTAACTCCAAATTGTCATTGATATATACCACAAATATTCAACTTTAGGTTGTTTTTGAGAGGGAGAGTTTAATTGATTATTTGCATCCTCTAATGCCAAACAATGCAAAATAGTGAAAGCAATTTACATTGTACTAATATACTATTTAATACATCTATCTAAGTTAATGAGAAGCATTTAAATATGTTATAGTAAGTAATTTTACTCTCCAAATTATGGTGTTAATAAAAAATTCAACTTTCTTAAATAGTTTTAGATTTCATTTTTTTTTGGGCTTCCTAATAGATTAATGATAAGATTAGATATATAACTTTCATATAGATCTTATCCACAATTGGTTAGTTCCACGAATTTTGGATTGATGCTACAATATGAGTAATGTTTATCTTCTTAATTTTGAGTATTTCATCGAAAAGACCAAAATTTATTAGTTTTGTTAAACTCATAGAAAACATGGGCAATTTTAGCTTCTTGGGGACAAAATGGATACTTGGAGAAAAGTTTAATATTAAGCTTTTGAAATCATTTCAAAAA
This sequence comes from Vanilla planifolia, assembly GCA_023846275.1. Lineage (NCBI taxonomy): Eukaryota > Viridiplantae > Streptophyta > Magnoliopsida > Asparagales > Orchidaceae > Vanilla > Vanilla planifolia. Next base: position 5,043,985 of record CM043875.1, on the reverse strand, counting down.
CAAAAGCAGCTTGTTTACTATTCTTCTCATAAGTATTGTGATTTTTAAAGGTATTTTGGATGACCAAATATGTTGCTTGGGTTTAAGGATAAATCCCCTTGCTTTAGTTATATTTTATGCCAAATTTAAACTAAATTTCTTATTGGTATTTGGTGTCTAGCGGTATGCATCATCTAGCTTCATAACCTTAATGTGTTGTATTGTTATTTTTTAAATTTTCTCAATGTGTTTCCAAATACATGAGACCCAAGTTTTTCTTATTTGACTAATATATTTAGATCTCATAAATTTAGCCCAAAAAAGATTTATGGTGAACACCTTCCAAAAAAGTTTAATACTAAATGCATCCTTCTTTTCATGTAAATTATTTAATCCCATCCCATTCACCTCAATTGGAAAGTTGACCTTTCTCCAATTTTATCAATGGTATTTGTGATCATTAGATGTATCTCCCTATCAAAAACTATTCATTATACCTTTAATATTATTAAGTATTATGTTTAGTGGGCTTAAAGACATTAATGTGAAGATAGGTATTGAAGCTAAAATGTGTTTAATAAGGATCAATCTTCCCCTCAATGATAATAATCTTTGCTTCCAACTTATAATCTTATTGTTTAACTTATCAATTAATTGTTGATAGTACAAAGATGTTTTCTTGCCTTTAATCAAGGTAAAACATAACAAGCTAAATGAGAGATTGCCTCTTCTAAATCTTATTATATTGCTAAGCTGATGACTTTTTTCTAAATTAGAATTTTTGCTATATATGAAAAACTCTTTCATGTTTTAATAATTAGTCTTGAACCATCTTAGAATTCTCTTAAGAATTGCATCATATTTAAAATAGAGCTTTTATCAACATGCATGAAGATGATAAAGTCATATGTACAACTTAGATGACTTATCTTTGAACAACCTTTAGGGATCATATGGTTAAGTGCTTTGCCCTACCAAATAGTTCATTGAGTCTCCTACTTAGAGCTTCACTTATTAGCATAATAACAAAAGAGATAAAGGATTATCCTATTTGAGGCATTTGAAGGTTTGAAAGTATCCCTCCCTTTGTCCATTGATAGTGATGGAGAATCAGTTATATTCCATTATATTCATAATTATTTTAATAAGATTTGTAACAAAACAAAATTGCCAAAGAGCCTATTACAAAAAAATCTCAAGATAAGTTATGAAATGCATTTTTTATGTCCAATTTTAAAATACAATTACTTCTCTCAGTATTTGTATTGATGGAATCTATTATTTCCTTTGCTAAAAATAGATTGTCTATAATGTCCCTTTCTTTAACAAATGTTTCATGTTCTTCTACAATTAAGTTTGGAAAAATTGATTGTTGTCTATTGGCAATTAGATTGGTAATATTTTCCCTACAAAGTTGGACAAAAAATAGGCAAAACTCTCGAAGAGTTTATGAGTTCTTTATTTTTTTTCAAAATTAGCACAATATTAGTGCTAGTTAATGCAATTAGAATTGACGAACCATTCAAGAAATCTTTAGTAAACCTCAGATAAGTTTCAGTAATGTTATGTTAGCATTAGGAAAAGAAAATCATTAAATCCATCTAGACTTTTTGCATTTTGATGGTCTATGTCCCAAACAATATGTTTTAACTCCTTAAGAGTAACTCCCTTCAAAAGAAAATCATTCATTTCTTGGGACACTTCTACAATAATAATATTCAATAATTTATGCTGTTGCCAAAAGAAGAAGCTTACAACAAATCCTATAAATGCTAAATAATAGTATCAACCATGCAGTCCTATTTTGTTATCTACTTTCCATTAATGTCCTTAATTAATATTATTTTGAGTTTACCTTGTCTCTCTTTAATAATAATATTCAATAATTTGTACATATTGTCAAAAGACGAAGCTAACAACAAATCCTATAAATGCTAAATAGTAGTATCAGCTATGCAATCCTCTTTTATTATCTACTTTTCATTAATATCCTTAATTTATATTATTTCTAGTTTACCTTGTCTCTCTTTAACCATAGCATGAAAAAATTTAGAATTTCCATCCCTTTCTTTAAGCCAAGTAATTTTTTAACTCCAAAATTTCTCTTCATTCTTTATTGAGGAAAGAAGTCAATTCTATGTTATTAATAGTCTCCTCATTTTGATAAAGTTTGAATAGTCTTTTCTTTTCCTTAATATAAAGCTAAAAAAACTTTAAGGCTTCAAATATGTTGCAGTAGTTCTTTTTCTAATCTTTTAGGCATAGCTTTAGTCTTTTGAGTTTAACGACTAGAGTATTCATTCAATTTTTAGTATTAGGTAAATTTCAATTTCTTTCAATAATTTGTATAAGGGATGAGTGATTAATGCATATGTTTTGAAATTTGAATGATTTTGGAATTGTTTTTGATACGTAAGAAAACAAAAGAAAAATGATAAATGATCTAAATCAACTTTGCTCAAATGTTGAACCCTTGCATTTGACATAAGCCAATCTATATTGTCCAGAACTCTGTCCAACCTCTTCCAAACCCAACCATCCATCTTAACACCTAACCGAGTGATGGAGAAACCCATAAAAGAAAGCTCTTTTAAGCGACAATTCCTAATGCAATAACTAAACTCACTAATGGCTCTTAGGTGAGGCTTAGAACAACCCTTACATTCCTCTTGTGTAGCAATGACATTTAGATCCCAACTTATGAGCCATGAGAGAGAGATAAATATGCAATTATCTTAAGCTCCCAATATAAGAGCTTTTAAAATAGATACAAGTACAAAATATTTGAGTACATCAACTTTTATTCTTATAAAGAAGGTGTATAGATTGATCATCAATAGAAATTATTTGACAATGATATGTTTTGATTCCAAAATGCCCAAATTTTGTTGTTGTAGTTAAAGGTACAATATTCAAATTGAAGCTTCCTTTTGAGATATTCCATCTTTCTAATATTAGCCATAGGTTCAAGTAAGTTAATGATGCTCAACTAATTAGATCTAACAATAGATTTAAGGCAATTTATGAAATTTTTTCTATTTTCCTCTCTTATATTCCAAATTAGAATACTAGTTATAATGAATTAATGATTTTTTTTATTTGCATATCTTTTTGCTCTTTCTCATGTTGTTTAAATTGTATTACTAAGAAACATATTTTTCTTCTTCCTTTTATCTTTTTTAGATGTAACCAATGTGAAATTAAAAAAAATTCCAACATCCATAAATAAAACTTGTTATTTTATTATTATTATTATATTATTATTAGAGTAGGTTGAGTGGTATATTATAGGGTGGTATCAATGCAAATGGTTAAGGTTATAAGGGTTATATGAGTGAGGATACTAGCACAACACATAAATTTACTTTATTTCTTTTATTATAAGCTTAGTTAAAAATGATTATGTATAAATGTTTTATGAATTATAGGAGTTTTATTTTAGTAAAAAGAATGGATAGAATTGAATCTTGAAACATGGATATGTGAAAAGAAAAAAATAATTAAAACTTAAGAAGATTTTTATAGGATTAAGAGTATAAGATTTTGAAAGAGATTAAAAAAATCATCTATCATTAATTATATTTATATGAAATAATAATCTAGCATTGGATGATATCATATAAAGTTATATATAAAAATAAGTAATCACATTTATATTACAATGAAGGTAAAGAAAAAAAAGAGTTATATTGAGTTATGAATTTTTTGATGAAGCTATAGAAAAGATAACAATTATTCTAGACTAATCAAAACTAACCTAAGATAGATTGAAAAAAAATACTTTGATGCAAGACGTAGACCAATAAAATTTTAAGAAGGAGATCATGTTTTTATTAAAATGAGTCTGACCAAATATGCGATAAGATTTGAAAAGTTTAAAAAATTCAATCCTAAATTTATTGGTCTATTTCAAGTTCTTGTGTAAGACAACTTTATCATCACAACTACTTGGCATTCATAATGTGCTTCATATTTTATCTTTAAGAAACATATTTCAAATATTTAACATTTTATCTATTATGTTGGTAAAGATATTAAAATTCAACTAGCTTTAATGTTTTTACAAATGTAAATTTAAATTCTAGATAAAATTCAACTAGCTATAATATAAACATATATATATATATATATATATATATATATATATATATATATATATATATATATATATATATATATATATATATATATATATATATATATATGTATTGAAATAGATTATTGAGTTATTTATGTGCATGTATGATATTTGTAGGAAATCAAAAGAAACAAAAAATTCAAAAAATGGATTCTTATCTTATTTTAGATAATTAAATCAAGTAACAATAATGTAAATATAATAATAAATTAATTGATGATATATTTCATAATTAGCATATTCTTATATGGAATTCAATATTGCACACTCTAACATTGCTTGGTTATTTTAAAATCATTGATATTCTTTTTTAATGTGGTTTTATGTCATCAAGATATTTTCATTATTTGGTTTATATAGAGATGGATGTGAATGCATGAGGACTTGCATATAAAATAAGATTTTGGCTATATATGTTGAAAAATAATATGAATAATATATTACCTTAATTTTGGTGTAGCATATTAGTAAGTTTATAACTCTTGAAATAGAATTATAACGATGAAGTTGGACTTCCTTTTGGATAGCCAATTGTGCTCAATGGATTGTGGCTAGATATAAGTCTAAAGACCATACTTGGATTCGACATTATTGGATAGCCACTTATATGTTGTATAAGACAACTAATGTATAAGTTTTGAGATAATACATAATTGTATATTGATGTCATGATTATACATAATCTTAATGGATAGCTATTAATACTTTGTACAATGAGAATATGTAACATTTCAAAATTTTGACAATATATAATATATTATAAATTATGAGATTAAGCTAATATGGTTATAATTACATATGTTTTAATATAATAACATTATTTTTTGAATTATGATATTTATTGGTTTAAAAATTAAGACCTTATACTTATCTTTGGAGATGTGCATCGTTTCAAATGAAGATAAATTTTTATTTGAGTATATCTTTGAAATGATTTCTTCAAAGGGAATCTAATGATATGGAGGTCTAGATAACCACTTATGAATTTCTAAAATAAGACACAAAGATGAATTTGAAAATTATTTAGGGCAAAATTATAATTTGAAATTTTAATATTCATTATCTTAGTTAAGAATTAGATAAAAGGATAATTATAGTTGAGAGAAGTGGTTTAGCAAGTGAGAGAAAGTTAGTAATTGAAAAGAAAGAAGAGGAGAGAAGCTCAATTGGGAGGGAAAAGTAAGAAAGAAGAGCAAGAAAAGGGAGAAAACTATCAACAAACAAGTTCGAAATTTGTTATTACAACTCAAAGAAAGAGTTTAGAATCAAAAGAAAAAGAAGCAGAATTGTAGAGAGCTAGTTTTAATAAGAGGAACAAGGGGACCAATAGTTAGCTAAGAAAGATAAGGGAAGAGTTATAGATTTTTAGTTATTATAATTTGGTTTTCTATTAGAAATGTAAGTGTAAGAGTTATAATATGGATAAAAAAATGTCATAATAGATATTAAGAAGCGATTTGCATTAGAATCAAGTGAAGTTAAAAGAAGTATGTTTCCATCTATACAAGTATGTACTTTATACTAGACTAGACATATGATCCATTCATTTTAAGTTGATTTAGTAGGTTAGTTTGATAGAGTTGAACATACATTACATTGGTCTTAATGTATAATACATTATCTTGATTTAATGATAGCTAAGAATTATCTTTTAATTGATGATAGGTTTAATGGAATTAAACATATTATATAATAAGATTAGATTATGGTACATTAAGAGAGGTAACCAAAGGGACTTAGATCATTAAGAGAATGTATTGTTTGTGACATGTAAAGGATGATGCCTTTAAGTTGAGGATAGTTGAGGTCAAGAGAAAGGATAGGCTCTATGATGGTTGGTAGAATAATTATAATGATATTATATGATGAAGTAGAGCTTATAGATATTATGGTATGAACATTCTGAGAGAAACATATCATATATGAAGGCCAAATGATGATATATTATAAGCAATCAAGAGAATGAGAGAATGGATAAGAGGATTTTATCTCAAATTTTAGTAGGTAAATCTAATAACTATGATGTAAATATAATAATATATTTATACATATTTTGAATAATTTTATATGTGATTTTTTTATTATTTTGGTATTTTTATATGGTATGATTACCTAAGATTTTATTAATATGGAATTCATTTTGATATTATGTATTTTTTTAATTTATATGAAAAGATGTTTATCTAAACATGTTTACTTAATAGGACATGGATATATAAGAAATGGTTAAATAATTAAATTATAATTTTGATACATTAAATGATTTATGAATTTTTATATAAAGGATATAATAAGAATTAATAATTGATATTCTCTGAGATATTATCCTCATGATATGGTAGAGAGTAATGGATGATGATAGAATAATATGACTAAGGTAAGGCAATGATAGAGGTGATAATATTTTTTAAATTTGGTGCAAACGGGGTGACATCTTTGGCGAGAATCTGGAAACATGCTCTCGTAGATACACTCCTCTCCTTTATTGGGTAGATTTTTTGTGAACATTGATCATGTAGCCCTTCTTTTATGGAAAATTAGAGCAAATTCTCTACCCTAGTCATTCCTTCATAAAGGTGCTAGGTTTGATAGAATCTATCGTCATTCAAGATAAAGTCAATTTATTCATTCAGGAGTGAATCATAGATCATTTTTAATGATGATGTCATGTATAAAATGTTTGATCCCTTCAAAGAGAAGTTCTGGCATGGAAGACCCAAAATGGAAGTTTTAAGCACATAAATCCAAAAGATTTGCTTCTTTGAATTCATTGTTATGAGGTTAAATAATAGGCATATGTTCTTTAGGTTTTCACTAGGATAAGACCACATTAGATGTTGGATGCATAGAATTTGGAAAAGTGTAGACCTCAAACGACACTTAGATCTTTAACTCTATACTGAACTTTCCTAAGCTAAGGTGTGGATCTCACTGGAGCACCTTATAATTCACTTATTTAGCAAGTAGGCCTTATTCTCAATTACGCTTGTAGTAAAAAAACTCATTAAAAGTAGATGCTACAATAATCAATTTAATGATACCCTATGTGGCTTTGGTTTATGTTGAACTCGAACTTAGCAAAGAGCCTCCTTCACATTTTAGAATCTTAAAAAAGATGAAGCAATATTGGATTTGGCAAAGAATTGTGTCTAAACTTCTTCCCAACTATTGTTTAAGTTGTTGTAAAGGACACTCAATGCTCTAATTCAAACAAAAAAATTCTAGACCCTTAAATGCAAGAAATGGAGAAGATGAGACAATTCCAACTATTCAAGTGGTAAGCAATGTGAAGCCACCAACTGTAGTGATCATCGACATCAACGCATAGAGATTGGACTATGATAGAAAATTGGAAAGGCAAAGTAAGGGTACAATAATTGATTATGGCTGGTTAAGATGTTCAATTAGTGAGGAATGCCCCCTCAAAATAGAAAGAAGTAAGGAAATTAGTAAGTCCCCACACTACATCTTTGAACTCATTGAACATCAGACCACAGTTAAAGAACCTAATTGTATGATGAATTATCTCTCCAACGACTATAAGATCAAATTCAATTAGCAATTGGAGAGTAAGAATAAACAATATCAATATGAATTGGAAGTTAAGAAGGATGTGCAGCTTTGGAAGCAAGTAAACATCCAATTTTTCAAAAAGCTTTAGTGAGGATTTCCTAGAAGGAACAAATTCTCTCAAGCTTTTTTAGATGGACTTGAATGGCTTTGCAGTGGTTAGCAGCCACATGTCAAAGAGAAAACCTAATAAAAGGAATGCAAGAAAAGCAATTAGCCCCTTAAGAACCAAAACAAGCCTTCAAGCATCTCAAAATATTAATATTATTTATTGTGATGAATAATATCTTGATTTAGAACATCAGAGTGGATTAATTTTATAATAGTTTCATGCCTTAAGAACATGAATAAAATGCACAAATGTAGTTAATTATAGTGCTGAAACCTTTTGTGAAATAACAAACAAATGGACACCCTCAAAGGAGATTAAATTTTGAGTATTACAAAAGCAACATCTCCAATAAAGTATAAATGTTCTAGCTTTTGGACTTTCAATGCAAAATAATTAAAATTAAGGAATAATGTCTAAACATGGTGATAAGGCATGATGCATAAAGGATGTTCTTCTTAGGTGTGTATTCTAAGAGCTTCTTTATTAACAGAAGAGTTCTCTAAAGATATCTAAGATCAATGATAGATGCCAATTATATTCTCTAGATAGTAAGGGGCATTCAATATCATTGCTAAGGTTTAGAAATATGACGGTCACTCTTCTCGCAATCTAGGTTATATTACTAAATTTAATGATTGTATTGGTAATAACACACATACAAAAATCAACTTCATGCGTAATTAGTTCACATGGTATGGAAAGAGAAAAGGGATATAGGTCTGAAAACATCTAAATAAACCCTTTATGAAGTATGACTAGTTCAAAGAATTTTCTATTATAGTGGTTCAACATTTGAATAAAAACCCATTAGACTATTCTCCATTGCTCCTTTTTCATCAAAAATTAAATTTGAGCAAAAATAATTTAGATCCCAAAACTCTTGGACCAAAAGCACAAAATTCCTTCTAATGGTAACTCATAATTGGAGTCTTCCAACTACTAATTTAGAAAAGAGGGCCCTGGCTTACAAGCTAAAGAGACTTAAAGCTCACCTTAAAGAATGGAATAAAACTCAATTCGATAATATATTTTAGAAGATTCAAGAAGTAGAAGAGCAGGCTAAAGGTGAAGTAAAACAAATTCTAAGAGTTGTAGTATGAATTTCTAAAGTTAAAACTAACTAAAGCTCAAGATTAGCTAAGTGGGAATTGGGTACTAAGTGGCTCATGGATTGTGATAACAATATAGATTTCTTCCAAACAATGGTAAAAAATAGACAAAGGTAGCTTGCTATACATAGAATTAAATATGCAAGAAGGAATTGGGTCTTAAAAGAGGATTTAATTTTCAAAGCAATAGTGGATTACTTCACATCTCATTGGTTTGCAATCCTTACAATTTAGGATGATGTTTATGAAGTTTTTAATGATTTTTTCTAGTATCCCATTGTATAGAGAATTCATCGATGCTAATATAATATTGATTCAAAATATCAATTGTTTTATATTTTTTTATGATTTCAAACTAATTTACATCAATAATTTCTCTAAAAAAATACTATATTATTGACAATAAAGCTATAGTCTTTGCTACCTTTCCTCATCTCAAAGGAGTAGTAAGTTTTTGTTAATAAAAAGAAAATCATTGAAAATATCCTCATTATGTAAGAACTAACTAATGATTTAAATCACAAGATTAGAGTTAATAACTATATTATCAAGTTGGACCTTAGGAAAGTGTTTGATAGTCAAACTTAGAATTTTCTTAAAGAAGTACTACACAAATTTAACTTTAATAATATATTTATTAATCAACTTATGAGTATCTATAATAAAAGTTGACTATTGATCATTATTAATGGAAAAGAAAATAGTTTCTTCCAATCACCCCATAACCTAAAGTAAGACACTCCATCACCATTGTTGTTCCTCATTACACCTGAAGCACTAAGTAGAGTTTTAAACAATCTATATAAGCAAGGTAAAGTGAACCATTATGCTAGTTTAAGAGGTTCCCATCTCTCATGTGGGCTTTACAGATAACTTTATCCTCTTCTCTAAAGGTGAAATACAATCTATTAAAAATATCAAAATATTCCTCACTAAGCTTCTAGACAACTTGGATTTGCATATTAACATACAAAAAACTTTTTTTATTGGAAATAAACAAGTAGGAGAATAGCATAATAAACTTCTAGGATTCAAAAGACAACCTGCTATCCCTTACCTAGGAAGCACCTTATTCAAAGGTAGGAATAAGACAATTCACTTCCAACATTAGATTGACAAAATCTATAGAAAGATGGCTGGTTGGAAGAAAAAATTACTCTCAATGAGAAGTAGGTTAGTGTTGGTTAGGCATGTCCTCTAATAAATACAACTCCACTCTCTAATGAGCAATTGAGCAAGCACCATTGGGATAACTAGAAAAAGATTAGCTTCTGCCATGAAGAGAAAAGATTAAGGATCAGGAAATTCAAAGATCTTAAGGATGCATATAATGCCAAGCTTTACTAGAGGATCTACATCTTAAAGGTATGGATATTCTTATTTGGGCTACTAGATTTATGTTCTTAATCTCCTCATGTAGTTATTGTTAAGAATTGATTGAAACTTTAGAGTGGGCTCACAAAAGTACACCTTTGGCTACACCTTAAACACTTTGTTTGGAATTGTATATAGAAAATCATTCCCACTATTTTGCAATTCATAGAAAAATAGACACTGATGACTATAGTTATTGGATGCTCACTAAGCATGGTAAATTCACTATCAATTAAGCTTGGAACTAGCCCAAAAGTAAAAGCCTTATTCAAAAGTTATAAAAAATGATCTAGAGTAGCTATCTGACTTAAAAATTTTTTTACTAATGTGAAGGCTCATAAATAATTTATTGATTTTTTTAACAACTTAAGGAAGTTGAATTTTTAATTTATAAACAAAAGTCTTTTTTGTGCATATGGGCACTCTCAAATTCATGCTTTTGTGGAATATCATAGGTCCATAATTTATGAAACCACTTTGCTATGAAGCTTGGTATTGGACACATTCAACGTGACATCTCTCATCAAATACTTTTGGATTGGTGAAATTATAGTCTCACATACTCTACAAACATTGAGATATCAAGAGCCTTTCTATCTTTCATATAGTAGAATATTTATAAAGCTATACGTTCTATGCTATATAATTAGCAAATAATCCTATTAAGTATCCTGATAAATAGAGTTCAACTTAATAGCTATACTATTTTCAAATGCAATTCAATCATGCAAAAAACCTTAATCAGTCTTCAACTTTTAAAAGATGGGTTACTTTCTCCATTTTCTAAGATCCAATGCACAATCACAAAAGTAGTTTAATAGGATCACCCACTAGTGGATTTTATCAAATCAAACACTAATGGATCAGCTAAAGGGAACCATGATCCTATAGGTTGTGGTGGTGTAATCAGAAACCATTTGAGTGAAGCTATCAAAGTATTCTCAATTGACATAAGATCTAAGACAAACACAGAAGCTATAGTCATGAATATACTATTTGTTTTAAACCTATGTGATAATTTGTGCTTACATAACATCATTATAGAATAGAATACTAAACTAATCATTACAATAATTTAGGGAAGCACAACAGTCCCTTGGCATATGTTAATCACTCTAAATCAAATTAATCAATTTTGTTTCAAAGTGATTCAATTCTAGCACATATTTAGAGAAGGTAATGTGGAGACTAATTATTAGTTTAATTTGCCAACAACTATCTTCATTTAGAGGTTATAGATTCATAGAAAATTCCAAAATTTTTTAAAGCTTTAATTAACATTAATGAGGAGAGATGTCCACATATTTGTACAATGATCTTAAAGAAAGTTGTTTAGCCAGTGCTCCATCATTCAAATGAATGAATTGCCTTCACATGGTTGTCAAGGCTATCATGAGTTGATAGAAATAGTCTTCAATTTTAGGCCAGTTCATCTCTTCCAAATTTACATTAAACTCATGTAAAGTGGTTCATCATACAAGTTCAATCATCTAGCCCTCAACATCTACAATTGTCCCATCGGATCAGTCATCTGATAATTTTTTTGTAAACTCATCATCTAATACATCTTTTTTCATCATCAATTATGTCCTCTTAATCTACCCCAAGAGGAGACCAATTCAATAGAATTAGTTATGTATGATGGATAGATTTCATTATACAATATGTCAACTCTTTATTTGATTGAATCATTAGAGGCATTGTTTAGATTCATCATTCTTATGGTACTCATCGATCATTCAGAAATCATAAGGTTACGAAATTAGTCATCATATTACATGATATCTTACTTTACAATAAGATTGTCATCAATTAAGTATGTTGATTCTATTCCAATTTATGTCAATGTCAATTAGTTATAATACATGTAATATGATGAGGCACATTTATCTCAGTTGATGTAATGCAATTCCTCAATTTGATGAGGCACATTTTTAAAACTCTATAACCTATAACCTCCAACATATAATAATATTTATTATTTCCAAAAAAAGAGTAAAGGTACCTTTAGAGAGAGAATACATTTACTAATACAATGATCTCATTTGATAAGACAAGAATACCTTTAAGGTGATATCACCTATATATCTAATGAGCTATTAGTACTCTATATAAAGAGATTAGGGTGAAGATACCCATATTTGGATGGAAGTGGACTTATTATCCTTATGTGCTAAGGTCATATAAATATTGATTATTAAATTTGAAAGATACTGATCAAAATTTGAAAGATACTGATCAAAATTTGAAATAAAGCAACAAACATTGAAAAACATTTTATATATAATGTTGATTTCTTGAGATCATTGGTTAATAGTGTATCTTTCACACATTAGTTTATTACATTATATTTTTTATATATTTTGTAATCATATATGATTTATTTGTTTAAGTTATTTAGAGTTTTATTAATATTTATATTATAAGTCATACATCTAGTTTATAGAGGGATGAGAATTATTTTCATGTATAAGGAACCTACTCATTAGTAAGCTCAATGGGTAGAGTACTATTTAGAATTATTATTATAAGATTTTATTGACTATAGTATCATGTATATATTGATATCATTTCATATAAGTTTGTATGATTTTATCTTTGTACTTGAGATACTATTTTTACACTTTATTTTATTAAAAAATTTACTTAGATTACATATATTGTTTGTTGGCATTGGAAGGGTTTTAATTTGATTCAATGTTGGGTCTTTGCCTAATGTTTGTGTCCTCATATGTTTATTTCTTTATGTTTAACCTTTGTTACTAGTTTTGTGCGTTTGATGACTATGTATAGGTTTAGAAGCTATACTTTTGTAATTGGATGCTCTCTTTATTTATGTTTATAGATAAAGATCATTTGGATATAGATATTAGATATAATTGGATAATGAGAAAAATGATAAAAGATAAAATCATATCTTAACGAAATAAAATATGAAAATTTGGTATAATTCAATAAGTATGAAAGACATTATGAATTATATCTTACATTTCTAGTTTTATATCTTAAATAAATGTTATCATGTTATTTTTATATATTTATTTTATTCTAACTTATCATATTATTATATTTTGTCATTTTATTGATTTGTTTAATGATGTTTATAGAGTCTTAACATTTATATCGTAAGTTATGCTTCTATTTCACACTAAAATAGAGATTATGATGAGATAGATGGTGATTATACTTACTAGATTTTATAGTAATTAAAGTTTAGATATGGTGGGAATATATTATTATAGTTTTATGAGACATTATATTATATATTTTGGTGATATTTTTATACTAGCTATGAATACTTTGTATGTTATAGTGATATAAGTTTGTTTATTACTTTATACATAGTTCTTTTAGCTTAGATATTTTAAATAACAAAACTTTGAATTTTAATTTTATATACATATGTAATTACAATTTTATATGATTTGGATTTTTCTCACCATTAGTTATATATATATATATATATTGTTCATATATATAAATATTTTATTATTAGTATTATATTATAGAAATAAATTGCATAAGGCCTTTGCATTTGTAGCTTGTAATATCTATATTATGGATATTTTTTATTGCTCTTAGATTTATTTAAAATTCACTTTTTTTTGCATAGCCATTATCTTATCAATTTCATATCTTTTTTTGCATGCAATCCACACATCATGAATATGCAAAAGTAAGTAAATCCAAGTGTCATATAGAACCTCTTATAGATAAGAAAAATTATCATGCTTGTATCTTGCAAAGCTTTGATTTAATATAAAGGTCTCAAACATTTCATATTAAGGAGAGTATTTTAACTCATATAAGTATCTTTCTAGTAAACATACATGACCATCTTTGCTTTAAACAACAGAGCTTTTTAGTTGTTGTATAGGAATTTCTTCATCTAATTTTCATTAAAGAAAATAATTTTAATATCAAGTTACTCTAATTTTAAGTCAAAAATTTTGTTACCAAGGATAATAAAATATCAATAGAGTTATCTTTGATAATAGAAAAACAATCTCATGAAAATCTCCAATTGAGAGTAATTTATTGCTACTAATTATGCTTTATATCTTTAATCCTTTATACTTGAAATACTACATCTTTTTTAAAACTTACATTCAATAATTTTCTTTTTATGAGAATATTTCACTACCCTTCAACTTTGATTTTTGTTAAGAGATTTTATTTCTTCTTGTATAGATAAGATCTAGTTCCTAGCATCTGCATCATTTACTACTTCTAAGAAATTGAATACTCATTTTCTAAATTATCCTTAGCAATAAAAAGTGCATAAGCCAAAAAATCTCCAAATCTTTTTAGTTATTGAATTTGACATCTATCCTTATCTGTGAAAAAGTATACAACTTGTTCATAAACTGGTTGAAAATTATGTGCTTTAGCTTTCTTATGGTTTTGCTTTTTATTGCTAAGTTGAATTTATTAATCTCCAATTCTACATAACGAATGGACTGATGACCTTTTTTATTTTTATTGCTTTTACTTTGATTATGGAGTGCTTATCAAAGATAACATCCTTGCTAATAATAACTTTAAAAGACTTGGATGAGATTATCATAATTTTATCACTTGACACTTCATTTATAACTTATCTCAAATGAATCATCTCATACACTTGGACCTAACATATGGTATGGTTAACAGTAAGTTCATTCAAAGTCCATAGATGTATCATACGATGGGGGATAATGTACAGTATGATTAGAGCTAAGTTGATTCAAAAAGAAGGGTCTTTAAAAGATCTGATGATATGTTGCATGATGTGCGAATTAATCATATCATACAATAAAATTATCATACAACATGATTAGTCATGGGTTTTGGAAAATATTAAGGTTAAAGAGTCCAATGGTAATGATTTGTGCTGATCATGTTATACGATGAGAAAATTTGTATAATATGAGGGAAGAAGGATCAATAATTAAGGTTTTGCATTTGTACGATATGTTTAGGAGATCATACAATATGATAGGAAAAAGACAATGATCAAGTGCTATCGTATGATACGATAAGAAAATCGTGCAGTATGATGATAATATATAGTATGCAAGGAAATGGAGGGTATATTTTAGAATATGTAATCATAAGAAATTTTTTATATTTACATCGTCAATGAATATGTAATAATTTATATGTATGCATTTTAGGGAATTAAAGAGATAAAAATGCTGAGTAAGAAATCTTAATTTTAGATTTAAACATGTAAATATTATAATTATAGTATAAATATAATCTTAAACTAATATATAATATTATTAAATTAGAATATTTTCATATGTTATTTTATAATGTGCATTTTAACAAATGACATTTTATCTTGGTGAAAGTTATTTGTATCACATAGCACATATTTTTTATATTTTAGTGGATCTTTTATTAATTTGTTTTATGCTAAGTAACTTATATTTATGGAATCATGTATATCACATAAAAGTTAGCTTATAAGAAAAAGAAAATATACAACATAGTATTCAAATAAGTTATCCTTTGTGAAATTAGTACAATTGTGTTTTTCTAACTTATTATCCTTATTTTATATGAATATTCCTCTAGTATTCTAAGTAAGGTAGCTAGGTATAGGTCATAAAGTTGTACGTTATTAGATGTTGGTATCATGATATGATCTCATTAAATATACCACTAGTATATTATATAAGAAAACAAAATATAGGTCTAAAAGTTTACTATATATAATATTAGATATACCACTAGTACTTTGTATAAGATAAGTAGATATAGGTTTAAAATTATACTTTTATTGTTAGATGCTGATTATTATACCTATAAGAAGAGGTTATTTCGTTATAGATATGGTTATTGTTGAATTTATGGAAAATAATTGAAGAAAAAATAAGGCCTATAAAAATATTAGAAAAATAATATAATTGAATGCTAATGAAACATTTTCATACTTGATAGGTTTTATATCATAATGTTTGATTATTATACTTTCTTTCTATTTTAAATTATTATGTTATATCTTTTTGTAGGATTATTTATTTAGATTTATCATATTTTAATATTATTATTTAATTTGTTTATTAATTAAACTTTATAAAGTTCTACTATTATTTTATATCATAGGTCATACATTCATTGTACATAATATATGAGGATTATGAGATCATTGATAAGGATACTACTTTAAAGATGATTTAATGGGTAATATATTTTGGGATTTTATGTATTTGAGTTTATGTTATATATAATAATAATTATTATATATTATTTATGATATTTTATATTTTCTATTTGGTATAGTTTTCTTATGATATTAATTTTGTCATTAGAGTTTTGTATAGACATTTTAATTATTAGTAGTTCTAATCAGAATTTAAAAAATGTTGGTATGAAATCAGTTTTGAGAGTTATCCTATTGCTAAGTCTTTGTCTTAGATGTTAGTATGTTTTTACATGTTTACTTAATTATATTTGGTCTCTTATTATTTGGAAAACAAAAGTTTCATATTGTTCAATTTTATTTGTGTTTCAAAACAAATCTTATTAAGCAAAGTTAGGCATTTTTACTCATATGTCCTAATCTTATGTACTAAAATTTGGTGGTGTCTTATTCTATAAAAAAATCATAAGGAGACTGATATAGCACTAATTATTATTGTACCTTGCAACATGTAGATATTATCAATTTTATTTACTACAACAACAAAAAAAAAGATCATTTTCACATCTTAAAAAATTTTTAACACATATAATAAAGTATAACCAGAACTACTCAATGCTTCTAATGAAATAATATTCTTATTGAGATGTGAAAAATGTCTAACATTGTTAATGTTATAATATCATCATGTATCTTTTCTTATTATTCTTGAACAATTTTTTTTTGTTTTTAGCATTGCTTTCCATCAATTCATCACCACCATTAAATGACTTATAATATAAGAACATATCTTTATTTGGACACATGTGTTATAAACAAGTAGAGCAAAAAATCTAATAACTATCATTCCTAACTCCTACATTTACTAAAAGAACATCCATTAAGGTTTTTAAATCTACTCTTTCTAAGGTTACATTAGCTTTTTTAGACTTATCATTCTTTTGGCTAATGTTGATATATATTACTTTTGGTTATCTTTAAGGCATAAAAATCTTTCTTGATGGGTACTTATAATATTTGCAAATCATATTTTCATATTTTATCTCATATTTTTTTAATATGAAATTATTTTTATGGATCTTTCCTTAACCACTAATCTCCTTATAATTTTCTTTTTTCTAGCATGCTCAAATTTAGACATAGCATCCCTTAAGAGAAAGTGAATTTCTCAAATCTTTTAAGGGTTTCTTTAACATATAGCATGTTATTACAAAAGTTCTTGTAAGAGGGCAAAAAAAGCACTTAATAATAATTGATTTTTATTTTCTATCTTGACTTTAATTGTTTTCAAATCTTTCATTATTGAATTAAACTCATTCAAATGAAACTTGATGAGAATAGTCATTTGCATGTGAAGCAAATATAATCTTTGCTTTTGATAAAGATTATTAAATAAAGTTTTTATCTTATACATATATTCCAACTTCAGTCATAAACTAATAGCTATGATCTCCTCCAAGACCTTAGTCAACACTTAATCTAATAAAATAGTTGAATTATTGTAATGGCTTTTTCATCAATCTCTTGTATTTATTATTATAACATAGCCTTGGGCATTTTAATTAGCTTAAGAATATCTTTGCACAACATTATTGGACTAGCTTCTTGCTTATTTTTGTTTGCCATAGTCCAAAGCTCTTAGATTGATCAAATTTTCAATCTTATATTTTATTATCATGAGATATAACAAAAGCTCTAATATCATATTGCTAAAAATTATGTTAGAAATAGAGACAAAATGTTCATACAAAGAGGGGTGAATTATGAAAATTTTAATCTAAAATAAAAAAGTTAAACATAATAGAAATCTTTTGAGTTTATTAATTACTCTTATAATCTTGTTTTATAGACTCTTATTAACTTTTAAATACTATATGAATGAAATAAAATAAATAACATAATAAATTTTTAGGTGATTTGATCTAAAACAGGATCTACATATACTCCCAATTAAAATACTAAGCTAAAATTAAAATACCTTTCATAAAAACAAGTAGATAAAATCACATGTAATGCAAAAAAAACTTATTAGTGGCTTCGAAGAGCTTACAACACATGGCTAAAGGATCCATAAGCAGCAATCCAAAATACCCTACAAGATAGCCAAAAAACTAATAAAAGAAATAAGATAAGTCCTAATATGAGAAAAAGAATCAATGTAAAATATTTAAATATATAAAATAACTTAATAATTATTTGAAACTTAGCTCAAGAGAATTGAATTAAAGAAAGTTTGGTATAGAATCAGATATAAGCTAAAGTATTGTAGCCTTATATTTTTTTTTCCTTTAAATGATAATCTTCTAGTGTAAATCCTTCTAAATGATATGAAAATATTTATTAGAATTTTTTTCAAAAATCATAGGCTATTTATAAAGATTAAAGAGGGACCCAAATGATTTTATTCACCTTTAACAATTCTCTAATATATATTTAAACTCATTCTATAATTTAATTAGTAACTTAGTATTTAAACTCATTTTATATTAAAGTATCATAAAACAACTCTATATAGTTTGATTATGATTTCTGATTAAATAATCTTTCAAACTCTCTTAAACCAAATCATATTATACACTAAAAATAATCATATTTTATAAACCTCTCAAGTTATCTCTTTTATTATACCATCTGATTTGCATTACTTTGCCTAATTGAATTTATCATGCAGTGCAATGATGTCATGGTACCATATGAAATTTAGGACATTAGTTATAATACTTAGACATATGGTTTTACCACCCTTTTATACATGCTCAAGCGTACTAGTCATATTATACATTTATGTGAGCATACTATATGATTTACTCATTTTTGGACATTAAATAATAATAATTTGATCAATAAATAATTTTACAAAAAAATATTAAAAATGATAAACAATCTCAAAAAAATTGAGAAATGGGCATAGGAATGTAGAGCTTGAATAACATATTACTAATGTCTCTTCTAGCATTAGTCATAGCGCTCATCACAACAAGTAGGTAATAAAGCTTGGTTAAGATATCAACAATGACTAAGAAAAAGATTGATTAATTTGATAGTTTAAAAATCTTTTGATTTTGGTTGTTGAGAATTTTGAGAATCTATTTTAGATTATTTTGGTACATACATTCTCTCAAAGTATATCATTTCGAGCAAAATGATCTTGATGATAGCTCCTTTAGCTCATCTACGACACACATCATTTTAGAATGATAATTATCACTCTAGATATCCAATCATTATTTCATTTTTAGAATCATACTATTATCTTTTACTAATTTTGTTCTTATCTTTTTGTTTTTTTTTCTTTTTTCTTTCCAATTTGTTTGAGAAATAATCATTAATTTTTTTTTTTTCAATCTTTAAGTGATTGTTATGGCAAAATCACATCTTATTCAACTTGTACTATAACATTTTTTTTTCTCAATCACTAGTTGGGGATTGAACTGTTCTTTGTGAATGATGTTATTGGAAATGGTAGACAGTTTAATTCATCTAAATAATGTTACCAAACTGCATAACAAAAGCACCAGGAAAGAGTTGAACGTTCAGCCAGTGAAACATCATAAAACATGAACCATAGAAAAAAAAAACAAGGCTTGTAGAGAAAGCCCGTTTCCTTATTGATCAAGCGATACAGAAACCTCATCTCCATTGTCTTCCTCAACCATTCAATTTCATGCGATCCAAGATGCTCTTCCCTTCCAGTTTACTTTTGAAGAGGTCCGCCACATACTCCTCAAACGTTATGCTCCTATAAAGCAATCCTTCTTCTTTCACAAGCTCGGGGATTGGTTCAATCATGCGTCCAATGCGCAGCGAAAGGAATCCGGCCACCGAAAGCCTCTCCTTCTCGTTGCTCACCACCGCTCGATGCTCGATGCTTTTGTATCTTCCATTGGTCAGGATCTGTAAGAGCCAAAGGAATCAGAGAGGAAGATGTTGTTATGTCTCGCAGATGATGTTTGCAAAGCTGCTAAAGGAATCACCTCCACTATGTCGCCGATGTTGACGATGAAGGCTTGTGGGAGAGCCTTAACGGGGAGCCATCCACCCTTTCGCCTAATCTGCAAACCCTGTTGCTCATTCACTTGCAAGAGAAGAGTTAACCCAACAGCGTCGGAGTGGGGGGACAGGCCCAAGACCTTCTCAGGGCTGGGGCATGGAGGATAATAATTGAACCTTATGGCTTGAATGCCATCGTTAAACAGGTCATACAGCTTCTCGGGTTCAAGTCCAAGATTTTGGGACATCTTTTGGAGGAGGAGGTCTGAAACTTTCTTCAGCTCAATTGCATACTCATGGATCGTTTCTCTGTAGGTATGAACACCATTGTGATATCAATCAGTTGCTCGTCATTAGAAAGGAATTTTGGAAAAATTATTACCTGAATGAAGTTGGATTTGTTGGCCAAAACCTCATTTGTCTTACGCTTGGGGGTAAAGTTCCCAAGAAGAGTATGTCTCCCCAATCAAGTTTTTGCTCTTCGGATTGAACGAAGGCTTGGCCATAGCCCTCTATTTGGCCTGGTAATTGAGCAAAGGCCTCCTTCTCTTCC
The DNA here is from genome assembly GCA_023846275.1 of Vanilla planifolia. Classification (NCBI taxonomy): domain Eukaryota; kingdom Viridiplantae; phylum Streptophyta; class Magnoliopsida; order Asparagales; family Orchidaceae; genus Vanilla; species Vanilla planifolia. The sequence goes on along the minus strand of CM043875.1, from coordinate 5,023,030 downwards.
AAGGGAAGCTTGAAGAATTCTTCAGTGTTCTGCTTCATTCTGTTGATTATTTCTTCAGGCACCCCATGGTTTACAAGCTGAGGAGCAAATTAGTAAATGTCCTTTGAGTCGGAAGAAAAATTAGAACTTAGTCAATTATGAGTGAAAAATTCAATCGGTTGCATCTCCATGATGGTGGAAAGATTGAGAAATTAATTCAGACGGCGTTAATTGAAAAGAAAGGGAGTAAACCTGGAAGAAGCCCCAATCTTCGCAGGCGGAGTGGAGCTTGGCGGTCTCCTCCTTGGAGGAGACGGGATTGGCTAGCCTACTGAAATCGATGATTGGAATACTGTAGATTTCGGAGACGTCATGGCCATTGACGTCTACGGCGTCTTCTTCCTTCCTCTCAGGCCGGACGTATCTCTCCGGTATCTCTGAGCTCACGCGACCTGCAAGAGCCTGCACGTTGTCCACGCGCAACGAACCTCCAAATCCCCCTATTGTCACCTCGTCACTCATTCTCTCTATCTCTCTCTCTCTCTTCCTCTTCCTTCTCCTCTCCTTCTCCCTCCCCCTCTCTCCCTCTCTCACGACACTGCGGGAGAAATTGTTCTGCTACGTTTATATTCAACTCCATTCCCAAGTAAACGTTCTTTGTTCAAACTTCACTGATTTTTTAATCAAATTTTTATATAATTATTATATATTTAATTTAGTTATAACTTAAAATGTCAGAAGGGATTTGGTCTGTCTAAAAAGAGCTTATAAATTAAAAAAAACAAAAGCCTTTGAAAAAACTAATGTTTTAGATAAAAAATTGTTTATTTGAAATATATTTTAAAAGGTGAATTTTTTAAAATTAAATTTAAAAAATAAAAATCAAATAGATTATTAATCTTTGTATAATAATTTTGCTTTTAAGATATATTTGAACACAATTTAGTGAAATGAAATTATATGTATAGAATCTCTTTAATAGATTTAAAGATATACTATTCTAAGAATGTTTGATGAAACTCCTAACATAATATTATTGAGTTTGTTCTATAACCAAATAATATTTTTCTTTGGTTTCTTCACCATTTTCTTGCTACACTATCTAGTATCATGACTATTAATAATACTCTCCAATGACCATTACAAGACATATATTCAAATAGCATCTCAATTCTTTACAACCAATTTTCTATTTCGAATGAATTTAAATTATCTCCCAAGTATGGTGATTATAGTTTTAAGAACTATTTCACTAATTTGTTGGTTTGATATGTATTTGAATTTCTTTTATATTCATTATGCACTTCCTATCTTAATTGCATCCCTAGCATTGTCTCTTTTGTATTACGAAGACCTCCTCCTTGCGTAGTGGCAATCCTTTGATTGTTAGAATTATTCACTTTCTTTTGATAATTATTTTAATTTCTTAATGCTATTCTACACATATAGGTTTAGAGATTTAATATCTTTGTTGTTGTACAATAGAGTGTAAAATTAAAATATTCAAAAAATATTCTCTTTAATAATATGACTTCATTCTTTACTGGTGTTTTTATATTTTTTTAATATAACACATTGTATTCTTCTATTAACATATCATATGTTCCTCCTTAGTTAAATACTTTGACTACCTTTTTATCATACCACCACAAATTAATGCATTGTGTGATTGAACTTCACATACTATATGTTTCTCCTTATCTCAATCCTCAAACCATCTATCAATATAGTATACTTTTATCATATTGTAGCATCATCAATTCTTCAAAACAAGTATGATTTTAACTTTTTTTTTATAAAACATCACAAAACTTCAAAAAATAAAATATTTTAAAATATAAAAATAAATATATAATTAGATAGAGTCCTTTGAGAAGAATCTAACGATATTTATTTCATCTAGATCATAATTCATCAGAAAAAACTACGATATTGAAATTAAAGAAGATAAATAATAGTATATTATTAAATAATATTAAGTATTCACACACATATACATGCATGTGTAAGCATGCATACACATACACACAAATTATACATATATATATATAAACCTATTATAGTTAACCAAAAAACAATTCTATAACCTTCTCCCTAAACCCATGTCCAAAGCTTCCCAGTTCCTTAGGTTTCGACTGTGTATGACTAGTAAAAAAGTTTATTAGAATTTGTGTCTTTAGTAGCAAGAGCTATGTATAAACATTAATGGAATTAAGGAGAAGTTTGTTAGGACAGGGATTCTATGAATACCTAATTCAATAGTTTGCTTTGTGCTCTTGGTTTCCCAAATTTTTAACTAGGATTAATAAGATTTAGTCTTATTAAATCTCTATTTGGTTATTTGAAAGATTGGAAGAGGATTTGTTAGAGATTTGCAAAGCTAAGTTTTTGAAAAGGGCAAATCAAGGAAGGAGAGGAAAAATAAAATTTTATAATCTAAGAAGTGAGTTACACACATTTTACCTTTACAATTTAAGAAATTTTAATTTTGTGCAAAATCTATAAATTATTTTGAAGAAACTATAAGTGATAAGTTGCAATTGGTGAAAGAGATAAAATGAATAACTGCAACTTAAAACAATAAAAAAACTCTTGAGGTAGGCAAATGTAACATAAATATTATGCAAATATATGATGAATTATTGTATACTAGTTGTTAGAGCAAGTATAATTAACCACACACAATGATTGGAATGAACATTGTATTATTGTAATAAGAAGCTCATAAAACTATTTAGGGATTAAGAGATTTGCTACACAATTCTAGATTGTCATATGTACAAATTTTTATTATTATGAGCTTGCATGTTACTATTTGTGATGCTACCTATAATTATTGATAAGGTGATATCTTATGTATTAAATTTAACATTATCAACTATTTAATAAATTGTGAATTCATAGTAAGCATGAGCTAAAAGAATATTTTCATTATATTTATCAATTTCAAAGGAATTAGTAAATGATGAAGCTGATTAAATTGAAATATATGATTTTTTGTGTCTGATAAATTACATGATTATGTTATCTCTAAGTGGAGCCATTTTCTAGTAGGCTGCATGAATAAAATACCTTTGAGATAAGGTTAATGGCTAATGGGATACAAATGTTGGAAACTTGCGTGTTACAAGAGGGGGGGTGAATTGTTCCTTTTACAATTTTTTAAACAATTTTAAAGTTAATTACAATAGTAAAGAGAAATTATGAGCAATGAAGTAAAGAATGAAAAGCACACACAATTTCAAGTGGTTCGGCAAAACCTTTGCCTACATCCACCCCTAGCTGACCCAGCCAGGCTTCACTATTAAACATTGCCTTTTGCCCAACCGGCGGGTAGGCCGAAACCCTCACAACAACCAATCAACCCAATTGGTACCAACCAAATACAATCAACAGCAGCAAGACACGCTGCACACTCACAACAACAAAGCTGTTACAATTTTGGCAAGAAAACAGATTTCAGCTTTCAAGTAAAAGTTTTACATCAACCTGTACCACAATCCTTTAATCTTAATTTGTGACACAACTACTAAACAAGTATTAAAAATGCTTAACTAAAAAAAAATTCAACAATATAAATTTCGTTAAAAACACACAAATTATTTGGAGCTCTTAAATATAAGTCCTTGTGTACTTAGAGCTCATACTTAACAATTAAATCTAATTAATTAAACTTAAGATAATGAAAGAAATCACTTTTCAAACTGCAGCTTAAAAAGGAAACAAACGCACTTCTGAACGCGCTTCAAAACAGGACTACGCGCCTCTGAACGCGCTTTCCAAACAGGACAATGCCCAAATCGCGTTTGCGAGAGGCGTTGTTCTGTTTTAGGCGGAAGAGTTGTTCGGAGGTGATTTGGTCTGAAATTCGACGCAATAGAAATTCGAAACTGATAAGTTGTATTCCGAAAAGCTAATAGAGATTCCAAGGCGTGAAACAACAATCAAATTTGGTGAAGATTGGTTCGAAAAATCAAGATCGCCGAAGCTTGGATAACGAAAAAGGTTTGTAGTAAATTCAACCTCAATCTAAGTAGCTAAGCAAAGTATAAGATGTAGTTGAGTAAGCAATTGTAAAATAGAAAAGAAAGAGAACGAAACGTGCAAATTTGAGGCGAAATGATCGCGTTCCGTTTTGGTCCGAGAAGGCTGAGGAAGACGATGAACAGTAAAATTGCGCAGTTTCCGTTCGTCTTGTTTGAAGAATTTTTGCGTTAAGTGCTTGTGCTTTCTCTTCAAAATTAATCCCTTTTATAGAAGAGGGCTGATCAACAATGTTGATTAAGCCGTTTTCTTCCAACGGCTAGAAGAGGAGAAGAAAATAAATTTAAAGCATATAGCCGTTGCGCCGGAAAAACAGAGAATGAAAACCGAAAAACGCTTTTTAGTCCCACATTGCCTGTTGGTAGGGAGAAGTGGCGCATATAAGAGTTCACCTCTCTTTTTCCTTCAGCCGAAAACATTGGGGTTGGCTGCCCCCAGGTACGGTTGGAAAGTCAATACCCAAGCCGACCTGTTAAGAGCATAACGGGTCAAATATGACCCGAACCCGAATTAAGAACTCTGGCTGTGTTTGCGCCCTTATAGTCGTCCCCTTAAGTTCTCGCCTAGCTGGTTCGGCGTGGTTCCGGTTCGGCTTGGTTCCGGTTCGGCGTTAACCGAACCCCTTTTTTTTCGGTTTGGCGTAAAGCGAAAATCGGAAATAAAATTTTGAAAGCTTTAATAACTAATAATTATATTTTTATTTAAACCAAAATAAATATGGTGTAAAATATTGATTATACAAGTCAATGACTTGTTTAATCACAACACCTTCTTAAATGTAAGCCTCATACGTAGAGTTGTACTAATACGATATATAAAATCGTATGGTACAACCCTTAGGCAATTAAATAAGAGAGATATTAACCAAATTAATAACTATAATTACCAATGTAATGATGTCAAACTGATCGATTAAAGGTTAATTAAAAAACATCCTAATGTAATTCTAATAAAGATATGCTGCATTGTACGAATCTCAAAAATGCAATCCTAAGTGTGTCACATATTGATTAACAGGATGGGTTTATCAATCTAACCTTGATAATGTAGTATATGAAAATCTCCAAGTGGTTTTGCCAAGCCACAAGGAGAACCTGATTGACTCTCATGAGCTGACGTTTGAGAGTCGTTCTTGAGCCATGCCATTAATGAACTTTGACAATGCTTTTCATGTGGATCGCTCTATGGATTAATCGACCAAGCTCTCCAATCTCCTAATCCCTGTAAGCACTTGAGAAGCATGATCTGAAATACACTCAACAAATCATTAACATTAGTACAATGGTTTTGTACTCATCAAACTCGTGGTGCACAAAGGGGTTCAACAACAAAGACCATACATGTTATAGTAGGAGTGGCTAATAACCAATTGATCACGTGACTAAGACTTGTTATCATGATCAAGGCTAGTAGCCAATGGGTTATATTATTGATCTTTGATGTAAAACTTTATTCAAGTGAAATGTTAAAAGATAAAGAACATGAGTGTTTATGAAAATTTGAGATAAATTAGTAAATAATAAAAATTTTATTATAACTAAGTCAACTAAAAAAGAGGATACCAATTAACTTTCTTGAGAGAAAATGATAATAATAGCACATCCATCATTAGGTTTACTTAACTAAGTGACAACATGCATCGTTAAGCAATATGACATTAAAAGAAAGAAATAATTTAATTATAAATTACATATGAATTTTATTTATTTTCATATGAAATATTTCCTTATAATATATTATTTTATTTGAGATGTATATTGCTCGTTGATTCAGTTATTACATATTATTTTATTACATGATAATCCTATTTATCTTATTACAGTAGTTTCAATGATGTTATACATAGATTTTATTGTTACTTTTTGTTTATTGAACTTATCATGATTTAGCTTAGCTTCTTATTGTATTAACATTTTAAGTACACTAGAAGCTCAACATTATGAAAGACAATGATTAGCATAGTTGTCGAATCAGCTTAAAAATGTTAAGTTTGGAGATAAATGGTTCTATAATCATGTATTGAGACATTATGGATATTAATGCAATAAAAATTTGAATTTAATGTTGAAATCCATGTTTTGGCATATTGTGGTTGTGGATGCAATTTTTTTAGATGGTTTTAGTTGTTGATATAAACTATGTGGATGACTTATTGTTATCTATGTATGAAATATTTATTATTGTAAATTGAAAAACAAACAAAATCTAGAAGAGATTATGTTTCTTTAAATTCTTAAATTTTGGAGAAAATAAGTTTTTTAAGAGAATGTAAAGATTTATATAAAAAAACAGAGTATGTGACTAGAAAAAGAAAAGAGTTGCTAAACATATGATACTATTCCAAGTATTGTATGTTCAATCCCATTGATCTATATTGTACAAAAAACTATTTGATTTTTGGTGGCTCTTAATATACTACTAACGTATTGTACATTCCTTTATAACCTTCATATAGTTTAACAAATTATTTGACTCAATGAAGTTCTATACTATTTGTTTAAGTCAAAATATTTTATATTATTTTTAAGCATATAATATATTTCTTTCAAGTTATTCAACTTAAGTACATATCATTCCTATTGAACCTAACATATTATGCATAATTTACTAATGTACCATACGTTTTCTTGGGTTTCTCCTTCTTAAATACATATTATTCATTTTGTTTTATGTACCATACATTTTTCTTAGTTTTTTTAACTTTTCTCATTTGATGTCAAATGTAATGTTTTGATAAACTATTATATTGTACATGATGATTAACAAATCATACATTAATTAAAAATATATCATACTATTTTCTCTAAGTTAATTCAAAATACACTTTCTTCTACTTCATATATTGTGCATTTGGTTTAATCTACCATATATTAAATCTAATTTCATAGCTACAATTATGAAATTTTCTTAGTTCAACCTAAGTTTCTTACAATACATATTTAAATAAAATAAGCAATAAATAACATCAAATAGTAATGCAACATGCATGATTTCCTTTATGGAATGTCTACCCATGATTGACTGCGAATCGACAGGATGGACAGTGAATCGGATGGATTGAAAGCGAGTCGACTAGATAAAAAATTCATCAACATGGATCAAAGGTGAATTGACTAGGATCGATAGTGAATCGGTGGAGATTGGTGAATAATTAGTGTTGATTAGCATTGAATAGGCAGGATCAAAGGAGAATCGTCCAAGATCAACATAGAATTGATCGTAGCAGTTGCAAATCGATTGGGGTGACAGTGATTAGTCAGTTAAGCGAGCTCGAGTTAGCATGGGTCAACGCAGGTCTACTCGGGAAGGCATGAGCCCACTTTGGTATGTGTAGGCCAGTTTAGTTAAGCATGGGTAGGCATGGATATATGTGTCTCAGCACGTGTCAGCACATATTTTGCTAGTTGACATGGGTCATTACAGGTTTGTGAGTTGGTGAGGGTTGGCTTAGGTTTATGTGAGTTGACTAGTCGGCGTTTGTTGATGTGGGTCGTTGCAAGTCGACGAGTTAGTGTGGGTCAATGCAGGTCAACATGGTTGATGTGGGTCAACAAGATGGCATAGTTCAATGTGCACAGATGCGGATTGATTCGTGTGATGCATTTAGCTTTTTGAAAATCCATGTTCAAATGCCAAACACTTTTAAAATCCTTATTTGTTCCATGTTGCTGGTGCTTGGGAAGACAGAAATCTTCACATGCAAAGAGAAAGAAAAGAAATATAGGTATTCGATGACTTGGGAAGCGATAGAGGAGAAGAAATCGGCAAGGCTTCTAGTGAAGTTGGGATTACAAACGAAGGAAAACAAAGCTCATTTTGAACCGTCCCACCTTGCGATCGTTCTCTGATGACAATTGTGAAGGTTCCAACCACACTGAAGGAGCTTCCTAAAGCTATCTCCTTTTTCGGTTCCTCTCTCTGCTTCCACTTCCTTGGGCCTCCTTTCAGCCTTCATTGTAGTTCACTAGATGAGGGATTTTATAGCAGTGCTTGGCGAATGGTGCCAAGATCACGTTGGATTCATGCTTTCGTTCTTTAATCTGGTGTGGGGGCTTTCCCAGGGAATCTGGCGATGTGTGGTAGTCATTCGCACTATTATTTTCTCTTTTTTGGGGGATTTTCCCTACATCTTTGGTTAATTGATTTATCTTGTGAAATTTATAAATCTCATTATTATTTTTAAAATAGATCATACATCTATTACGTTGACATTTAAAAATTTTGATTACACAAGAGAGGACTATACTCTTAAAATTTGAGAGTGAACAGTGCTTGGTTAGGTTGGGTGATTGAAAATATAATAGAACATTTGTTTGAATTTTGTATAAATTTAATACAATCCTATATATGGATTATATTATGATGATAATTTTTTACGTGATTTTATTTTAGTTAGTGTTAAATATTTTATCACATTGTGAGGTCTTCACTTAAGGTCTAATATCTTTGCTTAATATTTTAACATAATATCATTATTGGTTTTCTATTTAATTAAGTAAATGGTTATGTGATGCCTTGATACAACTCACAAAGATCACAATGGTAGAGAAAGATGGCACTATAGCATCACATCATCATCTGGTTCTATTTTAACAGACAAATTTGCTTAGATTTACTCCAAGACTCAAGAGCACCAAAGGAACTCAAAATATGTTGCATTATCTTCTTTAGAAGTCAAGATATTAAGCTTATATATGGTGAAAGTGAAGAAAAAGTACAATGGCCTAATTGATCAAACTAGAGATGACTATCCAATGCAATCTCTAATTGACAATTAGATATGGTCTAGAGATTATATGGTGTAGTCATTTGACTTACCCACACTGACATGATGACACCATTTGGCTAAGCATGGCATGCTCAACTAATTAAAACTATCCAATGTAAGCTTAAAACTATATTGTGATTCAATTTTGTCCCAAAATGTATATGAATATCAATATTGCTTTGAGTAATAGTTGAAATATAAAAAACAATATTGGAATACCCTTAAAGTGCTGATAAGTAATGTGACATGCCAAGTAGTAAAAAAAACAAAAAAACATAGAAATAAATTAAAATATTGAAGTAAAAATGAGTGTACAAATCTCACAAGAGGGGTGAATTATGAGTTTTAAAATATTTTTGCTAATTTTATTATTATATTTATTTTATGAAATTTTTTTATAAAATAATTTTATGTTTATAAAAAGTTTTGACTTATAAATATATTAATGTACAATTTTTATGATTAAAAAAAATGTTGAAATAGTTCCTCAAATTTTTAGGTATTTAGTTTAAACTAGAACCTACATCTATCCTTAATTGAGATAAAAGAAATTGTACTAATAAAAAAGTTACAATTTAAGAATTTTTTCTCACGGTTTATTTTTAACCTACTTGAGATTTTTTGTTATGATTCACCTCCAACTTACTACATGTTGCAAATTTAACTATAACTCGAGCTTTTATGAACTGAACCCAACTCAATTTTTTATTAGATCAAACCAAACTCAAGTTTATGCAAATGTTGGGCCACCCAACTTAAAGAAAAATGAGAAATATAGCAAGATATAAATTTCCAATAAAATTGTATAAATTTTTTTATGCTTATTGATAAATATAAAAAGTCATAAAAAATTTAATATTATAAAAAGAATTAAGAAAATAAAAACTTAGAAGAATTATACTTAATTAGAGTAATTTAGAATTTCGAGTAGTCATAAACCGTAAGTACTACAATGAGAAATTTACACTAGTAGAATATATTGTAGCTTTTCTTTGAGATGTTAAAATCTTGTTCAAGTTAAGTTTTCATTTCATTCACATAGCTAGGCATTTATAAAAAAATTGATTATAGTCATTAGAAAGTTAAGAAATAATTATTTAAAAAACTATTGCTAAACAGCTTAAAAGCTTTTCCAAACTGCTTTAATAATTCTTTCGAAACACTATCCATAATAGCATATGTAAAGACCAGTGAAATGGCCATTACATGGGATAGAACAAAATTATTGGATTCGCTTGGAAAAATTCTAGGTAAATAGATCAAAAGTTTTAAAAGCGAATGAGTTCTTAACGATTTGATCAAGTTGAATGAGTTTTGGATCTTTTGATTAACCAATAGTAAAAGTGAGAACAATCTCAGTCTTAAGATTCAAATATGAAGAGAGCTAGGCCATCCGAATCAATTGTAAATTACTTCAAAAAGTAGTAATAAACAAAGTTGTTTGATGACCTTAGACATGATCTTGGCCATCTAATTTCTAGCCCAAGTTAAATGCTTATAATAGATGAAACAGGTAGCATCTGATAAAAGATTAGGTGGTTATATATAACTCATGCTTTAGCCATTGAAAGCTAAATGAAAGTTAGTTCTATTACTTAAGGGAAAAATAGTTTGTGCTTTATAATATCTTTCATGCATTGATATTACGAGTTGAATTGGGGTTGGCTCCTTATTGTATGCTTGGAATTTCATCACTTGGGCATACTTGGTGCTTACAGGTTATTTTGTGTATGGGTTCGACCTGACCCTTATCTTATTTGGTTTAGGATTGCACCATCACCAAGATCGTGCTTAACTTGATTTGGTTCCAGTTGTCTCCTGACTAGAGGCTTGCAAATGCTCACTTGAGGTTGCTTGGACCCAAAAGCTTTGCACTTTGGCACAATCTTGGGATGTGGCGATAATAAATTTTTTTTATTATTTTTAATTATGAAATTTTTAACAAATTTATGTTTTTTAATTTAAGCAAAGTTTAATAATTGATTTAACATAAAATTTGACAATGATGCATAAATAAAATTTAATCAAGAAAAGAATGATGAAAAATAGAATCTTATGTTCCTTAAATCAATGAATGATTTATAGGATTTGAAATAGTTAAATAATTGAAAAAGATAGAATCTTATATATTTTATAAATCAAGTAGATGGTTGAATAATATGATGCTTGAGTTAGGATTTGAAACTGAGATGAATTAAGATGTATCTTATAATCAACAAGTTAATTTTTTTTTAATAACAAAAAAAATATTTTCAAATTTGATACGTATATCTTAAATCATTAAAGCTTGTTGAACACTCCAAGATACTTTGAGGATCTTTAATGCAACATCTTATAAAATATATGACTTGTTTTTTCATATATTAATCTGTTTTACATTAAACAAATTCATTAAAATAAAATACTGAATATTTATGATTTAACTAATCAAATATAAAGATAACTTAACAAATATGTATTATATATCTAAAAATTATAAGTAATCCTCATATATCTAATCTTAATACAGTGACCTATCGCATCATATAAATAATCAAAATATAAAATATAAGTACAATTGTTACATCAGTATAATAAAAGAATCTAAAAAATAGCAAAAACACATTTAGAGATAGCATGATATAAATGTGCTTATTATTGAAGTAGATGTAAATCTATAAGTGTGCACAAAATATCCATATGATTAACGATGCACAAAAGATGCATAGAATATCTATCATATTTATTATAAAATTATTATATCTCCATTCTATTTTTATCTAAAAAGTAAAAAAATAAGTTTATCTTTATATGATAAATCTGTTTATAATATCATATTCAATTATATTATGTTATATGTTATTACTTTATCAATCTCTTTATCATAATAATGGAAACAAATGGACTTAAAATTTTTTCTCTAAAAAGAATTTATAATCAAAGTAAAAATTGTTATATTGCTAAATTATAGTTTGTTCACATATATATGATATATTAATTACAAGTAAAATTTGAATTAGTTTCAAATTATTAATTATACATAATATTATAGTTTTGATATATAATAAATATAATATCATTCATAAGTTCAAGACTTTAAGATGATGAATATCTAAATGATAATACATTAAATCTAATTAAAGAATTCTTATTTAATGGGTTTTTTAGACCACCTATGGAATTCTACATAAATATCTAAAACCTACTAATCAAATCAACTTGTAATTATTGCTTATCTCTATTTTTATTTTAACATGTTTAAAATTAATTAAAATCTAAATAAATTTAACTTGTATCAATAATCATATGAAATTTTATCTAATTTTTCTATTTAATTTTTCTTAAGATGAAATTTAATTGAGGGAATTGTTGAAATTAATCAGAGATAAACTAATTTAACATTTTTATAAATCAAAGCCAATCCTAAAATATTACAGATAAAAATATTTTTATAATGAAGTCGGTCAACATAATGTTCATGCCACGTCACTGTAGCAATTATTCAAACTTTGCGGAAATAAAAGAAACAAATTTGTTCAGAAGTCATTTTCTTTGAAAAACAAAAAATCCGTACAACTCCACGTGGCTTGTTACACACCACAAATTTGGTCATTAAGAATGCTAATCATTGATTTTATTAAAATTCTGTTTGTTCTATTTATTTATCATCTTTTAAATCAATTTTTAATTTTTTTTAATGTTAACTTTTAACGAATAATCTTTATTGAAATTTATATTTTGCAACAAAATCCTTTTTTAAAAAAATTGGTAACACTTCTCTGTGAAATCTTTTTGTAAGCATATAATTTATATGAAAACATTATCTTAAAAGAAAAAAATCTAAGAATAATTTTCTAATTTTAATACAAAATCATAAAATAGTTTTGTAACTAATGTCAAATTAAAACTTCAGAATTCTTATATTATATGATTTTATTATTATCTCAAATATTTTTTTAATTATGAGTTTTTTTCAATATAAGAATACAAAAAAAGTTAATAATTTATTCATAAATTTTATTTAGCAAAAGTTTTTTTTTTTTCCAAGGAATGTTAATTCATGTTTTTTACATTTATTTGTTTTTTAAACTAAAGATTTTAATTCAAATGTAAATGCTTAAAAAAAATAACATCCGTTGAGATCTACAAATCGTGATTCATCAACCTGTCCTCAGAAAAAATGGGGAGCCGTGCATGTCTAAACTGGCATCTGACGCGACGTGGCACGCGTCGGGGATCGTAATGCTTCTGCTCTTCCAACCGGCAATCTATGCGATCTATCGATTGCCGCACAGAAGTGAAACAAAGCAGGTGAAGTTTTATCTTTGCTTCAATAGTTTCCAGCCACACCCCCTTATCGAAATTGCTTCAAAGAGTCGCGTTTAAAAGCCGAAACAAACGCACGTTTAAAATTTTCTATTTTCCAAATTAAAAACACCAAAATTCTAAATAAAAAAAATGAAATTAACAATAATAGTATAATTTTTTGTTTCTAGTTAAACTATACATATGATATATTTTTATTATCTCCTTATTTTTTATTTTCTAAAAATGGGGAGGTTAAGCACAAATCTTTGCATTTTAGGGCTATTTGATTAAATCAAATTGAAATAAATCAAAGGTTTAAATTATTATGCATTTGCTTTATATAGTTTTCTGATTATTTTATAGATATTAGATTGGTCAAATCAAGAAGCCGAAGCGTTAAGATATTATCTTTGGACGTAGCCTCACAGACTTAAAAATTTTATAATGGTCGTTAATTAATATAAAAATACTCACAGAAGCCGAAGCGTCTCAAAGGATGCTTATAAGTATTGGTTCACGCGTTCTTCGTACGCAGTGCTTTATGCTCGACTATCAACTTCTTTCCCTTCGTCTTCGTCAACCTTGAGCCTTCGAAGGCCTGCGTAAGATGCAAATCGCTACCATTTAAGATAAAATCTAACTTTTTTTGTTGCTTTCTTTGTAGTGTTTGGTGGGTTTTTTTAATATGTACAGATTAGGAATTGAATTATTTTTTTCAGCGAACATTGCTGCGGAATACCTTCCTCTCTCTTAGATTATTAGTATGCTCGGCATTAAGATTGATGAAATAAGAATTATAGAACAAGGGTTGTCTTTCTCGATGGCGTTATTATTATTTTCTTGGTATTTCAGCTATGGAGAACAACTTGTCTTCCAAGACAGCTACGGAACCTTGCCCGAAACAACGACTTGTTGTGACCAAATATGAGACAAACTCCAGTGAGGCATGTCCAAAGACGGCACCCGCAAGAGCTCGTAGTATAGCAAATTGCACCGTAGCTGAAGAGGAAACTGACTTTAACAAGGAATCATTGCCTTCTCTTGGAGTTGCTGATCCAGATAAGAATTCTAGGAAGCTTTTGATAGAAGAATCTTTGGGTTTTGCTTCTCTATCCATTCATGGAGATACGGTAACCCGAAAAGGGAAGCAAGCAATTTCTTCTTTATTAGATAGCTCCAGTTTAGAAGATGATGATGCACTATTTGAGGAGAAGAACAAAATTCAGGAACAAGTTTCCCATCCACCAAAAGTTTCAGTAAAACTTGGCTGTAGTAACAGAAAAAAGCTTCTTATTCTTGATCTGAATGGAGTGCTTGCCGATGCAGTTAGTACTTATAGTGTTGGCTATGGAGAGCAAAAGGTGTTTAGTGGAAAACAATGTATGTTAAACATCCAAATATTCAATCCTATATATACATATATATATGATTGTAAATTTATTTTAAATATGGCTGACATTTATTTTATGTTTTTCAGATTTTAAAAGGCCATTTTGTGATGTTTTTCTAGAGTTTTGCTTCGACAGGTTTGATGTTGGTGTTTGGTCTTCAATAAGAAGGTATTTGATGGGTATTATTTGATATAAGCTTTCTTTGTTGCTTGTAATTAGAAGAATTATCATACAATCCACTATATAATTGACGGGTTATATCTCTAGACATAATCTTGATGGTGCTGTTGACTCTATTTTGGGAAAGCTAAAGAACAAACTTTTGTTCTGTTGGGTAAGATCTCAGACATTATGTTGGTGTGCTCATTTATTTCTCTTTATTAGTGATATTTTCTTGCTTTGTCTTGGCATTAACATTAGAACAATGTCTTGTACTTTGTTTGTTCTTTTTAGCAATGTTGTTTAGTAAGTTTTTGTTCTTGAATATTACCATGAATTTCCATTCGATTCAACTAACTGTATTAGAAGTTTTTTTTGTAAATTCATATTCTTATTTTTGCATTGGTGACTAAGGTTTAAAGCTTCAAATAAATGTGCTCGATTTGTTTTGGGTTCATTCAATAAAAGTTTGCTTTCGTGATTGTTTAGGATCAATCAAAATGCAGCTATACTGGGGTTAATACCCTTGAGAATCGCCAAAAGCCATTGTTTTTGAAGGAGCTGAAGAAACTGTGGAACAAGGAAGAACCCGGGCTCCCATGGAAGAAGGGGGATTACTCTTCAGCTAATACTCTATTAGTAGATGACTCACCCTACAAGACCATTTGTAATCCTGTAGTTCTCTTAAAACCCATAACGTTTTATATGAAATTTTATGCAACATAGTAATCTGTTTTCTTCTACAGCCACATACTGCCATCTTTCCTCATCCATACCGGTGCAACACTGGAATAGATGCTTCCCTTGGTGAGAGATATCGAACGAATGAGACTATGGTTTATGTTGGTTAAGTTCTAACATTTTGCTTCTTTTGGTGATTCCAGGCCCAGGAGGAGATCTTCGAGTTTACTTGGAGCAGGTTGTTGTTGCTGATGATGTTCAACAATATGTGAAGGAGCATCCATTTGGGCAAGAAGCCATAACAGATTCGAATAAAGATTGGAACTTTTACAGCCAAATCATTAAGAGACACAACAGGATGCACACAGCTTAAGGTTCATCATGTTTGTTGTTGCTTTTTGGAGAATGATGTCATGTTTGGGGAAAAATGGGCCAAGGAGTGTTTTTTGATCGATCTTCTGATGAATTTTTAGTGCTTATTTTGGTTTTGGTAAACACTGGCCACTCTGTTTGTGGATTTTGTGCAAATGTTCTAATGCTGAAGTATTTCATTTCTATTTTGGTTACTATTGAAATATTTATTGGCAATCAAGAAAATTTTATTTATATGTTGTAATATCATTTCACTTAATCAAATTGCTTTTATAATTTAATTACTATTTTGATCAATGATTGTATAGCTTTTGACAAAACTCAAAATGTAAATTAGAATAATAACATTATAAAAAATTTCTTTGTTAGAGAAGAAAGATTTCACTATTGTTAATGTTAATGTGAAACATAGGTAGTTCAAGATAAGCTATAATTATCATTTCATCATATTTACAACTTATTACTAATTATTATTAAAACTACAGCACATGTAGAAACCTCGTCCATGTTTCTCAGGCACTGTGTTAGATGAGGAGGAAGGAGATGTTTTAACGTCGGCAGAATTCATTTCAGAATCGAACACATTCGCAGGGGTCTCTGGTTGAGCTGTTTGCTCTATTTTATCTGGTAACCATGGCCTAAAGAGTCCTTCGTTTCCGCTTGACCGCGCATTTCTTGAAGTTGTTTCCCAAGAAGAAAGATGGTCTCCTGGCATTCAGCAAGCTTCACAGCTGCTGCAGCTATATCAATATCCTGTGATGTCAAATTACATGAATAAGAAAATTTAACATCTACAAAACCTTCACTAATATTTTTTAATTCCTGTTATGCAATAAATCATGTTAAAATTTCTAGTTATTATGATCAAGGCAAAGATAACAACTCCTTGAAGTGGAAATTGTATATATGATTATAATTTTATTGATAATGTTCTAAATCTAGTGCACTTACTGGACCTTTTTATTCTAAAAACAAATCTTACAATTTCTCGGTTATCATTGGGAGATTAAGCCTGGCAATGGTCAATCTTGACCCTATTTGAGATCTGATCCACAAAAATGACCAATCGGATTATTTTTCAAATCAGATAACTTGACCAAATGATCCAGTCCTCTCTGTTTACCCCTAGTTTGGCAGACTTGGAATGGTGGGGTTAACTTAAACCCATGAGGACTGCCAAACAGTCTGTAAACCGAGCTTGGGTTAAGACAGTTTTAGGAAAATCCCCATCTGGTTAACCCCATTAACCCTGTTGGAATGCTACTAGGCTTCTCATCTTTAAAGATAGGAACTTGCAAATACATTGCCATGAACTCTATTCATTAATGAGCAGAATTTTAATCTAATGAGTATGACAAACTGATTCATTGAGGACCTTAATTTACTTTTTAATTGCTAATGATTCTTAGATTCAAACTTTTCATTGGACTACTACACTACTAACTAATATACTTATTTGTTGATGAAATCACATTTAGTACCAAGTTTACTATCTTTAAATGGCATGTAAATAAATTGCCATTGACTATGCATTAATGTGCAAATTTAATGAGTAATTTAATTACCTATCCTAAATCTCTTGATATATTTTTATTTGCAATGTCTATTAATAGCTTACAAATTGAGTCATGGAGGGCTTTAGTTTATTTTTGACCGCTAATGATTCTTAGCTTCAAACTATCCATGGAATGCTAATCCACTAATTAATATACTTATCACTCGATGAAACCACTTTTAGTCACCAAGCCTCCAATCTTTATAGATAGAGGCCTGGACTCTTACATTAATGTGCAGAATTTGCCAAATGTTGACATTCATGACGATTAAACAGCAAATTAATAAATCCCTGCATCCATGCTCTTTAAATCAAGTTGTGTTCCTTGTACAATGGATTGGGTCCCTTTGAAGGTCATGTCTCTAAAGCCTGCAGTAATGTTGGGGGTGTTATGTATGATTTGACTTATGAGAACAACATGAGATATTAACTTATTTATTTTACTTTTATGGAATTTTGCAATAATATCCATATTGGTATTGCCCTTGACTTAGAGTTTGTTGTTGCATATGGAGTAAATTAGTCATTGTTATTTGGGTTTCACCTCTCACTATATAAAAAAAATCATTTCACGATCTCTCTTTTTATCAGTCAATCACTACAATATGCCTTATCAATTTATATCCTCGAGTTAAAAATCATTTGACTACCATTACTTAAGGTTTAAACATGAATCTGAATACAGGATATGATGGAGACAAAAGTGGAAGTTGCAAGTCACAATAATTGAGGTAGCAAAACCTCATAAAGGAGATTTGTACCATAATAGTCTAGAACTTGATTTTAAAGATTCTTGGTCTTACCTGTTGGGTATTTGTATCATCAGCATTTGAAGGAAATGAGCAAATTGACAGCTTCATGTTCCTGCAGAAAAGGGAAAAACGTTAATTTAATAAACTAAAGCAGAAGTTAAAATCTCCATCATATGCTTTACAATGTGTCAAATGGAAAACTACCAACTAGAATGGGAACCGAAGCACATAAATGCAAAGTTCAACCCTCAATTAGATGCAAAAGGAATTCAAGACTCTCCATACAATTCTAGAAAATGAAGAAATAGCATACGAGAAACCTAATACCAACCTTTCCATCTGTTCTTGCAATTCACTGTATTTTGCTAAATTTTCTTGGTGGCTACACCTTTCTACCTGAAGCTCATTAACCAAGCTTTGAGCTTTTGCATCAAGACAGTCTATTTGAACCTCCAATTCCTCCTTCAAGGATTCTAACTTTCGGTAGGATTCAACCATGCACTTCAATTGAGTCTCAGCCAAGCTATTGGATTTCCTACAAGAAGCTAGCTCTGATTTAAGCGCTGAGAGTTGCTGCTCAGTTTCTATCAGATTAAAGTTCGTCTGGTTTAGCACTTCTTTGCAGCTAGATAAATCTATCTCCAATTTCTCTTTCTCCAGTTTAATGTGCTCAAAATTCTCTAAGGACAATGTCAGCGGAATGTTCTTTGCCTCAAAGCTATCTTTTGTGGGCTCATGCTGAGTCACTTCATTTTCCGACAAGGTTTCTTTGTCTATGCATTCAGGACCATTACTATGCCCTTCATTGCCCTTTGTTTTCCACATCCTGCACCCAATATCATTGGCTTCACATAATATACGTGATAAAGCAAGAATGAAATCATACAAAGTTATTTCCATAGACATGACTCTATGTGTAAAGGTAGAGAACTCCTCAATTCTCTGAACTAGCCCTTCAGAATAATTAGAGTCAGCTTGAATTTCCTTAACAGCTTTACCAAGTGATAGAACAAATTCTAGAATATGAGAGATGGCAGCCTTCATTTGTTGATCTAGAAAAGAATTACTTTTAGTGCACCGAAAGTCATCCGGTTTCAACAAGATTCCACCACCAGTACTTTCCTGCATGCCTGTGTGACCACTGTTTAGATCGGCCAAATCATCTATGGAGTCAGGTGCCTCTTTGAACAACTCTTTGTGTGCATCCAGAACGATATTCCAAATATCATAGAAAATGTTCATCATATCAGTGCCATGGGCATTAGCTTCAAGTACCGAAGTAATTCTCAATTTTAGCTTCAAGAGCTGAAGAAGTTTTTCATTTAAACCAAGCTGTTCAGTTGACCTTGTTGACGAATCAGAACCTATGCTTTTTTGCTGATTGTGGTCAACTTCATTCACACAAGGAAAAGGAGCAGTCTCTATCTGTGAAGTTTTAGAATTACTAGACATGTTGATACTTCCATTGCTCCTTATAGGCAAACATGCTAATCTCTCCATCTCCAAAAAGTCATCCATAAGTTCCATATGATTTGACTTCTCACCTTTGTTAATCATGTGAACAAGTTTCTCTTGGTTACAGTATGAGTGCTCTGAGATACGTGCAGCGGCTGAAGATTCAGAACACCTTTCTTCATCTATGCCATCTTTGGGCGTGGAGACAAAGCAAGGTAAGTTAATTTCAGTCCCAAAATGTAGCTCAAAATTTGGCTTTGGAGGGCCATTTTGTTGAATCAGAGCTAGCACATGACTTTCCATTTGGTGAAGTTTGTTGCCTTGTTTAGAGCAGATGTTTCTGGAAGCCTGTAGCTCACTGTTGCGCTTTGACAATGTTTCCTTAAGAATCTTTATTTCTTCCTCCAAAGCCAGCAACTTTGAAGAAAGAAACTCATTTTCTTTGCCAAGCTTCTGAATAGATTCAAGGGTAAATTCAGAATTTAAGAAATGCTGTGGGGAAGAACCCTTTGCAGGAGACCTTTGAAGTCTATCTTCACCATGTTTTCTGCCTAAGCTTTCAACTTCTAACTTCATTTGAGCTAATGCAGCTGGCCCTGGCAACTTCTTTCGAACAAGAACACGTAATCTTTGACATTCAGCTTCTAGCTTCGTAATCCTTTTAACATCCTCAAAGTGCCGCTTATTTGCAGCTTCTGCTGACTTCATGCACATGTTTTTTTCTTCGTTACGGATCTCCAGCTCGTTGGAGATAACATTAAGCTCGTACTTAATCGAACTTATTTCTTTTTCACATGAATACAAATCATTCTTCAGCATTTCAATCTGAGAATCAGCCTGAAACTTTTCTTCACTAGCCTTCATCAGCAAACTAGATCGTTCATGGAACGATCTTGAAAGTTCTGAATTTTCAACAGACGCCTTCTGTAGCTCTTCCTCAAAATGTATTATTCTCGTATCAAGCTCGACCTTGAACTTTTCTAACTCCTTTGTCTTTGTATTGACAACATCTTGTAACTTCTGTTGACTTTCTTCCTTTATGTCCATCATCTGTTTCATGGACTCCTTTAGAGCATCATCAAGATTTAATGCTCTTTCTTCAGCAGAAACTTTCAGCAACGTGACCGACTCCAGTTGCTTTTTTAGGACTAAAGCTTCAGCCTCAGCCTTTTCCCAACCTAAAGCAAAAAAAGTTAGAAATCTAGAAAATTAACTAGAATTTACCTACCATTTCATGCAACTTAAAAGAAGGTTATCTTGCAAGATATTAACCCAAGTGTGCAGAAAGAAACAAATTAAAAGTTTTATGGCAATCCATTTACTGTTCATTGTGAACTAATAGTAAAATCCGCTTAAAGAGGAAATAGATGCCTGAGACTGCTTCTTCTGCAACTTTAGCATGTTGTTTTACTAGATCATCCTTCACAGTCATCTCTGATTGGGTGGACAATAGTTTTTCATTTAGAATCTTCACTTGATCTTCCAATCCAGAAAGAAAAGCATAAGACTCAATGGTAATCTGTACATATTTTGCCCTCTTTGCATCATCCTACAAAGCATATAGTGAAAATTAGAGGATTGTATTTGAAGGTAGTATCAAACAGAAAAATGATTCAATAAATGTAAATTTTATTTAGAAATAAATAACTTACAAGGTAAAAGGAAAATAAGATACATGCTTATGGTGCACAGGCATGGTGCTTATTTCAAAGAAAATGTTGTAGAATATATCGAAGGCGTGCTTAACTTCTGTACAAACATTGTGTTTTTGCACCAAGAAAGATATTTGACATCAACCATAAAGATCTGTATAAACAGAAGCACGAGCGAATTTTGCAAGAACTTTTAGCGGTGCTGCCAATATTTTCAACGCATTCCTTTCTAAAGGAAATTGACACAACAAAACATAGACTCCAGCCACTTGAAAGAAGCATAGGTGCTAGTAAATTCTTTTTCAGATGTTTGATGATGATTCAAATGATCTTTTTGTCAAATTTTGAGATATGTCTTAATATTGATTAATCTGGTTTTGGATTAAAATATAGTTTATTGAAGGTAACAAATATAATATATGAATATTTGATTTTGAGTTTATTATAACAAATTAAATATGTGAATAAAAATATTTATTTGTTCAGAAGTTAGATGCATCTTAAAATTTAATGTTTTTAGGATTTGTTACTTGAATATACATTTGATGATTATTTAAATAGCTGATATATAATGGAGGAAATCCATCTCAATTGCACTAAGAAGAGAATTAAAAGTTTTGTTCAATGAGAAAAGTTAGGATTTCTTTGAGATGATTGTTTGTAGTTGCAGAGTTGGATTCATAACCTTCTGCCAAGGTTGTGACTTTGACAAAAATGTAAGTCAATTGAGTTATTATCTGAAATTTTTTTATTAATTTATCAGCAAATCAAGCTGTTGATCTTCCTCATTGATTTAGAACTTCAGACCCTTGGTGTATCATTGGATTAGTTTTCTTATCTTTATTTGATAAATTTTCTTTAGTAGAGAAATATTTTAAAGGACTTCTTTTATAATGAGAATTTAAATATATTTTATGGATTCAAAAAAGGTATTATTTACTCTATTTTATATATCACCATTATGACTTGTTTCTTAATCAAATGCCCTCATCTCTTATTGCCATAAGCCTAAGTTGTGGCCAAACCACGATCTTTTTATTCTTTATTCAAGCTTGATCACTTTAGACTTTATTGGTAAGGTAAAGTTGGGTGGGTGCAATGCATACACTAATCCAAAAGTCTAAATTTGTAGACATTAGACTATATACAACACACTAAAAAGGCTCAGGTTGGACCCAATACACAAGTGACTTTGATCAACCCAAAAATCCAAGTTTATGGGTTAGTGTTTTTACTTTATATATAAATATCACAATTTGGCAATAATCCATACATACCCAATAGCTCTCTTCTATCACATGAATATCCCTCAATGTTGGCATACCTACTTTAACAGAAGTCTTTTTAACCCATTAAGCGCATACATCATAGATTTTGTCAATCCATCAACTCTCACGTACTTCTCGACAATCAATTCCATCAAACCACAACCATAGGCTGTATCACCTATCATCATTTCTATCTCATTGATGGTTTTATCGAACAATCACATCGACTCTGCCAAACATTATCAGTTTTGTCAAACCATTATTATTAGCTATATTGTTTCATTGTTTTTATAGCCCATCATTAACCATAACCAAACCATCAATATCAACTTCGCCATCAAAGATTCTATTGAACTAACATCAAATCTAGTAATCTTAGCAATCTCCTCCACACATAATAATCCCCTCTATATAAAATCTACTCCTCTAATGGAAGCATTTTTAACCCATCAAGTTCATGTATCATAGGTTCTGTCAAATATTCATCATTGACTTCGCCATCCATCATCGACTTTTCCATCAATAACTCACACTATAGGGGTTTATGTTAAACTTAATACACAAGTGAAACCCATCAACCCAAAAAGAAAAGCATATGAGTTAAGGCCTCACTTGTACATCAACAATATAACTTGTTTTTATTAAATATCTAATGTGAATTTTTTTAAAGCATACCTTAACAAATCTTCTACTGAATTCAAAACCATCCTCCTCCAAAGGAAGCCATTTTAACCATTAATTGCATGCACCATTTACTCAGTTGAATCATCACTTTTAACTCTATTGTTCATAAGTTGGCTCTGTTAATCCATAACCATTAGCTCCTCACCCATTGTGAGCTTTAACTTATCAAATTTATATTGATGGCTTTGTTGACCATTATATGACTAGGGGCTATACCACCCATTGCCACTAAGTATTGTACGAAACTGAATAGGATAAGAAAGAGGAAAATTAGATTACACAATACGATAGTATTACATCGTACAATACGATGATCGTATAAGCAAAAATCATATGGAGTCAGATTTGATCATAAGGTATGACATCATCAATCGTACTAGTGTGATCAATTTAGTTAAGTATGAGTAATGGATCCTAAGACTCATCATACACATACAAAAAAGTTAATCATATAAGTATGATAAGATGAATAATAGCATTGTATATAAAAAATCGGTTTACAAATCAAGAAGTATATGTATTATAATATATCGTATAAGTACGATGGTGAAATCGTATAAGTACGATTAAAAGAAATTATAATAGACGAAAGTAAAAAAACAGCATCGTACAGTAAGAAGCAAAGTTATAGTACAGTACGAAGTTGTACAGATGAAATATTTTTAAATTCAAACAATGAACAATTGCACGAAATACTGTAGAAAAGTATTCAATCAATAGCAAACCGTCATAATATGAGAAGAAAAGAAGGTGAGGGTAATTCATGGCTGTTGAAGGGAGTAAATGGGGTGGAATGCAAAAAGGGTTGTGGGTTGCGTATAAAAGAGAGTGAGGCTAAGTTTGGAAAAACTTTTTTTTGGGAGAAACCAGTGTGATTATCTTCTTCTAAGTGCATAAGAGTGAAAGGAAGAAAGAAAGGAAGAAGCTTCAAGAGTTTGGAGGGAGTTTGAGAAAAGTTAAGCTCGCAGCAAAGACAAAATTGAGAAGTTCTAGGAACGGGTACTATAACACCAAAGATAATTAAACAAATATTTAATACTTGGAGAGACCACTACACAAAACTTAAAGGTAGAAAAACTTGACTATGTGCATATATCTTGATAATTGATATATGTAGGTTAGAGGCTTTAAAATGAAAACGATATTTGGCATAAGCTTATGGATAGTTGTATAGAGTAGTTTGTGCTTATAGTTGATAGATGATGTGTTACTTGCTAGATAAGTAGGACTTTAAGGGATAATCACATATAAAAATCTTGAAAATGTTTGATTTCATATTGAACTGAAACGTTTGACATATACTGATTTTTTACATAGTGTTAGAGCGTGACACATTAAGTTGCTTAGTTGCAAGCTTTATCTATACTTTCATGCCAACGTATTAATGTTTACAATGAGTAAAAGAAATGTCGAGTAAAATATTACTTGTAATGATAGCTAAAATAAAGGAAAGATAAGCTTGTAGAAAGAGAAAACGAAAGTTAATCTTTAAAGAAGTTGGAAAAATAAAAAGTGAATAAACAAAGTTTATAAAATGATAAAAAGTTAAGAGATTTAGAGCCTTTATAGGAAATTTTCTTGTATTCTTTTGCTACTCACATGCTCTTTTATATTATTTTACTTGCAAAAGACTTGTGCATATAATTACCCAAATATTGTCTTCTTCATATATATGTACATATTTTTTTTACTGAGTCAATGTTAATTGACTTAATCTATTTCTGACTTAATATTTTCAGGTCAAAATAAACCATGACATAGAGATATTCAAGAGAGTAATAAGGACTAGATCATATTGGCTAGTACTACATGATATTTTACTTAATCATCTAGTTTGTAGTAGTTATACTAATATTTCTCATGTGATAATGATAGACACATAATAGATCTCTTATCATAATATTGGTTTATACTCTATTTATTTTAAGCAATATATAAATAAAGACAAGTTTAAAGACACTAGATATTTAAGTGTTTTAAATGTTTTCTCTATTGAAAACGTGCTTCCAATGTAAAACCATTTAGAAAAATAAAAAAAATAAAAATAAAGAGTATTTAATTAAAAAAGAGTTTTATAATCAATTCTATTTCATCATTTTATAAAAAGAAAATTTTCATATATTGAAAAATAAAAGGAAGAAAAGTAAAAGAACTAGATGATATGGAACAGTAATTCAGGTAAGGCTAGGTCACTACATTAGCTCTATCAAACCAAAATTATCAACTTTTCCTCCTTTGTTCAATCAACCAAACCAGCAAATTCAGCTATGTTATCATTGAACAATTACAATTAACAATACCAACACCTTTCGTTATGCCATTATTGAACAATTACAATTAACTTTGATACCCCATTGGTACTAAAAAATCATCACCAATCAACTCCATCGCCCTACCATTTTTGCAACATCACTTTGTCACAAGTAACTATGTTAGGCTTTAATAGCACTCATTAGGAGAGGAAAAGCTTAATGATCCAAGTTGAGCTCACTATGCAAGAGAAACATATCAAACCAAAAGATCAATCTTGTGGATTATTTTCTTCCACTTCTCTCTTTGATGCAAAGATCTCATCAATCATTTGTACCACTATTAAACTCTTTGATCTTGTGACTTTTGAGTTCTCATTGGATCTCATATGAAACTTCACCATTTGAAATCTCTGATGCCTGAACCAAAGATATTGCAAGATATACCAAAATGCAGGTCTCTAACTATGCAATTCTCACATAAATGCTTAATAATCTTGATCTATTATTACAAATACCATCATGTTTCACTAAACAATAAAAGTCATGTAGGACTTTCTTTGCCCCACATGCTTTCAAGATTATAACATTTCTTGGTTATGCACCTTTACTAACATCTACTACTTGCAATAAGATGATAAATATGTTCAAAATCATTATAATACATTAAAAGACAAGTGGAGTGAATTTTTTCAATGTCATCCATTTACCATTGATTCCACAACTTGGCAAAACAAAATGAAGAGTTTATTGTGCTTTAGGCTACATTTGTCGCCTCAATGTATTCAAACATAGTTGATGGCCAACTCTCTGATTTGTAATATTTCGACAGCCCTTGCCCATGTTTTATAAGTCATTGAGCTCTCTACTCCATCCTCCTCAAGTCTTGAACATAGAGCTCTTGCTGTAGTTTCTAGAGATGGTTGTGTTAATCATGCTTGTAATGGTCACGGTGGCAAACAAGATCATGATTACAAATCCTTTCCACCATTGTAGCATTGTCAAAAAACTAATCACTCATCCAATTATTGTTTGGAAAAGTTTCATTATCTTATGGATGTTCAACATGATACTACTCCTAGTTTTGATTCTAATACAAGCATTTATGGTGAATATCATACACCACATTCAACAACCTTTTGCTTCATATAATATTTCTACTTCGGTTGCAACTATTCACTTTGGCATGTCTTGAGTCTTAAATTTCGATGCACCCACATTCTAAACTCATGGTGTGACAATTAAAGAGCAAACCAGTAATTCTTGATTGAAAGTGCCAAGTTTGTTATTCATGATGCTACCATGATATTTATATGCAATAACAAAAGCACAAAAGACATCAAACAACATAATTTGAAAAGAACCAAGCAAAAGAAAAAAGAGGAAGGATGCTAAATCCTACAAACTTGACAAAAGAAAGATATCCTTTCTCCCTGCTAATTCCCTGTTCTTTTATTGAATGACTGCTGGGATTAGACAAGGGTACACTTACAGACTCAGCCAAAGTTGCTGCCCTTCCATATGTCTTCTTCTTCCATGGCCAACTATGCCTATCCATTACATGTACCTGCTGCAAATGACAAATCAACGCAGATTTATATAAATAAAGCAGTTTAACTAGAAATTGATGAAGTGGATACTTTTGAAAACCTCTATCTGGTTTCCACAAAGAATCCTTTTATAAGGGTTGAAAAAAACTTTATTCTTTCAAGCTTTAATCCCTTTTGGCAAAGTTACTATCAACAACACAACAAGAAACAGTGTGATAATTAAATCATTAGCATCACTACTCATAGAAAAAAAAATCAAGAAAGGTTATTTAAAGCCCATGGTTTGATTTGAATTTCTGACCACCTTCTGAATTGCCAGAAGCAAATAATCTAAAAGTTTATGAAGTAAATTTCAACTAAATACAGTGACTTTAAGCTATCATACATTTAGTACAGCACTGCACATAATCCAAAAGCTTATCAGTTCTTCATTTCTGGCATTGTGAGCTTTAATTCAATTTCTGTTTTCTGGCCATGCTAATCAATGCTTCTTTGCCTCTTCAAAAAAATTTTTACAACATGAGTTAAAAAGATAAATGGTGCCTCAAAACTCTAAATTTTGGTGATGGGATGATAACTCGTCAAAGCTCTAAAATAATTCTTCTAATGATTACAATAGACAAGGGTTAGTGCAATTCTACATCAAGCAGAAAGTATGGGTGTATAATTCTTGTAAAAATTGATCAACTAAGGAACAAGTATGGGTGTACATTATTAGTTTGGATCTTACTATGAAAGTTATAATTGTTAAGCTTATAGAGTAGTGAATACCATAAAAAGAGAGTGAATTGTGTGATTACAAAAATGTTAAAAAACTTTTCTTGTTGTTGAAAAAATCTTGTTGTGATGATAATGGTTATGGTAACAAAAACAAAACAAATAGAAAAGTATATACATGGTTTTTAGATGGTTTAGCCAAACCCATGCCTACATTTATCCGTAGTCGATTTAATCAGGCTTCTGTTAAAAGCCACCCTCTTTCGTCGCAGTTAATAAGGATAAATCGTACAAATAACCACTCCTTTTTGCCTCAGTAGGTAGGGATAAATTGTATACAAATGATTGTCAAAGGAGACACCAATAACAACTACTCAAAGATGTTATAATAGTTAAAAGAAAAAGAGTATAACACTTGAAATTGTTTGGTACAATAACTTATATTTTAAACCCTTAAATGACAAGTGACAAAATAACTTAAAATGATAAGATCAAAATTATCAATGCAAACAAAAGCAAGATGAAACAAAACTAAGCTTAAATATATTACAATTAATGCGCAATAGCCACAAACGAGAGTGCAAAGAGAAAATTTAATCCTTGTTCAAAGTACTTGCAAAATAATTCATCAGCTTATTTTAGTTTGAATCCACTCCTATTTATACTACTCAAGTTCTCATGACATATTGAAGTAATTACAGCACCTAAAATTACAATCCCAAAACTATTAAACTAACTATTATAAGTTTTAACTACCATTCATATAAGTAAGATAAGAGGATCATACTAGAGTTATAGACAAATATAACTGATCACCCAAGAAAAGTTTATCTAACTAATTAAAATTTGCTAAAATATATCATACGAATATGATTAAACACATTGTATTATATGATTGTCACTTATTATACGTTCTCAAGTTCTATTCTCCGTACAAAGTGATCACAGAGAATATATAAATAGAAATAGTTATATCCTTTAATCTACTTACTAGCTCTTAAGATTATACATGTCCAATAAAGGGACCATATATATGCAATGTAGTGACTGCTCTCAGGTATTTTACTTTCTTGACTTTTAAGTTACTTTAAGATTATAAAAGTATGAAGATAAAAATGTCAAACTTAGGTTTTTTGTTAATTTATTCTAGAGTCTTCATACGAGTACGATAAGTTTATTGTATATATACGAAGGTGCAATAGTTATATTATTCAATTCATTATTATTGAGTTGTACATGTACAATATAAATGTTGTACTTATATAATGCTATTACAGCATTCTGAGAAGAAAATACTATCGTACAAACATGAGGACTTTGTATATGTGCAATATATTAGAAAGCTTAGTACTTAGAACACATGATGAAATTGTACATGGCCAATACTTTGCACAATCGAGTTCACGCTTCTTGGTTTTAACCTCAACAACTATCGCACTTGTATGATAAAACCAATGTATATATACAATGTCTACACAGTTTTGAATTATACTTAAGAAGTAAGAAAAAATGCAAACCACACAAGCATGATAACTAGTATCGTATCGTATGATCATTAGATAGTAAAGAACAATGTTTTGAATCAATTTGATTTCTTAACCCTCATGAACTATTTTGAGTTCAAGATGTTTTATATCTCCACCATTGATAATGTAGTAAACGAGAAAGCTCCAAACAATTTAATCACACCATCTAAAGCAAGTCCACACAACTCCCAAACCAGCAATTGAGCCAAGTCTTTGAGCAAAGTCACTAAGCTTCAATCTACATTAGCCTTGCTTCTTCGCAATCAGTGACTGCAAATTCTCATCAATTAAAACAACCATTAGTTAACACGAGCTTAATTTTATAACCATCAAATCTCATGAGATTAACAGTGGTAATACCATAAACCACATTAAATTACCTTTTGCGTTAAATAATGTT
Source organism: Vanilla planifolia (assembly GCA_023846275.1). NCBI lineage: Eukaryota > Viridiplantae > Streptophyta > Magnoliopsida > Asparagales > Orchidaceae > Vanilla > Vanilla planifolia. The sequence continues at coordinate 4,993,541 of CM043875.1, read as the reverse complement.
TCTATTTTTGTAGTAGTTGCTCTAATATGTGAAGCAATAATGTGAATTCTTTGATAGACAAGCACTAAGAGTGGTGCACCTGACCCTTGACAAAAATTATAGCTTTTAATGTTACCAAAGAGAAAAAATCAATTGTAAATTACTTGGTTTAATTGGCGTTCATTCGTTATTTGGGCTCTATCTCCAACTTCCCAAAAAAAAAGAACAAAAAAAAGCTGACTCTTTCCAACAGTCCCCCTTTCCAACCTCGACAAATCGTTTGGCTAGTTATAGTTAGCATGCAAGTGTTAGGCACAGTGGAACCCACCACCTCAATCTTTTAAAGAAAATAGGAGAGGGCATTTGTGCCCCCTTATATTTCATATCAACCAAAAGTTAAAGAACATAAATGTCTTTTCACATATGAACTATTCAAAAGTAATTTCATAACTTCTTTTCAAGGACATTTTACCAAACATAACTCTATTTAACAATCACTTTAGAAAGATTATTTTTCAATATCTTTTCAGTAACTCCATTTTAAATAGTAACAATCACACCAAATGGACACTTGCTGAAAGCATACATTACTGATTGCAATCTACCGAACAACTTATAAGCAGTAGGAAAACAACTATAAGAAAATACTTGAAAACTAGTGACACATGAATAGCACTTGAAGATCACCGAAGTTCAAAAAAGTGATGAAATTCCCCGAAAATTGCCAAAAGAGGTAAAGATGGATGAAATTTGTGTCGTCATCAACATAGAATATAAAGAACAGTACAATTTATATTTGATTAATGTCCATGCCTGAGTACATCTCACAGTTATTCAGTACTTAAAGCCATTGTTGCTTGAACAGTCGAACACCTACAAACTCCATTATAGAAGCGAAATTCATAATTGAAATTGAAGCTTAAATTTCTCATCGACCATCTCTATGATCGCGTTAGCAACACGATATGACATCTCACTTTAGCACTAAATGAACTTTAAATAGCCTGTAGTTTGGCGTATCTACTTTAATACTATAATAACTGATCGTACATTCTCAGCCAAAACCTAACAAACCAAGGAAAAATAAATGAATCCTTGAGCAGGTTACCTCCTTTTTATACCGGCAAATCGTAGATTCCTCCTGAGTAGAGGGTCCGCAATTTCGCAATAAGTGACACTCGTTGAGTTCTCCCCGTTAAACGAATGAAAACCTCAAAAACAGATGGTTTATGGAAGGAAGAAGAAACCGCATCGGAACCTCAGGGACCTAAACAAAAAGTAAAGGTATTGTTAACTGTCGAATCCCTATCCCTCCATTGGCAGATGGTATGCCATAATGAAAAGAGCTTAACCGGATTGAATGTAGCTCCCATATGCAAATTGCACAACCAAGTTCCTTTATCCCCCAAACAATATCGCAGAACCGAACAGCTTCCCTCCTTTCTCCCTTCCTTCCAGTTCAGCTCCAACACAGCAGAAGCGTTCAGCTCTCATAGAAGAGAGTGGATGGGAGCTAACTACCAAGAGAGAGAGATAGAGAAGAAGAAGACAGACGAACTCTTCGACATTGACAGCAATCGGATTAGGTGAGCGTACATAAAAGCTGGACGTTGGAAAGGGGCGAAAGATGCCGCGTTCGTTGCTAACGAACGAAAGGCATTTAAGCATGCGTAAAAAAAATATCGAACTTCTTCGTTGGATTTCAGACAAGTGTTTTGCTCAGGTTCTGAAGACGCCAGTTGCTCAACGGCAATTACGATATTTACGATTTTATCCCTATTTTAATATTTTCTTTCATGCACAAAATTATGTTATGCTTGACAAATTGTCATTTGAAAAATTACTGCTTTATAAGATAGTAATTATTCCCTTTTTAAATTTTAGTATTCTAAAAAATAAAATTGTTTACAAGATATTAAAAAATAAAAATTCTAACTTGATGAACAGTCGTTTTGTATTATTGTTGGTGATGTCAAATCTTGCTAATATAAATTAAATCTTGATTTCAACTAAATTTATCTTTAATTTCTTTAAGATAATCTATACTCAAACCCACTAAATCTAAGATAAATTATAATGAAAATACAATATTAGTAATAATATAAATATGTCAAAATAAAATCATTCTTAACTTTAATTAGTATACATGTACTAAAATTTTGTTTTTTTTTTTTATTTTACTAGAATTCAAAATTGGATCATTATCATATTATGCAATCTTAATTAATATGAGTCTCCATAGAAACCCTCAAAAGTCTAACAGATTGTTTTCACCCAAAAAAAAAAATTCATTAGACTATCAAAGTAGTGATTGTAAAAATAAATTAATTTTCATGTTTTATTTTAATACATAAACTTGTGGTTTAATAACCACGTGACAACAATTACAGCAAGGGAATGAGTCCTATTTCAGTAATATTTTGTCATTATCTTTAGAGAAAAAATAATCATTTTTTTTTTTCTAAAAACAGCTCTTGAGACAACGATACAATCATAATAAATATATGTGCACGTGTATGCTCTCCCAAATTTATCCAACAGGTTCTAGTCTGTCCAGCTGGCATTACCGATTTTGAGGAGGCTCGACGTTGAACTAATCATCTTAGATAATAAGGGTAGATTCGGCATTTTCAATAAAAAAAAAATTGAACGGGATCAAAAAACATCTACAAAGTTACCACACAAAACAAAAATAAATAAGAATAAAAAAAAAAGAAAAGGTAAATGCCAAAGGGCCAGCTAATGAAGCACAAGACAAGAATTTGACAGGTAGCTTAGCTAGCTGTTACGCACAAATTTTATTCGTTGTTCGTGTTGTTATTTAAGAAAATTAGTTATCGAAAACAAGCTAAGATTCTCAAATAGCCTTAACTCCAACTCTTCAATATCTTTCTTGAACTCAATATTAAAAAAGATACCTGAGTATAGTTTCTAACCTCAACCAACTCGATATATATATATATAACTCCTGCAACCTAATTGAACCAAGAACAGTTAGAAGAAAATAGAACTTAAATTAGTGAGGAGATGCAGAATTAGGAGCCAAACTTGCTGACGAGCATGTTTAATGCATGGGGGTTCGAGACGCTCGAGCACGAACCGGAGTCTTGGAAGGGCTCACTCTGACAATTATCAAGAGTAAGAACAAAAGGTTGGGTTAAATACCAAGTGTTGAACAGTTTGATCAGATGTTTACCGCAATGGCAATGACCCCATTATAGCGCCACTACAGTTGAGAGCAGCAACGGCACTCTCGGCCTGCACAAAAGCAACAATTAAAGGATGAAACAAGCGCAAAGACATAAAGGTTGATCGATCTTGGGCGCAACAGAAGATGATATCATCCTAACAATTAGACCATTGAAAAATGATGCCATGGTCTTACTTATCATGTATTAAATGCCTTTTGCTTCAAATTCATTCAAGTAGAAGATGGCTTGAGCAAGTACTACAGCAGTTCATATCAGTGAGTTCAATATCATTGTAACTCAATAAGAAGATCTACTTGAAATAAGTTGGCGTTATAAGAAACTTGTGATTTGATTTCGAGTAATAACGATCACAAGAGAAAATGCATTAGTCTTCAATCACTATCTTAAGTACAGAAAGGCAATACAAGGAAAACAGTTCAAAAACCAAATCAAGGTTTCAAAGTGAACTTTATTGGAATTGTGACAACAAGTATCAAAGAAAGATTGCAAGAACTAAAAGCACAAGAAAAATCAAAACCATAAAAGAAAGAAGACTATTAATCAACCATTGAAAAAGATTTACAAGATGCATTAGTCTTAAACATCGATACTTAGTATAAAATTTGAACTTTGACTCGAAAGTATCTTTTCACTCTACCCCAATGCAATCAAGTTAGAGAGGAATAACACAAATGCTCTTTTTATTAATAACTCCACCAATGCAATGATTTATTTTTTGAAAAATGAATATAAATATTTCCATACTTTTGCAAAGTGAATGTCTAAGATTGAAACTAAAACAAGCTTGAAAATAAATGGATGAAATCTGATGATATGATAGTAACAACTTCAAAAATTTGTGTGTAGATCATGGCATCAAGATAATTAGAATAATACCAAACAAATATTAGTAAAATGAAATTACTGAGAGGAAAAATAAAATTTATTGAAAGTATTATAACCATGAGAATCCATCTTTAGATGACCCTTGCTCTTCTGAACTGATACAATTAATGCAACAACATCCAGGGATGCTCCACTTTGCAAAAATTCAATTTATTAGAGGCAAAAAGGAAGAGAAATTTCTCATTTAAAATTTTTTCCTTATACTTCTTATTTGCATATGGAAGTTGAAAAAACAAATAAGCTTAATATCAAAATAGTGACTTATAATTTCTTTGCATAGAAAGGCAAATATATGTATAAAAATGAAAAAATATTTTGAATTATTCAAAATATTAATAAATTTATATTTTTATATTAGTTTATGTATTATATCAACTAAATAAAATTTAAAAATAAAATAAAGAATATAACATTTAAATATAAATCAAATTATTTATCAGTATTTATTATTAAAATTTTCAAATTTTATCTTTGATTAATGTTCATTTTAACATTAAAGTAAAACAATATATAAGGAACATAATATAACATTGACTTTACTTACAATATATATTAAGAAAATACAAAAACTATTTTAGAATTAAGATATAGAAATACTTGAAAATCTAATACATTTCCTATAAAAATGAAACACTTTTGTCATAAAAACTACAAACTCATTAAATTAATTTACAGATAAATTAGTTTTGAATTTTTTTTATAAGTTTACATAGGAATAAATTAAAAATATAACCTTCTTTTTAAAAAAGAATAAAATATTAAAAGGCTTGGAATCAATATCAATGTAAAGATGAAAGACAAACAACTCAATTTTCTATTAATTTAACTAAAAATAAATTTTAAAATTTTTACAAAAAGTTTTGTTTGAAACAATAAATAAATTTTAAGAGGTTTTGGAATTGAGAATAAATCCCATCATGTCCTATGAGGGAGAAGTGCTCTTAAATAAGCTATAAAAAAAACCTATCAAGCCAAGATTCCTCTCATTACGCAACTTTAGAAAAACTTTGTTCAAGTCTGTGATTTTGGCCCAAACTAAATTTTTTGGGCCGATTTTGAACTAGTTCAGGCCCAAAACAAGTCTAAAAAGGGTGGAAAGCCCAAGTTTGGCCCGAAGCCATGAATAGTAAAATAAACAAAATGAAAAAAATAATATAAAACAATGATATAACTTTTGATGTAGGTCAAATATATAAACATAAATATGTTTTGCAAACCAAAAAAAAAATGAAATGTCCATAAAAATCAAGCTGGAGGGAGACTCCAAAACATTTAATCTAAAGGATTTGGAACACATTATTATTGATTCCAGGAATACATCTAAAACAGTAGTAACTCATCATAAACCCACTTCGAGATTTATCAAAGACCCTATGTTGCACAAAATATTATCTATATTTATATTATCTATTATTAATTGTTCTAATGAATCAAATGCCATATTGAAGTAAAATAAGAATTCTATGTAGTGTAAGTTAGCCATACAAGATGGGTTTAACTCAGAGAACTAAAAAAGTTATCTTCATTACCAAAAAAGAAGAAAGTTATGCAATATAGTGGGTATATGGAATAAAAGCAATTGGTAACAAGAGGTATAATACAAGATTGGAAATCAGTGGTTTTTAGTAACAAAAAGTTATATTACAATGAACTAATTTTCTTAGACTGTATTAAATTGACTTTGATTATTTTTGATATAAAAGTCTTGTAACTTATTCAGATAGATATAAAAACTACTTTTTTCCATGGCAATTTATAAGAAAAAATCTACATGGTGCAACATGAAAATTTTCAAAAAAATGACAACAAAAACTAGGTCTACGGAATCAAGAAATCTTAATAGTCTAAACCAAGATGCAAAATGATAGTACTAAAAGTTTGATAGTATTGCATTATGAAGCAAAAAAATAAATATTTGACTTCAAAGAATTGCTAACATTGCAACAAGCAGTTAAATGTTGAATACTTTATATTCCAAGCAAGGAGATAATAATACACTCAGACCTTCAGTCATTACAATATTTGCAAACAATCAACATTACTACATCCAGCTCAACATATGAAATGGATGACCTACTTTTAACGCTTCAATTTTATTATCAAATATAAGAAGGAAATTTAGAACAAGTTTGCATTTGAGCTCCTATTATTTCTTAGTGCTTAATTATTTAAATGCAAATTCAACACCAAGAGCCCAAGGAGCATGCCTCGAGATATAAGGAGCCATGACTTTAACATAGCCCTTGAGGTGATCAACTGAGGGACGCCACTGGAGTACACAAGCTATAATGGAATGTTGCATAAAGGATGACAATAATGCATTCCTTGAGATAATCATCAAAAAAGATGGATTTAAGAAGGAAATAAATCAAAAGTTGTGGACAATTTTGAGGTTGAAGATATCATATGAATATTGATGTTAAACGATGCATTCAAGGAAGTGTGCTTTTTGCAATACGAAAGTAAGCAACCACAAGGATTATATTGCCTCTACTAGTGCCCTTGAAGCCAAAAGGGAGTATTTTATTGGAGGATTATTTACAACTAAAAGGAGGAACAATAATTTGTTTGTAGTAGTTGAACTATTTCTTAGAAGATGACGATATTGATATGAGGTCCGATAATCTTAATGAATAATCCTCAAAACAATTTATTACCTTGAGGGTGATTCATATACTTAAATATACCTTTTTCGAGACCTATGTGAACTCAAGGAACACTCATCAAACGCAATTTATCTTTCAAGATTTGTTCATACCTCTCAAAGAGCCTCCCCATAGGAACATATGATCTCAAGGACCAACTAACAAGGCAGATTAAACCCTCAAACATGTTAGTTCTTCTCTTGGGGACTTCCCCAACGCTTATTTTGATTTGAAGGATTAGATTGTTTGGGATGAGCTTGGAAAATGTATAGGTCATTTAATGGTGAGAGTAAGTATGTGACATATTATTATTATAAACTTATGATACTAAAGACATAAATGCCCTTAAATAATCAAAGATAAACTTAGGAAGAGATATATAAAATCAAGGAAATTATTAGAGTGTGAAAATTAATTCAAAATCTCTCTAAATTAGTTATTTTCAATCAGTTTCTCTTGCTCATTTTACAACTTCTCTGTGTCCTTTTTCGTCTACAAGATAGAAGGAGCCAACCCAATTTGTTGATTATTTTCCAAAAATCATTGAGAGAAATTACAGAGTAACAATTTTAATTTTATAAAAGTTTGGATCAATCTGCAACAAAGAAATCAAGATAAGAATTACTAAACAAAAGACATCATGCATCTTTCTTGAACGCCAATGTTCAAATAGCACATTGATGTCGTGTTGAACAAAATCTTTTTTTCTGCCAATTTTTTACTATAGATGATCACACATCTTGATGGGACAATAAAATCAGTGACGAACTTGAATCATTGGAAAAGAATTTTGAAGAAAGGTGATCAAAGGGTATTCCCATGACAAACTAATAATTAAGTCATCCAATTAGATGATAAAAAAACTGGTGATAGAAATCTTTATTTAGAAGGTTAGAAATTAAATAGTTTAATCAAGTGACCACATAAAGGAGACAAAAAGAGCATCTTAAACATTATAATGTTGATTGGAATGTCTGATTAAGGAAGCGACAATATATAGTTTTTTGAAGCTTACTTTTACATAAATAGCAATTTTAAAGTTATAATTGGATTAAATCCTAAAAACCCAAAATCTGTCTTGTATCTTTCTTGGTAGGCTTAATCTAGAGCAAAAACTCTCATGATCTTTTCATGGTTTTAGAGTTTTTAGCATAACTATTAACAAGTGCTCCTCTATCCTTCTCTTCTAAATTCATGTTCTTTAATTACACTATGCTATTCGATCTATTTTACATTGGTTATATGGCATCGTTTTGGAAAGGAAATATTGTTAGTTTTTTTATTCTCAACACACTAAGACATTATCCTACATATTCCATGTCTTAGAAAAGCAATACTAGATCTCAATTCCTAATCATAGTCAAATGATTTTAGAAGTATGACCACATAATTATATGAACTAAAAACTATGACTTCATTAAAGCTTAATCCATATAACCTGATGATGTTCATGGAGTCTTGAATAACCTCGATTGGGCTCCTCAACATTGTGGGGCTCAATGCACAAAGCATACCATGTAATTTAGACAAACATTGAGTCCAAATTTGCACAAATCATCAAATTTTAACCGAGAGTACTTTCTTAGTACCAAGGAATCCAACACCAAATTGGAAAATTTATTTTATGCACTATAAACTTTTGCAATACAATTGCTCATTCGGATTTAAAATGCAAAAAAAAAAAGAGTTTTTTAAGCCAAAGAAAACGATTATGATGCTTTCAATGTGAATCCGTGAAATTGTCATGGAGAAAGACTAACCCTTGCAAATTCAACAAAAGCAATGCGAGTGGCATGATGATGGTCTCCAAGGAGCCTTAAGTGACGGACCTATAGCAGTGAATGGTTCCATTACCTTGCAGTTGTAAGAATCAAGTTTGTTCTAAAACAAACAGAAACCAAGAATGTGAGCAACTGACCGGTCCACACACTGTTTCAAAGAAAACTTTGACCTCTGCTTGAGTAACCTATAAGCAAGGATGATGGTTGCAGTTTAACGTTGTTGAAAAAGTAATATGAATGCACTATCAGAAAAAGTAATATGAATAATATAATTGAAAAACAAAAGTTGTTAAATACCACACTATCAATGTTCGTACAATAAATGGTCCTTGTGCACATTTCACGCTCATCTTCAGACTGAAGACCAAATAATCATTAGACTAGGTTGGAACTTATGCAATGTTTTTAAGAAACCGTTTTAAACCAGAATAATATCATCTCTTTGCTTACCCTAGGTAAGAATTTCGGGTCAACAGGAGCAATTGCTGTTTTAGAAGGAAGTACTTTCACTGGGTAAAAACCAAGCATTGTTCCTGACAGACTTAAGGCGGCATTTGCACCTTCTGAAGTTTTACAAGCCAAAGAATAGATGAAATGAATAGATGACATTATTAATAAACTAAAGATCATCTAGTTGTATTATGGCTTCCTACTGTTGTCAATTAATAAAACAACACTTTGAGAAAATGATTAGCGGACAACTTTTTGGAAGAGAATATTACCTTCATCTGTAAACTCTATAAAAGCAAAACGAAGAACTGAGTTTGGGTCACCGCAAACACGGCAATCAACAACCTTCAACAAAAAAAAGCAGAAAAGAAGCTTCAGACAGAAACAGAGAAATAAGCAAGCAATAAAACACGAGGTAGATACCTGTCCACAATTCAAAAACAGTGTAGCAAGTTCTTCTTCAGTTACCTGAAAGAATTTAATCTAGTATAAGATCTTGCATCTCAAACTATCAAGCCAAAATGAACAAAAAGTCTAATATAATGGCAAGGTGATAAAAGAATAAATCAGCAGCAAAGAAGGGACTAAATTACAAATAGAAAACGGAATCAATACGACAAAGATCTGCATGTGCAGAGCTAGGGGAATGGTTGGATCTGAAAGGTCTAATATAGGAAACTTACCTTTCAATTTTGTGTGAAAGTTTATTTCCAAGATTCAAACCAGCACCCAGTCACTTAACAACAACTTTACCAACATGTCAATGCAAGGGCTAAATTAGAAGTAACAAATTAAATTACCAATAAGAAGCCATATAAACATAGGACTTGGGATCAATTTGTTCACACAACACACCACCTCAGACTAAACGTATCTACTATCAAGTAAACATAAGCTGCAGAGAAATTTGAATTCATTGCCGTAGCATGGCTGTATTGGGCTTCAAATCAGTGAGAAAGCAAGCAAGAAATCATGCCATCATATAGCTTCAAAGAAATTCATATTGCAAAAGAAATTAGATATTTGATAAGAAAGCATACATCACTACGTAATCTGAGAATTGTGTTGATGACAATCAGTAGTTATAATCTGAAGTAAACTAACCAACATATCGACTCTGGTTGAAACACTACACAATTAAATCCATTCACCCAAAAGCAAAAACATAAAAAGGTTTTTCAGATGATTATTATTATCCTTCAAGTCTTGAGAGACCCAAAATAAATTATTTAAATTAATGGGAAAACCTAAAAAGGAATTGTTCCTATATAAATTGTTTATTTTCATAAGCTGAACCAACAAATATAGAAACTCTAAACCAAGTGCTACAACAGAGCAAATAAAGGGCTCCAAAAAGGAGTGAATCAAAGACCTCAAACAAAGTGGACTCGTTAGCACCAGAATAAGAAATGTCAATCAATTGAAGTATGTCTAGGATCAACAGTCCATGGGTTGGACTCAATACTCCCAAAATGGGACTCATCAAACCTATCCCAAGCAATCAATGTATCTATCAGTATTACAAAATCAAGTTCACGTGCTAACTCTCACATAACAAATAGAATTAATTTATGATTAACTGATTACTATGCTAACCCCAATGTTCTCATAAATAATAATATGATAACATACAATGCTTCAAAATAAACAACTAAAAATTTATATCATATGCTTACATAAAATAATATCAACTTTTTAAAAGCATGCCAAGTTAATAGCACATTTAACTTACTAACTACTCATGCTTACAGGAGATGATATCTAGAACAATGGTGTAATATAGGATCATTTGTTGTGGCTGTTACAGATTAAAAAAGGAAAGAATTTTGAAAAGGAATCTCTATGAAAGCAAATTTAAAAAAAATCTTATCCGGTAAGGTGCAGTCGAGAGGAATTATATCGAATACTTTTGAAGATTCTATGACTACAAAGTCCAAATTGTCCTCCATTTGAGGTGCAAAGGGTAATTTGGGACTTCTAAAATTAAAAAGTAGTCGTGACTATAGCTCTACTCAAATGTACTGTGCTAACATAGACAGAATCTCCTTTTGCCTACGCCCCTAAATCAACTTATATACATTATTATGTTTATCATCATTTCATTCACATTGAAGGTAAAGGGGTTCTTATCTATTGCATGGTGCCCCCTGGCCTAGCTAATGAACACAATGATCTACTCAATCTAACTATTCAAGCCGAACAATAATAAGATGCTCCCTTAGTAAATCCTAAATTCATGAGATTGATATTAATTAATATACAAAGACTATTTGCTTTCACAATGAATTACCTAAAACCACTATCTAAGCTAAGAATATTAATAATTAAATTCCTCAAATGCATGATTTCATCAACAATTTCTTAAATCAATGATTCCATTTGAACAAAATAAGTGCAAATTCTAAGTAGGTCACTTAAGTTTTACATAATTCAAGAGTTAGTTTACAACACCCCTCAGGTTTAATAAAATTACAAATTGGTTCTAAATTTAAAGGATAATTATCAAAGTTAATGCTTGGGGTATGATCATATATGTTTAACCTCATATGCCTAATCTCTTCTTGCCTTCTCTACTTCATGCATGTGTTGATAAGGTTCAACACATTGAGCTTTAATAAACCAATGAATGCCTTTTGGTTGACACCAATAGATCAAAAGAGGAAGTTGTCAAAAACCTTGAGCAATGTCTTAGGGTTTAGTAAGAATTTATGAAAAGCTCCTTTTTTAAAAACAAATCCACATGCATGTAAGGCAAGGGCAATTTTAGGATTTCACATGCAGAAGAACTCCACAATGTCATATAAAACCTACTTTCAATTTTATTAAACTGTAAGAACCTAGTCTCCTATTACTAAAACATGGTAAAACTATTTGTAACTTGCAAAAAAACTGAATGACTTTATTACACTTTACCTATAAATAATCAATATTATTGCATTTCTATATTAATTCCATCATTATCATTAATTCATCAAACTTTCAAACCATGAAAATGAAATCATATACAATCAAAATAATCAAGCTTGCTCAAGTTATATGAGTCCATAATATCTTCAAAATACTATAATTTTATTAATTTTCATTGTAATCGAAGAAGTTCCAAATAATAGAGTTCAATACTTGCAAATCGTTAAAGTCTCCAATTAAGATATATCATCAAAATATAAAAAATAAGAAAAATTATTTCACATAATAAACAATTAAAGAACTCAAACATGATTTTCATAGATCCATAAATACATGTTTTATTCATGGGAATAATAAAAAGTCAATGCCATCCATACCATGATCCATAATATTGACTACTAGGGACTCTTAAATTCATAATCAACAAAATTAGCATCACATATTAACTAAATTACTATTTCACATTAATTTATACAACTATCAAAATTTAAATGTTATAATTATCAAATAATCCAAAAACAATCTTCAAATATATTCCTAAAATTGTAAAATTCATATCCTAAAACTTAGTTAACTCTAATTCATCAAAATTAAGAACAAATTCGATAAAATAGGATAATCAAAATCCCAAATCTAATGCTAGAAATAAGATTCTTTTAGGGCCTTTTAAAATAAACAAAACTAAAGAAATAATTTTCCCTTAATCACACTAGATTGATGAAATAATCATGAAAGATATGCATCATCAAAATCTCAAAATATCATAACATATGAATTAAGAAAAAAATCAGAAACTACAACTCACCAACAATTAAAATTATTGTTGACATCACAACTCATCACCTAATTAGAATCATTGTGAGTAGCAGTAAAAGCATTAAAAACCCATTGCAAGAATCATGCCATTTTGAGATCATTATTGATGTCACCAAAGCACTTGCATGGTACGGCATTACTGAAAGCAAAAGATCACCACTGCCAAAAAGTCAATGTGGCTTGCTAAAAAACTTAATGTACCTCATCTCCTTTTGCAAGCTAGAGCATAGCAATCATCCACCCTTATTGCAGATCAAGCCAAGCTCTCATTGGCATTCCCTTGCATTGTCTCAAAGCCACAACAACTAAGCAATTATCTTATCAAGGCCAATCTCACCATTAGTTCTAAATACAGCCACCCATTGTCGAACATAATTGGTATTGCTTATCCTGTTGGAGCCATTATAGTTGAGTACCACATCAGCAACAAGGTCCTCGCCACTATGTCAATTAAGCTACATTTCCTTGATGGGATCTTGCACACATCACTTTGATCTACTAAGCTCATCACCTTCCTTTCACTAGCCAATGGTTTCCAAATTCCTAACATCTCCATTAAGGCTTTAAGGAGATTCCAGTTTCCTCAACCCTCCACTTCCCATCCAAAAGAAAAACAAGAAAATTTTGTGCAAACACTTGTAGAAAAGAGTAAGCAAAATGGCATGGTTGAACTCAAATTCCTACTTGGACACTTCCTTGTCCCAATCATGCTCCAGTCACCATACCTCATTTCACTAAAACTGGTAATGATTTGATCTCAATTTGATTTGACCTTAACTCTAGATCGACTCTAGTATATTCAATTTAATTTTGATTCAATCCATGTTTAAAAAAGAATTCAACCAAATCTCAAATCAAGCTAGGCATGGCTATGGCTTATTAGTTATTACTTTGAGCTCGATTTGAGAGAAAAACAATTTGATTTTCAATAAATTAGATTCTTTAATCAAATTCTTCATAAAAAAATAAGCTTGCAATTTTGTCCATACCATATGTGAAGATATATGTTACTATGCTATCATAAATTCATTCACTTATGTGTATATATACGGATATCTATATAAGTATGAATGTGTGTGCATATGCATTATTTCAAGCCTCATCAATTCAATCTAGCCATTGCTCAAAAACTCACAATATAGTTTGAGTCAACTTCTTGGTTCATAGATTACCTTATGTGTTTCGATTTGCCCAAAAATTTAATTAAAATTTCAAGCAATCTTTCATCCCTATGTTTTACGATTTCAAGAGTCAACAAACACCACAAAGGCAAAGTTTACACATTAAAAACTAAACCAAAAATTCAACAAATATCACAGCTCAATTTTGGAAATAGGAGCACAAAAGAGAACTTCTGAACATTTCAACAAAGAATTTACTCTATGTCAAAACAAAAGTTTTTCGATTCTATTAAGACTATCAAATAAACAAAAATCAAGTGCAAATGAACCAAAGAAAAACCCAAAACTTCATTCTCTGAAAACAATAACAATCATTCATAATGAAAGGAAAAAACGACTCTTGAACAAACAATAGATTCTCTAAGAGTGCAGTATAAATATAAATACATGAAGATAACCTGTTGATCAATGTCAGATACATAGACAGTCCTTCTAATTATCTCCTCTCTTTGGGCCATATTTGTTCGGCTATTCATCCTCCTCTTTCCATGAACATGCCCATTCTTCCACTGGCCAATCAACATGAAAAGATAAAGCAATAAAGGTCATAATACGAACATAATATAAATTAAATCGTTTGGATATTTCTTCACTCACGCGCCTACTGTCGTTTGAATTGCTACCATTCGGAAGACTTCCATTTGCATAAACAGTTGAAGGGTAAAAGCCAGATGAACCTAAACTGCCCGGGTAGAAACCAGCGCCAGTACTACCACCGCTGCCAAAACGCCTAGATCCAAGGTCAGCGTATGAAGGCGGCACAAATTCCTCAGCCATGGGGTTCAGCTTCGATAGCAGCTCCTCCAGTCCCGTTACTCTTCCCCTAAAACCCTCTTCCCCGCTTCCCCTTTCTCCGCCATCCGGCAGCTGGGAGGCTGTCGCTCTTCCAGCCGGCTTTTGCGCTGGCTGAAAGAGCTTCATCTGGAATGGCGAAAAAGATGATTCGCGGTGGGTCCGCACTCCGAAAATATCCTTCGACGACGACGTTGGCGCTGTCGCACGGTGATTCTCCAGTTCCTTCACGGTGCCGCCGCCGACATCAAGGCTCGAGGAGGACGATACGCTCTCGGCAGATCCGTCCGCGTTGTTCACAACGGCCATGATCGGAGCCGATTGCCACGGCGCGCACGCCTTTAAAAGAGGCTGCCAAGAGCGGCTACTTCGGATTCCCTAGACGGCCGGCAAGTTCATAGACATCGGCAACCGATCAACGAGGGAGCAGGAGTAGAAAGTAAAACGGAAAATTACTTAAATTTGCGTAAAGCTTATTGCAGTTCAAACATAAATGCGCGGAAGGTTACGACCGGGAGGAGGAGGTGGGAACTAGACTTTCCGTTGAATCCTTTTCCTTTCTTCCTCTCCCGCTCATTTTTTTACTTTTCTTTTTAGCTTGCTTTCGAGTTTTTTGTCGCTTGCTTTGGTTTCTTGAGGGTGGTGGGGAAGCTGCGAAAAGTAGAAGAAAGCTGGGAGATGGGCATGGATTGGGGAAACGTGGCGACCGATCGTTGGCATAAGCAGGCTGCTAAAGGCGACTGAGAGCCGCGTAGGACGGCGAACGTACGTGCGTGCGGCACGTGTGTTTGGACGAAGATGGAAATTTAAATTAGAATTCGGCCTGATACAAACGTTGATGCGACTTGCTAAGTGGGCCGTCGTACACATACACCCATGTAATGCAATCATGGTGCTACCCTTGTTTAATTAAATAGTAATAGTTGATTATTTTACCATAATTAATTACACTAAGGTCACTTTTGTAACAACAAAGTTGGTCATGCATTTTAACCATGTAGATATGAAAGTTGCACTACAATGATTTTAGTATGTGGTCAATGACATTTGGAGTGTTGACAAAGAGTTTAACTCTTGTTGTTTGATATATGGGAGATTATTAACAATTTTTTAAGTTTTTCTTTATTTGGATATTCAATTTGTCTAATAAATTAATGAAATGTAACACTTTATTGTAATAAAATTAGTCATTTAAAATGAGAAAAGTGAGACCCAACAAGGAAGATTAGTGGTGCAAACAAGAAAGACGATAGTCAAATATAGTCAATGCACCTACAAAGTGTTTTAACTAGTTTGGTATGACGTTTAGTGATCAAGCACTTTGATAATATGTTCAACATCAAAAGGTAAAGAAATGGCCTAAACATCATAAGGATTTTAGCAAAATATACTTTGGTAGACCATTAAAGTTCTAAACAAGATGTTGATAAAAATTTAATTATGCCCAATCCAATCCTACCCAAATATTAAAAATAAAAGAATATCAATTGAAATATTGTCTAATTAAAAAAACACTAGTTAGATGTAACTTGGATGAATAAAAAGGTATTATCAAATAACCTAAATAAGAAATAAGTAATAGCCATGCATGATACCATTTGTAGATAGCAAGCACCAAATAACATTCTTGTTCTAGAGATGCACTATGAAAAATTATTGTCATGTGATACACATATGTAATGTCCTTAATTTCATTTATAAGGAACCATTTGATGGTTAAGCACTTTGCTTCGATAAATATGATCAAGACCAAAAGGAGAAGAAATTTTCTAACTATTATAAAGATTTAGGCAAAATGCACTTGGGTGGACCATTAAAGTTCTAAGTAAGATGTTGTTGAAATTTTACTATGCTCAATTCAAATCTATCAAAATATTAAAAATAAAAGAATATCAATTAAAATATAAACTAATAAAAACAACTCTAATTGGATGCAACTTGCTTGGATGAATAAAAATGTATTATCAAATAACTGAAATAGGAAATAAATGATAGTCATGCTTGATGTCATTCATAGATAGCAGATAACAAATAACATCCATGTTTGAAAAATACATTACGAAAAATTGCTGTCATTGATATTGTTTATAAGGATCACTTGATTTATTACATCATTATTTAAAAATGTGTATATGTGTATGTGTGTATATATGTGTGTTTGTGCGTGTATGTGTATATTTATATAACAATCATTTATATTAAAAAGTCATAAACCATTTTTTTAAAAAAGTAAAAATTTCTTTTATTATGACAAACTCTTTGACATAAAGTTAGCACTTTTGAAAATCTCAAGCTAATATACTTTATAAAGAATAAACCCATTAGCTTATTTTTCACATTCCAAATAAATACTTAATCTCTCATCAAAAAATAAAAAAAGTACCATCTCGATATACAAAGAAAGTTTACTATTACTTGGAAATAAAAATTATATCAGTTCTTAATAACATTTTTTGTAGCAAAAGTAAAGTAAATGATCACAAAATGTCTCATGCTAGATTCGTCGTCACAAGAAGTACAAATACAATTTTGTTGAACCTAGTTGTGCACCACTTGTTAGATGAGCACAAAATTATTACATTATTATTTATAGTACTTTTTTAATATGTTTCATATCATGCTTCAATCAAATAATAATTAATCAATTAGAGAGTTTGATCATGTGCTTCATAGAATAATCCACTTCTAAAGTCATATTAAGAAATGTTTGTAACATTACTTAAGCTTTGTTTAACTTTCAAATTCTAGAGCTAATCAAGTTTCTCTTTGTGGAGTGACTAAACTACTTAAAGACTTTCATTTACATATTATCTATAATTAGATAGTCAAATATTTTCTTTAAATACATATGTGACACAATTAAGATTGCATTACATGCATTCATTTACTAAATATCATTTTGGTATTATTATGATGGCTAAAATTGTATTATGGCTTTATTAAATATAACATTAGGTTATTTCAAGTTTAATTTAAACATTAATTTAAAAAAAATTCAACTTAAAACCTTTTAATTCAAGCCATGCTCTTTCATTGCCTATGGTCGTAAAGTATTATCTTCATTATCATAATTGAATGATCTTTATTCTAGCTTATATTTGCATATGAATGTCAATATGTGTTGGAATCTTATAGGTACAATGTATTTATCGTATAGGTGCACTGCTTCCTAGATTAATGTTGTGTGAAAAATTGGTCATACAAAGGATTGGTCTTGTACGAGCATATTTTGTTATAAGTGAATTGGCAATCACTATATATAGTATAGTAGAAAGCCTCCATGTTGTAACTATATATTTGAGTGATAAATCTTATAAATATACTTATAATGCATAATAGTATGATTAATATCATGTTTTAATATGATTTCATCTTGTTATTGTTTTATATACCATGCAAGTACAAGGTATTTGTGTAATACTTATGCATTTATTAATAGACGCACTTACTATACTGTACGAATATGATATTTGTATTATATGAGTATGTGAATCAATATATAAAATTGCTTCACATATAATAAAATTAATATATAAGACTTATATGATTACCATTAAACACAAAAGAATAAACTTGACATCTTATGAATACGATAATGATATTATAGAAGTATGCCCATCACTCAATATATATTATATGTCGTATTAAAATGATTTATATATCAAACTTATATGATAGTGTACTTCATCACTTGTTATTATGCTAATACATATGCATATGATTATTTCAACTAATTAATATATAAATTATATAAGCATTCGTAGTTTACAATCATAGCATGTGACATTTTCTCAAGAACTCGACTTTTATGAAAATATTATTATATGATGATAATCCATCTTTAAACTAATATGATCAATCTAACAAGTAAAACATAGTTAAAGATAGGAAAAATTTGGTCTGATTTTTATCGAACAAACATATCATCGAAGTGATCTAATTTCAATACCTATTGATTCTAAATAATCTTATTAACATAAATAATACAATTGAATCTTAAAAGCATAACTAGTTGAAGCTTTTTGTGAAACAATTTTAGCCATTGTACTTTCTTTCTTTGCATCCAACATACTTCATATAAATAGAGATGCAAAATTATAAGAAAAAGATGATACTTTAACTAATAGTATTTTAGTTGATCCATTTGCTTAAAAATATTCTCGATGTGACTAGAGAATTGGAATTCTCTTTCTACATCATTCTAGGCTTGATTTTTATTTTTAATTAGTACATATCGTAAATATCTTATCTCAATTATTTAGTAATTGTACCATATTTTTCCTTGAAGATTAAGGTATAAATTTATGTACAAATTATTTAAAGTGTTATATATCTTGGTATTTTAGTTGTTGTAATTAGACCAAGTATTTGGCATGTTTATAGCTGTGTGGTCTGTTTATAAGCTTAGTGGAGCAACTACTTTGTGCGACCAAGTTAGGTTGCCATTATGAGCTCGATGAACTTATGTTTGATCAGATTGATCAAGTGCAGTGAGGGTTTTAGGCTTCCCCACCCATTAGGCAAAAGGCAATTGGATTACTGGAAGCATGATTGAGTCAATCGAAGGATGATGTAAACAAATGTTTTGTCAAACTACTTGAAATCGTGTGTACCTCTTACTTTATATGTTCATACACTTTATTACTTACTTTTTATATTTCAATTTAATTCATAATTAATAACAAAGTGTTTAAAAAAGTAAAGAAGGATTTTTGAGAATTAAATATGGTTTTATAAGTATCTTATTTCTTACAATTACAGATTTCTATTTACTACCCAAGTTTTAATCAACTACTTTGAAGGTTAAATAATGTTAATGAAAATAACATAATTTTTGTTAAATCTTTTTGATTAATAATAAACTTTGTATCATTATAATCAAATCAAGTTTTGTTATTACTGTCATAATCTTGAGATTAAAGTAATTTGTTACTTTAAGATAATTAATCATTGTATTCTAAAAAGAAACTTTAAAACTTATAATTTATCTCTCTCTTTTAGGCTGTCAAATTCTTTACAAATTCAATAGTCAAAGTTCTAATACATGATTTCTAATATAATAGTAAAAAAGGAAAAATATTATATCATCATTTGTTTCATTACTCCTATAGACTTTTGTTGATTGCATTCATATCATTTGAAATTGTTTAAACCAAAATAAGCTACCATCACATGATTAGCATTAATTGTTATGTACACTTAATGTGAACTAACATAATTTAGGGATATGTTGTATGTTAGGGTCCATAAACATATTAGTATCATAAATAAAGAATATGCATTGTATTACACAAAAGTAGCATATAATCAAATCATATAATACATTTGAATATTAAAAATCTTAATTTCTTATTTTTAATTTATTTTTCTTTGGTCAGTTGACTATTTTAATTTATAAAATGCATATTATAATTCAATTTTGAATTTTAATCATTTAAATCAATTTAAACATGCCAATTCTTTCAACTAGAAAGATTATTTACAACTCCAGTAGGACTCTACCTAATAGAATTATCCTAAGTTTACTTAACTAGAACAATTACAACATCCCAAACCTAGGCTTTGAAAATTAATATTTTGATCTTGGTATGTGGCAAAAATACAATATGAGGACTTTGCTGTGTCTTAAAGATTGTAAAGAATGTCAAATTTTGAAAATGTGAATTTATTTGGAAAGAGCTCATCATGAGAAAGCTAATGGACCTTAGTTTATAATTTTGGAGCTTAAATAATTTTTTTTATGAATTATTCAAATTTAAGGGAGATTAAGAGTTAAATTTATTTTTATTAACTTTTAACATTTAATCATCATTATCTAGCTATGAGGTTTAGAGAGAGAAGATGCTTAAACCTTAATTATTTCCTTATGCTAAGTCAATAGATGAGCATAGAAAGGTTTTCTTGGGTTGTGTAAGCTTCTCAAGATGTGATTGAGAAAGGAAGAGAGGAGGAGAGGCTAATAAAGACTGAAGTTATGTTTTTTAGTGAAGGAAATTGTAGGCAATTGAAAGAGATCATCAGAGAAATAAATGATGTTCCAACCACCACAAGCTTCAACAAGAGTGAGAGATGAAGAAAGAGAACTTGTAAGAGTATAAGAAGCAAGTAGAAGCTATTGTTTGGACCAATTGGGAAAAATAAGGTGTTGTAGCAAACAAATCAATGAACTAAAGAAACTTTGTTGTTACTACATAGAAGGAAATTGATGGAGTAAGGGGTATGCTAGAATTTGAAAAAAGACAATTAAAATTGTGTTTGGTAGCTATAGCATGAGGACTTCAAGCTATGTACAATATAAATAAAGTTTTCTTGGTAGTTTTGCTTTAGATTCAATACTACAAGATTTAAGAGATCTGAAGACTTAGAGGAAAAGCTCTAACTTTACTTTAGGATGAAAGCTATAAGAATTTTTTTTTTAAGTATTCTTATTATAGTTACTTGCTTTATTTCTTAGAATTTACATGACAAAGGAGCTTGGAATTGCTTTAAAAGCAAATAAAGGAGAGGAAATATGTTTTTAAGTGGCTATCAAGCTTCTGAACATATGATACATTAAGACTAATGTATGGAATGCTCAAATGTACCATATATTGGGTTGAATGGATGATATGTCCAAGTAGTAGTTTTGGTATTTTACAAAGGAGAAAACTAAGAATTAAGAAGATTTAAGAATGACCAATTGAACTTATTATGATTAGTCAAATGGATAACTATAATAAGATGACTACTATGTGTAAAAAGTCATCACAAATAGAAATTGGTTCAATATCAACCCCAAGAAAAGCATTTAGATAAACTAAAATGACTATGATATAAGTATATTATCATTATGTATTAATAAGCAGTGTATTGATATAAGCATGATGTCATGTTATAAGAAACTCAAAAAATGGATATAGACATCCTTAAGAAATGAATATGGTCATCATCACATACTTTATATACTCATATGTGATAATTTGATTTTATGCTCATACATGTCTATAATTATTTTATATGTTTATTGCACAAATTTTATGTTTTGTTATAACTTCACTATTATAGGATATCCTAATATTTCATTTCATTCAACATTATTACTTATTTAAAAAAAATTACCTATTGAGCTATATAAAGTTAATTATTTACTTATATTATAAGTTATGACCTATATATTTATATGAGTTGATAAATTATTTGATAAATATGAGAAATTTGATAGAGTGCTTGTGGTATATTTTGTGATTATGTTTTTATTTGATATTATATCTTTTAGAAGATTTTACATAGATGTACTTATACTACATAGTATCATTTAGAAATTTTTATAAATGTACATGTTTGTACTTAACTTTTTGGTATAAGTATACATAAATAATTGTTTGTTTTTGGCTTGATTTTATTTATATATTTGAAAATGCTTTTGGACTTAATGTTTTATTATCACACTCACTTGTTAGATCATTTTGTTGTTCTTAATCATATATTATACTTTGATCTATCCCAATTTATATGATATTTTATGTTTAAATGAGTAGTAGGATAAGTAAGACATAATAAGATAATATCAAAGCCTACATTGAAGAGATTAATAAAATTATAAGAAAGGTCATTGACATAACATGCACATTACATCTATGAATAGAGTTACATGTTATCTTTTGTTAAAGTCTTTCAATATATGTACATGTGTGGAATAGGAGCAAAGAGCCAAAAAAAAAAAAGATAATTAAAGCTTAATTCCATAGCAAAGTTGAGAAAATACAAAATGGATTATTGAGATGTGAGAATAGTTTGTATTTTAAGAAGAATTCAAGAAGAGGTAGAGACAATGATAATTTACAAGATTTAAGGACATAATTGTAGAAGTAAGAAATAATTATAATACATTTTCTATGACACCTAAGATGAAGGGTAGCTAGATGTTCTTAATGTGGAAAATGGCATCAAGAAAATTGTTGGCTTAACAAAGGAAGGTGGCAAAAATACTTTGCATGTGGAGTTTTTGGTCTTATAACTAAATTTTGTCCTAATAGAGGTTAGATTTGTGATGTGTTTTACACCTCTGAGCCTTGATAAAAATGTTCCATATCGCACTTTTTTAGCTAATGTGAAAATAGGTCAACTTGTAGATATAAGAGTGATTATTACTTCTCAGTATAGTTATTAATGTATATGTGATATTAGCTAAGTGAAATCTTTAACATCTTTTAATAATGAATTATATAGTTATGATATTTTTGAATGAATAATATACTTTATTTGCTATATTTGTATTATTAATTAAATTAAAATGATTGAGAACTAACTTATTATAATTGTTGATGAGAATAAGAATAAAAATATTATTGCTTCATTTTTTATAGCAAAAAAGGAAATTTTAAGACATTGTGTATTTAGTATAATGAATTATGAAAGAAAGGATTTCTTATCAATTATAATAGCTCTAAACCAAAAAATTTATTCACTTATGGATTTTTTTGTGATTAGTGACATTGTGTTATGATGTAGAGAATAGATTGACACCCTTACTAAATAGAGAAACAAAAATTAATAATAGAAATGCCAATAATAAAATTAAAATTTAAGAATCATATGCAAAATTAGATCTATTGAGATTGATTTGAGATTTTAGAAAATATGAATGTTTGCAATTTATTATGATAAGAATGGACAAGTTGGCAAAATTAGTTTTAATAGTTGGAAACAATTTAATAATTGGAAATAATTTAATTCTTTGATTATGCAACAAAAGACAACTAAACAATTAAACAGGTGTTAAGACAAATAGATTATATGTTATTGAACTCTATTATTTTTAAAAAACAAAAATATAAATTTGTTAGCTAAGGTAATTGTTAATATAGCCAATGTGATTACCTAAACTCATTACCTTGAATTTGATTTGAGAATTATATTAGTTGTGATATGTTGAGAAAATACATGCTACATTGCAAAGAGAGGTTATGGTGTTACTTAAGGAAAATGGTGGAATTATATAGATAGCGTGTTTTGAGTTATTTTAATGAGTTTTATATTGATGAACAAAGTTATGATGAGTTAGATGTGCTTAAGTAAACATTTGAGTTAAGCTAGAAGATCTATGAATAAGAAAAAAATCAAATTGAGATAAGTAAGATTAAATGGATTATGAGATAAAAGAAAGTTTCTAAGAAACTAGATGAGCAAAGTAAATTTAGGATTTAAATTATGGAGAATTAGCTATGATAAAAATAACTTGAAAGTACTTAAGGGTTCTTAATATTTTCCTAAATAAGAATCTAAATAGTATAAGTTAATGGCATAACTGATAATATAAGTGCTTGAGCAGACACCAACCAAGTCTTGTAGTAGTATTAAAATTGATAGAGATAAAGTGATCAAGGAAGTAGAAAAGATAATGGAATTCAATAGGAAATTTAAAAAGTGTAGATGTTGACAAAATAAAGTATATTATTTGTTTGGGAATATAGATAATATTAGAAATTGAGGTATTTTAAATGCAATCAATTTAATTAGATTACTAGATTTGGAAAATAGTGAGTAAAGTGGACCACATATGATGATTTGAATCTCTTTTATCATTTGGGCAAAGTAAATACTATGTGATGTTGAATAGAAAAATAATTATAATAAAATTATATAAAATGAGATAAGAAGTTAAAAGATAAGTGTTGAAAGAGACAATAGAAGAAAAAATAGTATCTATAAATATATATTAAATTGGGATATGCATAGGTATGAAAAAAAATGCCAAATTTGGTACTAGAAATTTTTTATTAAGAATTAATCTTATGCTATTAAATAGTTGAAATCATGCCAAGAAAGGATGCTTCAAGGATAATGGAAAAAGACCAACAAAGTGAATGAAAAAATGGCTGATGAATATTACTTATGAACATGGTGTATAAGGATAGCTACAAGTATATTAGTCATTTGTGAAAGGAATGTTAGGAATGGAATGATGATAGTAAGTTAGCATCAAATTGGAATGTAGAATGTTGTTAATAGATATATAGTTCTACTTATCAATAATTAAGATAGTAATTGTTGAATGAATCCTGTAGATCTAAGTATTTTATCCATCCCTAAGAAAATTATAATACATTAAGAGCTTAAGAAATTCAATGGTAGTTGTAATTGTATAGGAATGGTATCTAATAGGTGGTCTAGCAACTAAAGCTATATATTCAGATTTGCCAAAGTCAGAAGCAATGAATGAAAAGCTTCTGTAAGGTATAAAATTGGATAAAAGACCTAATAACATACCACTTTTGGTGGAATGTCTATTTATGGATTGATATATTAAAAATGTAAGAAAATAATTGATTCTAATCTTGTAATTGAATCTTTAAAGAAGTGAGTATTTTAGAGAAAAACCATCAAATGAAGAAAATTCTAATTCAAAGACATTTATTTTTTTAGTTTAAAAAGATGGTAAGCCAAGTGACTTCTTGTTTTACATTACCACTACATTTAGTTCGCACTCATGAACATTTTCATACATCTATATTATATAATTATATATGATTTATAAAAGATTGAAATTTCTCCAATCATGACTACTCAGGATAAATGACAAATGTGAATAAATGAGAGGAAATTATAAGGAATGAGACTACAAGCCATAGAAGTCGTTCTAAATTTTGGAATGTTATTTTTTGTAAGGTGTAGAGATTATATATTCTAAAATTAGGATTTCAATACAAACATTTTGGTATTGTCAAGTGGTGAAAAGAAAATATTTAGATTTAGTGGTATCTCAAAATAAGCATTAGTTTGTAAAGTACTTCAATTTTTGAAAATGAGTATATGTTTGGAAAAATCTCATCATAAGCAAGTAATGATGCTTAGTTTTTAATTTTTGGAGCTCAAAAGAATTTAAAGTTAAAGGAGATTAAGAGTTAAAGTTGTTTTCATTTAACTTTAGGATTTTTTTCATCCTTATTAAGTTGTAAGGGTGGGAAAGAGAGATACTTAATTTCTTATGCTCTTGAGCTAACTCAATAAAGCAATTAGATAAATCATCACTAGAATTAGAAATAGGTTTATTAGAAAAATATTATGTACCATTGTCTAAGAGATTCTCATTAGAAGTTCTTGTAATATATTATCTTTGGTGTTTCTTCTTCTTCTTTAGCTTGACTTCAGCAAAAAGGTTAACCCATTTCTCATCAAAAAACTTATTAAGATCCTACATCACTTCAAAATAAGTTATAAATTGACATATCCTTATACCAATCTATGAAAACAAAGCAAATTATAAATAATTCATTTCTTTAGCAATTTCTTATTTCATAAATCTAGATCTACAACTAGAATCTTTGGCAATAAAATATAAACCATATACTAGAATCTATTTGTAAAATAAATTTCTTAGAAGCATCTTTCCATGAAGAAAAGTAATTTCCTTTATATATCCATGATTATGTAACAAATGAAGATAATTCACCCAAAAATAATGAGGGTAGAGCTGGATCTTCTCACAAAAATCTCTTCCCTTGATACAACATTGCTTTGATATCACTTATTAGATTTATGAAGAAATAAATATTACAAGAGAGTGAATTTTTGTGCTTATAAATTATTAAATTATTTATTACTTTTAACAAGACTTTATAAATTTCTTAAAAACAAACCAAACACCATTATAGTAAAATAAATAAGAATGAAATCTTCCAATAGAAAATAAGCAAAAGGTGCAAAGAAGTTTTTTAGGTAGTTTGGCTTAACTCGTGCTCACATACACCAACAACCAACCTAATTAGAATTTCACTAACCACTCCCTTTCATTATAGTAAGGAGATGCTCAAAAGAAAAACCAAAAGTAGTACACTTTTTCAATTAAGAGAAAAGAATATACTCTTAAAATTGATACAAACACAATCCTAGACTTTAAATCCTTTTAATACAAGTGTGGTACAAAACTAAATAAAAAATATATTATTAATATGAATCAACATGCAAAGTAGTGTAAATAGTAACCAAAATAGAATTACTTAAGACAGATGAATGCTCTAGTCAGGTTTTGCAATTCATGATAATAGCTTTTTCTCTTAAAAATTTCTCTCTTCATATGAAGATTAATTTCAAGAAAGGTTATGAAATGTGTAACTTCTAATTGTGCTTTCTAAAGAGGATAAATATAGCCATTATACTCTTAAGATACTGTTCATACCATTATATTACGAAGATTGTATAAGGATAAAAGAATTTAATAAAACTCTTCTCAGTGACATGATGTTAAAACTAGCTCATTTTGTTCTAAAATGATATATCATCAAAGTTCAAGAGCATACAATTTAAGTTTCTCATATTATACAATATTAATCTATTCTCTAATACTTAAAATCATATACATATCGTACCCGATGATTATACAAATCATATTAATGTAAAGTAGTTCGTCTTATCACATAAATAAGTCATACTTATCTAATAATATATCACCAACGTATGATATGTATTTTCACTAGATATCAATCTTTTAAGAAAATGTATGAGTACAAATGCATGTATGATCTTATGTTAATTAGTTTTATCAAACTTAAGATGATAATTGTACACATACGATACACCTTATCATAAGAAGAGGATCATCATATAAGTTCGATGCATATGTCATCCTTGTATGACTATTCAGACATTTAAGAGATTAATTTTACTAAGTGATGATCATGCTCATATGATATAAACTATTATATTTATACAATGCCTAACCAACCATTATTTATTTTATTTATTTATTATAATAGTGATCACATTTGTCAAATGCATAAATCATTCCCATACATGCAAGGATATCATCAATATTGGATCAAGTACTTAGACAATACAAGTACAATACTTGTACGACATAGTAAGCACATTATTGTTTTAAAGTCATTTATATCATTTGTGAGTTAAACAAAAACATACATTACAACGCTTTATTTTGTACTATACATTATGTAAGTTGTAAAAACAACTTGACGATCATATAAGGACTATCATATGTATGACCAAGCTGATAATAAAATAATCATACTTGTCTGATATAATAATCCTACTTTTTTTATTAGTACTATGATGCTAGTGAAAACTTAACACTTGAAGATTAAATGACATACATATATGGTTGATGTCTTATATAAGTCTATTCACATTTCAACCATTTGTTTAGTAATGATCACATCTATACAATGCATCATACTTATACGATCTCATGATAACTTCAAACTTTAATTAAAACTTTAGGCAAAAATGTAAAGTGTACAAATATGATAGAAGTTAATATATTATATGTTTAATGGGCTATAGAAAATAAGGCCTAATTTATACATAATTTATTACATGAAGGATTAACATAACTTTAGAGCATGAATGCAATGGTATTATAATTAAATTAATACAAGTCTAAAGCTATTTTATTACATAGTGAGTATGATTAAATAATGCATAAATGAAAACTATAATATTCTTACAAAGAATAAAGGTTTTATATTTTAATTATTTAAGTATTTGATGATCAACTCCATGTAGATTAGCCATGTTACAAAGAGAATCCTTCTAAACTTTATGATTTGAAAGTTGATCCATCCTTGAGCCATGGTCTTTAGTCATCTGCAAATCCCAATCCATAGATCATTCCAACAATCTAGAATAGCTAACAAAAACTCCAATACTCATTAATAATTTAACAACCTAATTTTGTGATCATCTTAAAATATACAATAACATCCCCTTTAATGTTTTAAAACTAATGCTATAAAAAGATATTGCAATAAAGCACAAACTAAAATCCATAAATACAAATAGAAAGTTGAATTTACCAGAATATATATTCCTAAAATTTGTTTTAGAAATCCATTTTTGTATGTGTAATGAAAAAGCAACATGATATGTAATACAATAACATAAGGATGAGAAGTTAAGGATTTATAGCAAAACTTAGATATCACATGTTAGATTTAATAGTTAAAGTCAACTCCCCTTGAATCTAAGCATATAAATCAACTCAAATTCATATTAGATATTTAATTTTGATTAAGTTAAGTAATAAAAAATAATTAAGTCACATCAAAAATGCATGATACATGACAAAGTAGCTTTTAACAAGTCAACATCATAAAGAGATTTGATATATGCAAATATAACATCAGAGAGCACTTCTCCCCCAGTATTTAGTTGCTCTCCTTCTAGTTATGGATTCAATAGACTCATTATAATAGGTGACATCTCAACAAACTCTCTTGAGTTCTTCCTTTATCAGTAATAGCTTCTCCTCCTTTATAGTCAGTTAAGGGTACTAGTAAGAAGCCTTTATAAAGACTTGAAAATTAAGATTTTTCACAAAATTAAGTAATAAAAGACATAAATAGAATATAGAGAAATGTGGCATATGAACAATAAACAAACATGAGTATCATTTAGAGATAGAGTTTCCAAACAGTTAATTAAACATACATAAAAAGTATTTTTAAGCTCCTTTAGAGTTATTTGTGCTTTACAGTTTAGCAATTGATTAGGATAAAATTTCAAGTTTAACATAGAACACACCTTAAAGTAGTGACCATGTGAATTGCAACAAATGATTGGTGCTTTTTAGGATGAGGACTACTATCAATTAAGAGTTGTAGGCCTTGATATATTTCTATAGCTAGTTATTCTTCTACTGATTGATCTCTAACACCTTTTGTTGAACGTGATTCTACAAAGTACTACATCCTCTTCATATTTAAAATCTTCATAACTCTTGGGAAACAATCCAAAAAATCTTGCCTTATATTATAGTTAAAACTTATAAATGACTTAAGTGTTCAAAACATAGATTAATCCTTTTCTTGTAGCTTGGGATCTTGTCTACAAGGCTTTTATTCATTACATAAATATTATTTAAATAGGGAAAGGGCTCCTTCTTCATAGAGTAATAGGTGGCAAAAGATAGCCAAAGTGTAATATGTTGTTTATCAACTCCATTTGACATTATTGTATTATGTAAAAAGTGTTGCACCAAATAAGCCTTTAATGTATAGAGCTAGACCTTTGGCATATGCCTTCCTTTGGCCAAGTTATAGATCACTATGTTGACTTTGATCTAATCAAATCTTGGACTCTCATAATCCAATAATATGGTTAGACTATTTGAAGGTACAATAAAGAACCCATTTAAATTCTTCTTTACTATTTCTATTGAGATTTAATGCAGGTATGATTTGACTACACTAAAATCTTCTAAAATTTTTAAATTGGCATAGAAATATTTGATCATCATACTATTAAATGGATGCCTTAATTTTAAGGCCTCATCTAATCCATTCTTATCAAAGTAGAATAAGATCGGGTCATCGCTCTTTAATTTTAATTCAACATAAAATAAGGCTCAGTAATTTAATAGTCTTTAATTAATATTTACAAATGTTTAATTCTTTTACATCTTCTTTGTGTGATTTGGTGGCCACCATTGTTGTGTGATCTAATAATATTTGGTACCACTAGCACCTCACCTTATAATTAGAGTGACGTGTAGTATGATCAAGACTTATCATTTATTGTGTGACCTAGAAATCATCATTAGTTGTGTGATCTGGTGGTTATGGTATAGAAAAAGATGTTATGAGTTGAGCCTCTTAATTTATAGTTTGGTAGCTTCTACTTGTTATGTGATCTTATAGTTGATATAATAAGATGCCAATTGATAAGGTGGGATCCATATGATAAGAGTTTTTAAAAAAATACGACATAATATTGTGAAATTAAAAAGAGTATTATGAATAAATATAAAGTATATAATAAAGAATATGCTTGAAACTATGATGAAAAATAACTTCTATTACATGTTGGCATAAATTATAATAATGTGCATTACATCAATAAGATATTATGATATTTTGATAGATGATTACTCATGATCATTTCTTAGATACTATGACTTTGTTATTATACTTCAAATTTAGGTTAAATTACTCTTATTATATTTTTATTAGTTCACAAATCTTAACTATTAGTTTATCCTCTATGGTCACACTCTTACTTGCATTATAATGATAACTGAGAATTAATCGAGCTAAGGAACCAAGTGGTTTATGAGTTAGATCCTTAAGAGTAGGTAGCAATATAATTTTGAACTATGGATACTCGTGATGTTATCTTTGATGTACCACATGTACAATTTTACTAAAGACTTTATGATTGTTTATTATGATATCTTATAATTAAATTATGATGTGATTTGTTAAATTGTCATTTATTAGATATATTTGTTATATTTATTTATGATGTAAAGAATTATACAAGGGACAACAAATACTTTTAGGGTATACTCTTTTTATTTGGTTGTTAAAATCTTAGAACCTCTTAATTAAAATTTAAAGAATAAATAATTCAAAATATATAAGAGTTGGTTTTAACCATCATTCCTCACTTGGTTAAGTTGTCAGTATCCTTTAATTATCTTTAAACTTTGATTTTTTTAGTATTAAAACTATTAAGATGATATTATGATGAGATTTCAAACATGCATGATATGAAAAATGTATTATTATTATTCATATAGTTTATATATATATTTGAGATCTCTTAGTTTGTATTTTATATTGTGAAAGTTTTATTGTGTGTTTCTTAAGGAATAAGTATTAGTATTAGATGGATTTTAGTTTTTGCTTCATTATCATGTTCCTACCTAAGATTTTGTCCTTACACATGATCTCATTCATTTTTAATCTTAATTATCCTTAGTTTTCATATATTATGTAGTAGTCCACTAAATTAACTTTAAATATACATTTTAAATAAAGTTTCATTTATTATATTTAAATTAATTTGAGAATGTTTTGCTCTTTCTTACATTGATATGAAATGTGATGTTGTATGAACATGTTATGTAGATGCAAATTATTCCCATGTTAAAATTGTAAGAATATGCTTAAGTAATGTGCATATGATTTTAAAGGAAAAAAGAAAATATTGATTACTAAACTACTTATTAAATTGATTATGTAAAAAAAATAACAAAGTGATAGAATAAGAACAAGATTTAGTAAATAGTGTTGTCATAATTTGAAATTTGATATAATAACAACTATTTTAAGAGGTTAACATGTTATCTATATTAATATATCCTTTGAAGTAGGTGTTATTATTTGAATTAATATATTTATAGAAGTAGAAATATTATCTAAAATAAGATGTCTTCAAAATTAGTGCAATAGAGACATCATTAGAGCAATTTGAAATAATATGTTTTAGATTTGCCTCATTTGATTCTATATATATACTAAAAATGCCTACCCCTAGTTCCAATTTAAAGTGCAGAATCAAATGAGAAAAATTATATGAAATAGAGTTAAAAGAAATTCACAAAATTCTTAAAAGAGAAGAATGAGTTTTTAAATGAATCTAAAGAAAAGATAATGTCTTTTATTTTCTTATATATTTATAATTTGTTACAAGCCTAGCATACAACTTGGCCCAAATATGTTCATTTTATATTCCATGTTACATAGTGTCACTGAGCCTGTAACAGATAGATTTAGCTTAATATATTTAGATCATGATGAGACTCATCATGAAGTTACTTAAGAATAGTGAGTGCTAGTATTAGTACCTATCTTAGATGCTAATTTACTTATATTTTTAGGTGCGTTAGTTGTTACACAAGTTAGTTATGCTTTGACTTAGTATGGACATGTCAGTTTCCTTATGATGGTTTAGACTTGATTAGTTTTCCAATACAAACATATAAATAATTAGCTTTTAAAAATTAAGGTGATGATTTTGAAGTTACTCATACTTTTAAAGGATTTTATATTGCTTCCATTATAATTTTAAAATGGTCTTCAAGTTAAGCATGCAAATATTTTCTTAAAAATGAGTTTTTTATGATTTTATATAAAAAATTGTGTTTTCCAAACCAAGGGAAATAATAAGAGAAATAAGTAGTTGTGGCACCAAATCTAGAAAAAATTAGGTTTAGGTTGCCATATAATTAGACAAATACAATGAGTTCATAATAATGCTTAATAGAGATCTCTCATTCAATTCCTTGTTTGATTTATGTATACCAAGGATCAAATAGCATAATAGGGGATCATATTGTATGGTCTAAATCCATAATGAGGATTTAAGTTATTTTTGGTAAGATCTTTAGGAATTATTTGGTTTAGCTTTAAAGTAATTTTATTATTGAAAGTAAGATGTTGTGTGAAATAAAGCATAATAAAAAATAAGAAAACAAGTGTATCAATTTCTTTAAAAGTTAAAAATAGAAACTAAACTAGTATGAATGAAATATATTATAGATTATGTAGGGAATAAGAATAAGAATAAGGGAAGAGAAAAGTCATGGAGGAGACCTCATGATCATAAAAAAAAATGTATAATCTAATATCACTACTGTACGATGCCTATGTGTATATAAAATAAATGCATATAAGCATAGATGTGCTCATGCTATATTTTTTTTCTTTACAGACTATCATGCATTACTTTACTTACTAATCTATTTTATTTATTAGTTATAGTATTATAATTTTATATTGTTTTATTATTTATAGTTAGTAATTTATGTGTTAAACATATCATGTTTATATCTTCTATTATAAATTAGGATACAAACACTCTAGGAGTTTGGGTACTCTAAATCCTTGCTTAGAACCTTAATGTATAGAGTTATGTTATACTTTGTGAATGTGAGAGAGTGAGTTTTGCATATAAGGATGGTATGTATTTCATTATCAATTGTTGTATTAGTATGTTATCTATAAGTTTTCATATTATACAATAATTGGATATTAGTTGATGATGTTTGAATTTAAGATGCTTACTTTGACACTTTTTCTCATTTTAGTTGACATCTTCAATATTTTACTATTTACTTTGTTTTTAACTGGTAATTTATTTTGGATATATTTTATCAAGTTTTAACGAATTTATGTTAGGCAAGGCATGACAGATCGATGGCGTCTGATATCATCCTTAAGATGACATAATGAAGGCTTTTGGCAAAAAAAGAAAACAATTATTACATATGTCAAGTAACACAAATAAGACATCACAACATACACAACAATAACATGCGAGATATGTCATAGCTCAGAATAGTGTGGAGTGTAGGGCAACACACATGAGGCTTATTATTGCATGCATAACACGAAGAATAGTAAGTACAACCTATTGTAGCACATGCAACATGCATCATAATAGATATTACCTATCACCTCATATGCATCATACATGCAAGGAACCTTTCACTACACATGCATCATGCACTTGTGGTACTTATCCCCAAACATGAGTGTAACATAGGGAGCATGAGCATGGTGGGCATCTTGGTGTGTATTAACTCTACATCAACCAAGTAGATGTTTTAATGCATAAAACACAAGATAGACCCCTATTTAACTAACTCCTAACGATGTGCATTGCAAATCATATTTCGGTAAAAGAATCTAATATTGACACATATTAAGGTTTCACCATATTCTCATATTTTCTTATCGTTTGCATTGCATCATCTTGCATGTTTCTTTTGAATACATCATATCATCCTGTTTGTTATGCTACTCACAACGTGTTATCCCTTGCACTTATATTACACACATTATGGTGTTGCATATATGTAGCATATTTCATGCAACTGTCTTTTTTTCAAAAAGCTTTCCTTGGATCCTCCTCAAAGATGAATTACTTGATCCTATTTTGTGCAAAAACATAGAGAATCAATATATCTTTGATAAAGAAGATTTTATGGGACTTGAGCAACCAAAAGAGAGGTCTTATGATTAAGGTTATCTATTGTAAGTTCATTTAGTTATTAAGAAGTACATACTTGAAGATGTCACAAAGAGGAATTTTTGGCAAAATATTGACAATTCGAGTGGCGCATGTGCAACTTCAAAGAATAGGATGCAGCGGTGCATTCAGTGGCAACTTATAGGATACGCTTAATATGCAATAGACTGTGTATGACTTAGTTTGAGTAGTAATGCTTGGGACACCATGGATGTTGCAGTAGTGCACTGGAAGTGGCAAAGTGCAAATGCTTACATGCAAGGCCTATTGTTTGACATGTAGCACATGTCAAGGTAAGTAGCATTTATTGTCCCATGTGCAGCTTGCATCTCGATATGTATCACTTATCACTCCATGTGCATCACATGCATGTAGCATGTACCTTTGTATACACATCATGTGTGATTAGCACTTACCACTAGGCACACATTCTACACATGTGCAGCATGGGGGGCTCAAGCAAAATGTGCATCTTGGTGCATGAAGCCAACTCTACAACACCCAAGTTGGAGTCCTAATGCATGCAACATAGAACAAATAAAGTAATTACTATTGTTATGAAAAATGATTTTTTTTTATATTCTCATATAATTATGCTATTATAGCTTTTAATCAAGGTTACTATTGAGGATTTGGAATGAGACACCTTGTAGACAAATCAAATGATGATACCAAACCAATGAAATGTCTGCACTAATGAGGTACATTATAAGATTATATTATAAGATAACAACTAAGCTTAAGTCTTTACCTTTTGTGACCTTTAACCAAGCTAGCTCTTACATAGTGATGATTGAGAAAATGAATAAGGGCAAGAAGGAAAAATCTTAATTAACTAAAATTAGAGATTAGGAGACACAACAAAGTGGAAGAGTTCAAAGTGGTCAAAGAAGCTAGCAACCAAGGGGACCACCTTGGGGAACATAAGGCATACTTAGGAAGTTGTTATAATAATTGCCAAATACATGAGAATAATAATGAGAAGTGTTAGAAGTTTTCTTTGTGCTATAATCAAATAAAAATGTAGGGACCTAAGAAAAGCATATGGTGACCATCACTTATCAATAATAGGCACCTAAAACTATGCAGCTGCCCAATCAAAGCATTTACTTGATGGTTAGACCAACAATCAATTGGCTTATCACGATAAATTTCTTTTGGCACCTCAAGTAAATGATCATTTTAATGATCACCTTCAGTTAGAAACAAAGAGTGAACAACTCCTCTTAATAGTTTAGATAATTGAGCATACATTTAATTTCTCAAGAATCAATGTGATGATCATTTAGTGGCAAATTACTATTCAACACACATTATTATATAAGTTTGTAGTTTAAAGAAAAAGAGTTTTTATAATCCTCACATAAATTTCACAAATAGTCTAAAATTTGTGTGAACATATATTCATACAAATCACACATTTTATTAAAGTTCTAACTCGATACTTTACTTTTCAAATTGGACTTTTAAAAAATCATAAATATAATATTATAATAATTCTACTGATTTAGATTATACTTATCCATAGTTGTAACAGTCTTACTTTTTCTTTATTTTATTTGAAAGAGCTCTTTGAGACGAGTCTAACGGTGTTTAGTTTGTAATTTTTTGAGTTCTAAGGAATAAATTATGAATTTTTAAAGATTTGGGATAGATTTGTAATATTGAGGATATATTTGTAATTTTGTAAATGTCAGCATAGTTCAATTCGTTTTGGCGGAAGTTATATCTGTAATTTTGGGAACAGCTTTTAGAAAGCAATTTTGGCTAATAAGCATATTTTAAATTGATTATTTTTGCATTTTATAGGCTTGTAAGACATCAAGAAGAATAAGAAGTTGGCAATACAAATTGTACATCAAAAGTCAGGTAGATAAATTCCTAACTCTGTGATGTAGCATATTATTATGTATTTTTATATGCTTTTCTCACTGTCACAGTACTTTGATTGTTGCATATGTTATACATTAATATTGTTGTATATGGTAAAGAAAGAAACAATGTGATACAATAATGCTAAAACAAAAAGAGAAGAAGTAATATGGAACGAAAAGTCTTTTGATATGGATACTTATTTGGATTGATGTTTGGAAAATGGCAAATAAAAATAGGATTCTTAGATAACATTATCCTCACCGCTAGGCCCAACATGTGTTGTAGGATATCGATCTTCGGATCAGATATCTACCTAGTGTCTACACCAGGCCCAGCGCGTGTCGCAGGGTATCGATCTTCGGATCAGATATCTGCCTGGTATTATGTGTTATAACTCCATGATGATTTACACCAGGCCTAGCATGTGTTGCAGGGTATGGGACCATACCTCTCTAGTGGCACTAGGCCCAGCATGTGTTGCAGGGTATCGATCTTCGAATCAGATATCTGTCTTTGGTTAGATGCCGGCTGGAGGTCATTTATTGATGATGATTGGATCTAGAGGATAATGCGTCAAAGGGAATTGGGCTCGGTAATAACACACCTAAATAAGGAATTAACATTTTTTTATGGTTTTCATTTGGCATTATCTTATATATGACATCTTGTGTGATTGTAGTTTTATGATTTATTTTCATTGCAAATGGTATGCCTTTTCATTTGATATCTTTTTCATATTTGGTTATCTATTACGGATTTATCTACTGAGATATGTAAAATCTCGTTTAGTGCTTATATCACAGCTTTTACAACCACTGCACCGAGAGAGGGAATGGTGCTACTATAGAAGAGCCCTTTTCTCGAGGTGTGTGAGAGAGGGGAGAGCTTGGTGTGATTAATGTTTAAAAACATGTCTTTATTTCTATATTTTGGATTTTAGAGTTGGGGTTTGTCTTATCGTCGGGTCCCCACCTTGGGTTTGGTTTTTTGTCCTCACTATATGTTGTAACAGCAGAACAATTTGATGTTAATTTTGTTATCTAATGATTTAGTGAGGTGGGGGCTTGACAATAGTGGTCTGATCATAGTATAATAACATAATAGTTATATTATTATTTAGTTAATATAATACGATAGGAGTGAGAATATTGACAAATGCATTCATAATGATAAATGAAAATTGGTCGAAATAATAATATGCACAATAAATTCTATAATAGTATGATGTTTTCTTTTATTTTATTCATGATTGTTGATACAAGTAATAAGGATCCATATTATTACTTATATGAATATCTCACGTAATTTTTGTTTTATCTATTTTATACTTTACATATTATGCAAGAAACTTTGTCGCTTGTGCTTTGGTTAGTTGTTTTACCTAGTGATTTGTGCACAAACTCATCTATTGTAGTTTCATATGTTTCAAGTCCATCTAAGCTGATTGAAATATCGTTATCATAAGAACTACGTAATAATGTCATTCATTCTTATTTTATTGAGATTAAAAATATAAATAATTATAGCTATTTAGTACCTTATCGTTAGATTAGAATTCTAGTTGGAATAAAATAAGCTCTCTTAATATTTTTTTTGATGTGTGTTTTTTATTATAACACAAAACTTGTAATCATTAACATCGACATTGATGGTTGCATTAAAAGGAAGACATTTTTCCATGCTTTATGAAGTCAAAGTGAACCATCTTTCAAACTAAAATGTAACAATACTAATAATCTTAGTTCCTAAAAAAACAAAGAAATAACATCACCATTCTATGATGATATGACATGAAGATGTCTCACATACAATGCCAAATGACACCTCAAACATCAACTTTACATTTAATTCACTCTCCCCAACAAACCATATCATAAGCTTTGAGTTAATCAATATTATCACAAACCTTAAAGAACCACATCATATTAGCACATCAACCAGCTATTTCACTTCAGACATGAGACCTCAACCCATCCTCATCTCAATTCCCTTGCATCTTCTCCTCCTCTAAGTATGTTTCACTTGCTAACCAAGCTGTCATAAGTTCCATCGAACTTTTCTGTGCTTTTGATGAAACAAGTGGTTACAACAACCATTTAAATCCTACTTCTTGACTTGATCTGTAACTCATCTTGTTGTCGTCTTGGGCCAAACCGGTAGCTATGCATTTAATTGCCCTTCTTATATATTTGTTTCTCTATTCTACAGGTCTCCTTCAACATCTGTCATCGCATGTATTATTTGAATCTATTGCATACCATATTGAAAACGCACTGTTATTTGCCTTCTTGCATGCTCATTTCCGGCAACTATCTTTGCATGGCCCCTCGTGTTAACCTCTTAAACAAAGAAAAGACTGTAGCTTGAAGGATCGAGATCAAAGGTAAGGTAGATTTCTAAAATACTAAAGTATTCTTTTGCTTGGATTAACAGATAGACCAATTCCTAAACACTAGAATATTGATTCTTAAAGATAAAGATACCATTTGTTTTCTGTGAAGAATCAATGTTTTGCTCTCACTATAATGATTGGTAAACGTCATTTCATGAAGAACTTGACAAAAAATTCTTTAATAATAAACTTTTTTTATTAAAGATTCTTTTTATATGTACAACAAATGGGGGTTCATTTTAAATTACATAGGACCATTTCTTTTACAGACTTTGTCAGATGTATTATTAACTCATTGATTTGTCTTTGAACTTTGTCAAATGTGCCTTACTAATACAAGAGGAAAATCACATGATCCTCATTGCTGAAATTTGAAATAAAAAATAAAAATGATTAAATTTAATTTAATATTTATAATTATCGTTTTTTTGGTTTATTCCTATGAAAATACTGTTAAGACACTTGAAATGGCAAAAGTTTTTCTTCTTTTAATACAATGACTTATCTTCTTCTGCTTTTGTTCTGGAGTTTTGTCTAATGTTGTGGTATGAAAACCATATTCTAAATCAAAATTATCTTTCTTTGTTGCTTTTGTGATGACTTGAAAGAGAATTTATTTTATATAGACCGAATAAGACAAGTGAAATCAAACTCATTTCTCGACAATTGATTTTCATTTTTAATTATGGTAAGAGTTATGGGATATAAAAATAAAGATTTTACTATAATTTCAAGGTTTGAAACTCAAAAATATAAAAAATAATGAATTATTGTACTAGTGTAGAGTGTTTGTGATCATTAATAAAATGAGATCAAATGATGAACAAACTATTGATGCAATAATAGTTAAAAGAGTCTTTCTTTAAAATTTGAGTATGTGATTACTAAAATCAAATAGTTTAAAGATTTATCCATTTTTATTTAATAAATTAATGAGTTCTTTATTATTTTATGAAAAAAGATCAAGCAAATTAATAGAAAAATAAAAAGAGATATTTTAAGTAAAGAGAAAGTAATCATCATTATTACTAAAAGATGAATCAAATAAATTTAACTAAAAAAATACAAAAATGGTTGTGGGTGAAATCATATGTATAAGACCTTTGATATCTATTATTGCTCAATTTAAATCAAACAGAATGAAAATATTTGAGATAAAAGATTTAATTGTTACAACGTTTTTTTGGACTTAAAATAAACTAGGTTAAATATGCTTTTTATGTCATAAAAAAATTAGTTTATCTATTAAAATGAAAAAATAAAGTTTGAATGTAGTATTATATATGACTGACACAAAATATTTTAGAAATTTATCTAATAGATTGAATTATTTATCACATTTAAGTTAAGATAAGTTATTACACAATGCGTAATGTTGTGTTTAGATTCATGCATAATTTACAATCACCTTGGCGAAATAAAAAAGATTTTTTGTTATATAGTTGAAATGATTAAATATGGTGTTTACTCTGTTAAATATTTTGTTTTACTTATAGTAATTATGTATGATGTTTAGATGAATGAAAATGTAGTAATAAATGCATTTTAAATCTTGGATATGAAATAAATTGTTTGAGTTCAAAAAAGACAATGACATTATTAATACCTAAAGTTGAATGTCTCATACCAACTTCAACAAGTCAAGTTGTATATTTATAAAGAACTCTTCTTGATCTTAATTGTGAATAAAAATGTCTAACGAAGATTTCATTTGATCTACAAGCAATCTTTATGACAAAAAATTTAATTTTTTATGTCAGAATAAGACATGCTAATGTTAGATATCATTTTTGCTTAAAGTCTTGTGAAATTATAATAGTCTTAAAAGTTTTATAGCATAAATAAAAAATTAAAAAGTACTTTCATAAAGGCTTATCTCTAAGTAAAGCTTGAGTACTTTTGAATACAAATAAGCATTTTTAATCAACCAATTTTGATAAAGGTGAATATTCATTTTGATTAAGATTTAAATTAGTTTGTTCTTTTGTTCATTCTAATTTAAGCTTCACTTATGCTTGACTAGAACTATTCAACTAATTCCAAACCAAAATAATATCTTATTATCAACTAATGTTTGATCTAAATTAAAATATGTAAATTCAAATAAACCCAAAATTGTCACAACATAGCAAATCCCTAATGGTGGTCATTTCTCATTTAACTACTCTCTTTTCATCATTACATATAGTCAAAAAAAAAACCACAACTTAAAGCCGGATCTCTCCCTGGATTCTAACCCTGGTTTTTTTTTTTCCCGGATTTTCCACTTGCACCGCTTAGACCCACCGGAAAACACTACACCTAACCTAATGGGGACCTCAGCTTTTATGCGATTAAAGTCACTCCTCCTATGCGTAGACTGTGTATGACTTAGTTTGAGTAGTAATGCTTGGGACACCATGGATGTTGCAGTAGTGCACTGGAAGTGGCAAAGTGCAAATGCTTACATGCAAGGCCTATTGTTTGACATGTAGCACATGTCAAGGTAAGTAGCATTTATTGTCCCATGTGCAGCTTGCATCTCGATATGTATCACTTATCACTCCATGTGCATCACATGCATGTAGCATGTACCTTTGTATACACATCATGTGTGATTAGCACTTACCACTAGGCACACATTCTACACATGTGCAGCATGGGGGGCTCAAGCAAAATGTGCATCTTGGTGCATGAAGCCAACTCTACAACACCCAAGTTGGAGTCCTAATGCATGCAACATAGAACAAATAAAGTAATTACTATTGTTATGAAAAATGATTTTTTTTTATATTCTCATATAATTATGCTATTATAGCTTTTAATCA
The DNA here is from genome assembly GCA_023846275.1 of Vanilla planifolia. NCBI lineage: Eukaryota > Viridiplantae > Streptophyta > Magnoliopsida > Asparagales > Orchidaceae > Vanilla > Vanilla planifolia. The sequence continues at coordinate 4,952,070 of CM043875.1, read as the reverse complement.
AGGTTACTATTGAGGATTTGGAATGAGACACCTTGTAGACAAATCAAATGATGATACCAAACCAATGAAATGTCTGCACTAATGAGGTACATTATAAGATTATATTATCAGATAACAACTAAGCTTAAGTCTTTCCCTTTTGTGACCTTTAACCAAGCTAGCTCTTACATAGTGATGATTGAGAAAATGAATAAGGGCAAGAAGGAAAAATCTTAATTAACTAAAATTAGAGATTAGGAGACACAACAAAGTGGAAGAGTTCAAAGTGGTCAAAGAAGCTAGCAACCAAGGGGACCAACTTGGGGAACATAAGGCATACTTAGGAAGTTGTTATAATAATTGCCAAATACATGAGAATAATAATGAGAAGTGTTAGAAGTTTTCTTTGTGCTATAATCAAATAAAAATGTAGGGACCTAAGAAAAGCATATGGTGACCATCACTTATCAATAATAGGCACCTAAAACTATGCAGCTGCCCAATCAAAGCATTTACTTGATGGTTAGACCAACAATCAATTGGCTTATCACGATAAATTTCTTTTGGCACCTCAAGTAAATGATCATTTTAATGATCACCTTCAGTTAGAAACAAAGAGTGAACAACTCCTCTTAATAGTTTAGATAATTGAGCATACATTTAATTTCTCAAGAATCAATGTGATGATCATTTAGTGGCAAATTACTATTCAACACACATTATTATATAAGTTTGTAGTTTAAAGAAAAAGAGTTTTTATAATCCTCACATAAATTTCACAAATAGTCTAAAATTTGTGTGAACATATATTCATACAAATCACTCATTTTATTAAAGTTCTAACTCGATACTTTACTTTTCAAATTGGACTTTTAAAAAATCATAAATATAATATTATAATAATTCTACTGATTTAGATTATACTTATCCATAGTTGTAACAGTCTTACTTTTTCTTTATTTTATTTGAAAGAGCTCTTTGAGACGAGTCTAACGGTGTTTAGTTTGTAATTTTTTGAGTTCTAAGGAATAAATTATGAATTTTTAAAGATTTGGGATAGATTTGTAATATTGAGGATATATTTGTAATTTTGTAAATGTCAGCATAGTTCAATTCGTTTTGGCGGAAGTTATATCTGTAATTTTGGGAACAGCTTTTAGAAAGCAATTTTGGCTAATAAGCATATTTTAAATTGATTATTTTTGCATTTTATAGGCTTGTAAGACATCAAGAAGAATAAGAAGTTGGCAATACAAATTGTACATCAAAAGTCAGGTAGATAAATTCCTAACTCTGTGATGTAGCATATTATTATGTATTTTTATATGCTTTTCTCACTGTCACAGTACTTTGATTGTTGCATATGTTATACATTAATATTGTTGTATATGGTAAAGAAAGAAACAATGTGATACAATAACGCTAAAACAAAAAGAGAAGAAGTAATATGGAACGAAAAGTCTTTTGATATGGATACTTATTTGGATTGATGTTTGGAAAATGGCAAATAAAAATAGGATTCCTAGATAACATTATCCTCACCGCTAGGCCCAACATGTGTTGTAGGATATCGATCTTCGGATCAGATATCTACCTAGTGTCTACACCAGGCCCAGCGCGTGTCGCAGGGTATCGATCTTCGGATCAGATATCTGCCTGGTATTATGTGTTATAACTCCATGATGATTTACACCAGGCCTAGCATGTGTTGCAGGGTATGGGACCATACCTCTCTAGTGGCACTAGGCCCAGCATGTGTTGCAGGGTATCGATCTTCGAATCAGATATCTGTCTTTGGTTAGATGCCGGCTGGAGGTCATTTATTGATGATGATTGGATCTAGAGGATAATGCGTCAAAGGGAATTGGGCTCGGTAATAACACACCTAAATAAGGAATTAACATTTTTTTATGGTTTTCATTTGGCATTATCTTATATATGACATCTTGTGTGATTGTAGTTTTATGATTTATTTTCATTGCATATGGTATGCCTTTTCATTTGATATCTTTTTCATATTTGGTTATCTATTACGGATTTATCTACTGAGATATGTAAAATCTCGTTTAGTGCTTATATCACAGCTTTTACAACCACTGCACCGAGAGAGGGAATGGTGCTACTATAGAAGAGCCCTTTTCTCGAGGTGTGTGAGAGAGGGGAGAGCTTGGTGTGATTAATGTTTAAAAACATGTCTTTATTTCTATATTTTGGATTTTAGAGTTGGGGTTTGTCTTATCGTCGGGTCCCCACCTTGGGTTTGGTTTTTTGTCCTCACTATATGTTGTAACAGCAGAACAATTTGATGTTAATTTTGTTATCTAATGATTTAGTGAGGTGGGGGCTTGACAATAGTGGTCTGATCATAGTATAATAACATAATAGTTATATTATTATTTAGTTAATATAATACGATAGGAGTGAGAATATTGACAAATGCAGTCATAATGATAAATGAAAATTGGTCGAAATAATAATATGCACAATAAATTCTATAATAGTATGATGTTTTCTTTTATTTTATTCATGATTGTTGATACAAGTAATAAGGATCCATATTATTACTTATATGAATATCTCACGTAATTTTTGTTTTATCTATTTTATACTTTACATATTATGCAAGAAACTTTGTCGCTTGTGCTTTGGTTAGTTGTTTTACCTAGTGATTTGTGCACAAACTCATCTATTGTAGTTTCATATGTTTCAAGTCCATCTAAGCTGATTGAAATATCGTTATCATAAGAACTACGTAATAATGTCATTCATTCTTATTTTATTGAGATTAAAAATATAAATAATTATAGCTATTTAGTACCTTATCGTTAGATTAGAATTCTAGTTGGAATAAAATAAGCTCTCTTAATATTTTTTTTGATGTGTGTTTTTTATTATAACACAAAACTTGTAATCATTAACATCGACATTGATGGTTGCATTAAAAGGAAGACATTTTTCCATGCTTTATGAAGTCAAAGTGAACCATCTTTCAAACTAAAATGTAACAATACTAATAATCTTAGTTCCTAAAAAAACAAAGAAATAACATCACCATTCTATGATGATATGACATGAAGATGTCTCACATACAATGCCAAATGACACCTCAAACATCAACTTTACATTTAATTCACTCTCCCCAACAAACCATATCATAAGCTTTGAGTTAATCAATATTATCACAAACCTTAAAGAACCACATCATATTAGCACATCAACCAGCTATTTCACTTCAGACATGAGACCTCAACCCATCCTCATCTCAATTCCCTTGCATCTTCTCCTCCTCTAAGTATGTTTCACTTGCTAACCAAGCTGTCATAAGTTCCATCGAACTTTTCTGTGCTTTTGATGAAACAAGTGGTTACAACAACCATTTAAATCCTACTTCTTGACTTGATCTGTAACTCATCTTGTTGTCGTCTTGGGCCAAACCGGTAGCTATGCATTTAATTGCCCTTCTTATATATTTGTTTCTCTATTCTACAGGTCTCCTTCAACATCTGTCATCGCATGTATTATTTGAATCTATTGCATACCATATTGAAAACGCACTGTTATTTGCCTTCTTGCATGCTCATTTCCGGCAACTATCTTTGCATGGCCCCTCGTGTTAACCTCTTAAACAAAGAAAAGACTGTAGCTTGAAGGATCGAGATCAAAGGTAAGGTAGATTTCTAAAATACTAAAGTATTCTTTTGCTTGGATTAACAGATAGACCAATTCCTAAACACTAGAATATTGATTCTTAAAGATAAAGATACCATTTGTTTTCTGTGAAGAATCAATGTTTTGCTCTCACTATAATGATTGGTAAACGTCATTTCATGAAGAACTTGACAAAAAATTCTTTAATAATAAACTTTTTTTATTAAAGATTCTTTTTATATGTACAACAAATGGGGGTTCATTTTAAATTACATAGGACCATTTCTTTTACAGACTTTGTCAGATGTATTATTAACTCATTGATTTGTCTTTGAACTTTGTCAAATGTGCCTTACTAATACAAGAGGAAAATCACATGATCCTCATTGCTGAAATTTGAAATAAAAAATAAAAATGATTAAATTTAATTTAATATTTATAATTATCGTTTTTTTGGTTTATTCCTATGAAAATACTGTTAAGACACTTGAAATGGCAAAAGTTTTTCTTCTTTTAATACAATGACTTATCTTCTTCTGCTTTTGTTCTGGAGTTTTGTCTAATGTTGTGGTATGAAAACCATATTCTAAATCAAAATTATCTTTCTTTGTTGCTTTTGTGATGACTTGAAAGAGAATTTATTTTATATAGACCGAATAAGACAAGTGAAATCAAACTCATTTCTCGACAATTGATTTTCATTTTTAATTATGGTAAGAGTTATGGGATATAAAAATAAAGATTTTACTATAATTTCAAGGTTTGAAACTCAAAAATATAAAAAATAATGAATTATTGTACTAGTGTAGAGTGTTTGTGATCATTAATAAAATGAGATCAAATGATGAACAAACTATTGATGCAATAATAGTTAAAAGAGTCTTTCTTTAAAATTTGAGTATGTGATTACTAAAATCAAATAGTTTAAAGATTTATCCATTTTTATTTAATAAATTAATGAGTTCTTTATTATTTTATGAAAAAAGATCAAGCAAATTAATAGAAAAATAAAAAGAGATATTTTAAGTAAAGAGAAAGTAATCATCATTATTACTAAAAGATGAATCAAATAAATTTAACTAAAAAAATACAAAAATGGTTGTGGGTGAAATCATATGTATAAGACCTTTGATATCTATTATTGCTCAATTTAAATCAAACAGAATGAAAATATTTGAGATAAAAGATTTAATTGTTACAACGTTTTTTTGGACTTAAAATAAACTAGGTTAAATATGCTTTTTATGTCATAAAAAAATTAGTTTATCTATTAAAATGAAAAAATAAAGTTTGAATGTAGTATTATATATGACTGACACAAAATATTTTAGAAATTTATCTAATAGATTGAATTATTTATCACATTTAAGTTAAGATAAGTTATTACACAATGCGTAATGTTGTGTTTAGATTCATGCATAATTTACAATCACCTTGGCGAAATAAAAAAGATTTTTTGTTATATAGTTGAAATGATTAAATATGGTGTTTACTCTGTTAAATATTTTGTTTTACTTATAGTAATTATGTATGATGTTTAGATGAATGAAAATGTAGTAATAAATGCATTTTAAATCTTGGATATGAAATAAATTGTTTGAGTTCAAAAAAGACAATGACATTATTAATACCTAAAGTTGAATGTCTCATACCAACTTCAACAAGTCAAGTTGTATATTTATAAAGAACTCTTCTTGATCTTAATTGTGAATAAAAATGTCTAACGAAGATTTCATTTGATCTACAAGCAATCTTTATGACAAAAAATTTAATTTTTTATGTCAGAATAAGACATGCTAATGTTAGATATCATTTTTGCTTAAAGTCTTGTGAAATTATAATAGTCTTAAAAGTTTTATAGCATAAATAAAAAATTAAAAAGTACTTTCATAAAGGCTTATCTCTAAGTAAAGCTTGAGTACTTTTGAATACAAATAAGCATTTTTAATCAACCAATTTTGATAAAGGTGAATATTCATTTTGATTAAGATTTAAATTAGTTTGTTCTTTTGTTCATTCTAATTTAAGCTTCACTTATGCTTGACTAGAACTATTCAACTAATTCCAAACCAAAATAATATCTTATTATCAACTAATGTTTGATCTAAATTAAAATATGTAAATTCAAATAAACCCAAAATTGTCACAACATAGCAAATCCCTAATGGTGGTCATTTCTCATTTAACTACTCTCTTTTCATCATTACATATAGTCAAAAAAAAAACCACAACTTAAAGCCGGATCTCTCCCTGGATTCTAACCCTGGTTTTTTTTTTTCCCGGATTTTCCACTTGCACCGCTTAGACCCACCGGAAAACACTACACCTAACCTAATGGGGACCTCAGCTTTTATGCGATTAAAGTCACTCCTCCTATGCGTAGACTGTGTATGACTTAGTTTGAGTAGTAATGCTTGGGACACCATGGATGTTGCAGTAGTGCACTGGAAGTGGCAAAGTGCAAATGCTTACATGCAAGGCCTATTGTTTGACATGTAGCACATGTCAAGGTAAGTAGCATTTATTGTCCCATGTGCAGCTTGCATCTCGATATGTATCACTTATCACTCCATGTGCATCACATGCATGTAGCATGTACCTTTGTATACACATCATGTGTGATTAGCACTTACCACTAGGCACACATTCTACACATGTGCAGCATGGGGGGCTCAAGCAAAATGTGCATCTTGGTGCATGAAGCCAACTCTACAACACCCAAGTTGGAGTCCTAATGCATGCAACATAGAACAAATAAAGTAATTACTATTGTTATGAAAAATGATTTTTTTTTATATTCTCATATAATTATGCTATTATAGCTTTTAATCAAGGTTACTATTGAGGATTTGGAATGAGACACCTTGTAGACAAATCAAATGATGATACCAAACCAATGAAATGTCTGCACTAATGAGGTACATTATAAGATTATATTATCAGATAACAACTAAGCTTAAGTCTTTCCCTTTTGTGACCTTTAACCAAGCTAGCTCTTACATAGTGATGATTGAGAAAATGAATAAGGGCAAGAAGGAAAAATCTTAATTAACTAAAATTAGAGATTAGGAGACACAACAAAGTGGAAGAGTTCAAAGTGGTCAAAGAAGCTAGCAACCAAGGGGACCAACTTGGGGAACATAAGGCATACTTAGGAAGTTGTTATAATAATTGCCAAATACATGAGAATAATAATGAGAAGTGTTAGAAGTTTTCTTTGTGCTATAATCAAATAAAAATGTAGGGACCTAAGAAAAGCATATGGTGACCATCACTTATCAATAATAGGCACCTAAAACTATGCAGCTGCCCAATCAAAGCATTTACTTGATGGTTAGACCAACAATCAATTGGCTTATCACGATAAATTTCTTTTGGCACCTCAAGTAAATGATCATTTTAATGATCACCTTCAGTTAGAAACAAAGAGTGAACAACTCCTCTTAATAGTTTAGATAATTGAGCATACATTTAATTTCTCAAGAATCAATGTGATGATCATTTAGTGGCAAATTACTATTCAACACACATTATTATATAAGTTTGTAGTTTAAAGAAAAAGAGTTTTTATAATCCTCACATAAATTTCACAAATAGTCTAAAATTTGTGTGAACATATATTCATACAAATCACTCATTTTATTAAAGTTCTAACTCGATACTTTACTTTTCAAATTGGACTTTTAAAAAATCATAAATATAATATTATAATAATTCTACTGATTTAGATTATACTTATCCATAGTTGTAACAGTCTTACTTTTTCTTTATTTTATTTGAAAGAGCTCTTTGAGACGAGTCTAACGGTGTTTAGTTTATAATTTTTTGAGTTCTAAGGAATAAATTATGAATTTTTAAAGATTTGGGATAGATTTGTAATATTGAGGATATATTTGTAATTTTGTAAATGTCAGCATAGTTCAATTCGTTTTGGCGGAAGTTATATCTGTAATTTTGGGAACAGCTTTTAGAAAGCAATTTTGGCTAATAAGCATATTTTAAATTGATTATTTTTGCATTTTATAGGCTTGTAAGACATCAAGAAGAATAAGAAGTTGGCAATACAAATTGTACATCAAAAGTCAGGTAGATAAATTCCTAACTCTGTGATGTAGCATATTATTATGTATTTTTATATGCTTTTCTCACTGTCACAGTACTTTGATTGTTGCATATGTTATACATTAATATTGTTGTATATGGTAAAGAAAGAAACAATGTGATACAATAACGCTAAAACAAAAAGAGAAGAAGTAATATGGAACGAAAAGTCTTTTGATATGGATACTTATTTGGATTGATGTTTGGAAAATGGCAAATAAAAATAGGATTCCTAGATAACATTATCCTCACCGCTAGGCCCAACATGTGTTGTAGGATATCGATCTTCGGATCAGATATCTACCTAGTGTCTACACCAGGCCCAGCGCGTGTCGCAGGGTATCGATCTTCGGATCAGATATCTGCCTGGTATTATGTGTTATAACTCCATGATGATTTACACCAGGCCTAGCATGTGTTGCAGGGTATGGGACCATACCTCTCTAGTGGCACTAGGCCCAGCATGTGTTGCAGGGTATCGATCTTCGAATCAGATATCTGTCTTTGGTTAGATGCCGGCTGGAGGTCATTTATTGATGATGATTGGATCTAGAGGATAATGCGTCAAAGGGAATTGGGCTCGGTAATAACACACCTAAATAAGGAATTAACATTTTTTTATGGTTTTCATTTGGCATTATCTTATATATGACATCTTGTGTGATTGTAGTTTTATGATTTATTTTCATTGCATATGGTATGCCTTTTCATTTGATATCTTTTTCATATTTGGTTATCTATTACGGATTTATCTACTGAGATATGTAAAATCTCGTTTAGTGCTTATATCACAGCTTTTACAACCACTGCACCGAGAGAGGGAATGGTGCTACTATAGAAGAGCCCTTTTCTCGAGGTGTGTGAGAGAGGGGAGAGCTTGGTGTGATTAATGTTTAAAAACATGTCTTTATTTCTATATTTTGGATTTTAGAGTTGGGGTTTGTCTTATCGTCGGGTCCCCACCTTGGGTTTGGTTTTTTGTCCTCACTATATGTTGTAACAGCAGAACAATTTGATGTTAATTTTGTTATCTAATGATTTAGTGAGGTGGGGGCTTGACAATAGTGGTCTGATCATAGTATAATAACATAATAGTTATATTATTATTTAGTTAATATAATACGATAGGAGTGAGAATATTGACAAATGCATTCATAATGATAAATGAAAATTGGTCGAAATAATAATATGCACAATAAATTCTATAATAGTATGATGTTTTCTTTTATTTTATTCATGATTGTTGATACAAGTAATAAGGATCCATATTATTACTTATATGAATATCTCATGTAATTTTTGTTTTATCTATTTTATACTTTACATATTATGCAAGAAACTTTGTCGCTTGTGCTTTGGTTAGTTGTTTTACCTAGTGATTTGTGCACAAACTCATCTATTGTAGTTTCATATGTTTCAAGTCCATCTAAGCTGATTGAAATATCGTTATCATAAGAACTACGTAATAATGTCATTCATTCTTATTTTATTGAGATTAAAAATATAAATAATTATAGCTATTTAGTACCTTATCGTTAGATTAGAATTCTAGTTGGAATAAAATAAGCTCTCTTAATATTTTTTTTGATGTGTGTTTTTTATTATAACACAAAACTTGTAATCATTAACATCGACATTGATGGTTGCATTAAAAGGAAGACATTTTTCCATGCTTTATGAAGTCAAAGTGAACCATCTTTCAAACTAAAATGTAACAATACTAATAATCTTAGTTCCTAAAAAAACAAAGAAATAACATCACCATTCTATGATGATATGACATGAAGATGTCTCACATACAATGCCAAATGACACCTCAAACATCAACTTTACATTTAATTCACTCTCCCCAACAAACCATATCATAAGCTTTGAGTTAATCAATATTATCACAAACCTTAAAGAACCACATCATATTAGCACATCAACCAGCTATTTCACTTCAGACATGAGACCTCAACCCATCCTCATCTCAATTCCCTTGCATCTTCTCCTCCTCTAAGTATGTTTCACTTGCTAACCAAGCTGTCATAAGTTCCATCGAACTTTTCTGTGCTTTTGATGAAACAAGTGGTTACAACAACCATTTAAATCCTACTTCTTGACTTGATCTGTAACTCATCTTGTTGTCGTCTTGGGCCAAACCGGTAGCTATGCATTTAATTGCCCTTCTTATATATTTGTTTCTCTATTCTACAGGTCTCCTTCAACATCTGTCATCGCATGTATTATTTGAATCTATTGCATACCATATTGAAAACGCACTGTTATTTGCCTTCTTGCATGCTCATTTCCGGCAACTATCTTTGCATGGCCCCTCGTGTTAACCTCTTAAACAAAGAAAAGACTGTAGCTTGAAGGATCGAGATCAAAGGTAAGGTAGATTTCTAAAATACTAAAGTATTCTTTTGCTTGGATTAACAGATAGACCAATTCCTAAACACTAGAATATTGATTCTTAAAGATAAAGATACCATTTGTTTTCTGTGAAGAATCAATGTTTTGCTCTCACTATAATGATTGGTAAACGTCATTTCATGAAGAACTTGACAAAAAATTCTTTAATAATAAACTTTTTTTATTAAAGATTCTTTTTATATGTACAACAAATGGGGGTTCATTTTAAATTACATAGGACCATTTCTTTTACAGACTTTGTCAGATGTATTATTAACTCATTGATTTGTCTTTGAACTTTGTCAAATGTGCCTTACTAATACAAGAGGAAAATCACATGATCCTCATTGCTGAAATTTGAAATAAAAAATAAAAATGATTAAATTTAATTTAATATTTATAATTATCGTTTTTTTGGTTTATTCCTATGAAAATACTGTTAAGACACTTGAAATGGCAAAAGTTTTTCTTCTTTTAATACAATGACTTATCTTCTTCTGCTTTTGTTCTGGAGTTTTGTCTAATGTTGTGGTATGAAAACCATATTCTAAATCAAAATTATCTTTCTTTGTTGCTTTTGTGATGACTTGAAAGAGAATTTATTTTATATAGACCGAATAAGACAAGTGAAATCAAACTCATTTCTCGACAATTGATTTTCATTTTTAATTATGGTAAGAGTTATGGGATATAAAAATAAAGATTTTACTATAATTTCAAGGTTTGAAACTCAAAAATATAAAAAATAATGAATTATTGTACTAGTGTAGAGTGTTTGTGATCATTAATAAAATGAGATCAAATGATGAACAAACTATTGATGCAATAATAGTTAAAAGAGTCTTTCTTTAAAATTTGAGTATGTGATTACTAAAATCAAATAGTTTAAAGATTTATCCATTTTTATTTAATAAATTAATGAGTTCTTTATTATTTTATGAAAAAAGATCAAGCAAATTAATAGAAAAATAAAAAGAGATATTTTAAGTAAAGAGAAAGTAATCATCATTATTACTAAAAGATGAATCAAATAAATTTAACTAAAAAAATACAAAAATGGTTGTGGGTGAAATCATATGTATAAGACCTTTGATATCTATTATTGCTCAATTTAAATCAAACAGAATGAAAATATTTGAGATAAAAGATTTAATTGTTACAACGTTTTTTTGGACTTAAAATAAACTAGGTTAAATATGCTTTTTATGTCATAAAAAAATTAGTTTATCTATTAAAATGAAAAAATAAAGTTTGAATGTAGTATTATATATGACTGACACAAAATATTTTAGAAATTTATCTAATAGATTGAATTATTTATCACATTTAAGTTAAGATAAGTTATTACACAATGCGTAATGTTGTGTTTAGATTCATGCATAATTTACAATCACCTTGGCGAAATAAAAAAGATTTTTTGTTATATAGTTGAAATGATTAAATATGGTGTTTACTCTGTTAAATATTTTGTTTTACTTATAGTAATTATGTATGATGTTTAGATGAATGAAAATGTAGTAATAAATGCATTTTAAATCTTGGATATGAAATAAATTGTTTGAGTTCAAAAAAGACAATGACATTATTAATACCTAAAGTTGAATGTCTCATACCAACTTCAACAAGTCAAGTTGTATATTTATAAAGAACTCTTCTTGATCTTAATTGTGAATAAAAATGTCTAACGAAGATTTCATTTGATCTACAAGCAATCTTTATGACAAAAAATTTAATTTTTTATGTCAGAATAAGACATGCTAATGTTAGATATCATTTTTGCTTAAAGTCTTGTGAAATTATAATAGTCTTAAAAGTTTTATAGCATAAATAAAAAATTAAAAAGTACTTTCATAAAGGCTTATCTCTAAGTAAAGCTTGAGTACTTTTGAATACAAATAAGCATTTTTAATCAACCAATTTTGATAAAGGTGAATATTCATTTTGATTAAGATTTAAATTAGTTTGTTCTTTTGTTCATTCTAATTTAAGCTTCACTTATGCTTGACTAGAACTATTCAACTAATTCCAAACCAAAATAATATCTTATTATCAACTAATGTTTGATCTAAATTAAAATATGTAAATTCAAATAAACCCAAAATTGTCACAACATAGCAAATCCCTAATGGTGGTCATTTCTCATTTAACTACTCTCTTTTCATCATTACATATAGTCAAAAAAAAAACCACAACTTAAAGCCGGATCTCTCCCTGGATTCTAACCCTGGTTTTTTTTTTTCCCGGATTTTCCACTTGCACCGCTTAGACCCACCGGAAAACACTACACCTAACCTAATGGGGACCTCAGCTTTTATGCGATTAAAGTCACTCCTCCTATGCGTAGACTGTGTATGACTTAGTTTGAGTAGTAATGCTTGGGACACCATGGATGTTGCAGTAGTGCACTGGAAGTGGCAAAGTGCAAATGCTTACATGCAAGGCCTATTGTTTGACATGTAGCACATGTCAAGGTAAGTAGCATTTATTGTCCCATGTGCAGCTTGCATCTCGATATGTATCACTTATCACTCCATGTGCATCACATGCATGTAGCATGTACCTTTGTATACACATCATGTGTGATTAGCACTTACCACTAGGCACACATTCTACACATGTGCAGCATGGGGGGCTCAAGCAAAATGTGCATCTTGGTGCATGAAGCCAACTCTACAACACCCAAGTTGGAGTCCTAATGCATGCAACATAGAACAAATAAAGTAATTACTATTGTTATGAAAAATGATTTTTTTTTATATTCTCATATAATTATGCTATTATAGCTTTTAATCAAGGTTACTATTGAGGATTTGGAATGAGACACCTTGTAGACAAATCAAATGATGATACCAAACCAATGAAATGTCTGCACTAATGAGGTACATTATAAGATTATATTATCAGATAACAACTAAGCTTAAGTCTTTCCCTTTTGTGACCTTTAACCAAGCTAGCTCTTACATAGTGATGATTGAGAAAATGAATAAGGGCAAGAAGGAAAAATCTTAATTAACTAAAATTAGAGATTAGGAGACACAACAAAGTGGAAGAGTTCAAAGTGGTCAAAGAAGCTAGCAACCAAGGGGACCAACTTGGGGAACATAAGGCATACTTAGGAAGTTGTTATAATAATTGCCAAATACATGAGAATAATAATGAGAAGTGTTAGAAGTTTTCTTTGTGCTATAATCAAATAAAAATGTAGGGACCTAAGAAAAGCATATGGTGACCATCACTTATCAATAATAGGCACCTAAAACTATGCAGCTGCCCAATCAAAGCATTTACTTGATGGTTAGACCAACAATCAATTGGCTTATCACGATAAATTTCTTTTGGCACCTCAAGTAAATGATCATTTTAATGATCACCTTCAGTTAGAAACAAAGAGTGAACAACTCCTCTTAATAGTTTAGATAATTGAGCATACATTTAATTTCTCAAGAATCAATGTGATGATCATTTAGTGGCAAATTACTATTCAACACACATTATTATATAAGTTTGTAGTTTAAAGAAAAAGAGTTTTTATAATCCTCACATAAATTTCACAAATAGTCTAAAATTTGTGTGAACATATATTCATACAAATCACTCATTTTATTAAAGTTCTAACTCGATACTTTACTTTTCAAATTGGACTTTTAAAAAATCATAAATATAATATTATAATAATTCTACTGATTTAGATTATACTTATCCATAGTTGTAACAGTCTTACTTTTTCTTTATTTTATTTGAAAGAGCTCTTTGAGACGAGTCTAACGGTGTTTAGTTTGTAATTTTTTGAGTTCTAAGGAATAAATTATGAATTTTTAAAGATTTGGGATAGATTTGTAATATTGAGGATATATTTGTAATTTTGTAAATGTCAGCATAGTTCAATTCGTTTTGGCGGAAGTTATATCTGTAATTTTGGGAACAGCTTTTAGAAAGCAATTTTGGCTAATAAGCATATTTTAAATTGATTATTTTTGCATTTTATAGGCTTGTAAGACATCAAGAAGAATAAGAAGTTGGCAATACAAATTGTACATCAAAAGTCAGGTAGATAAATTCCTAACTCTGTGATGTAGCATATTATTATGTATTTTTATATGCTTTTCTCACTGTCACAGTACTTTGATTGTTGCATATGTTATACATTAATATTGTTGTATATGGTAAAGAAAGAAACAATGTGATACAATAACGCTAAAACAAAAAGAGAAGAAGTAATATGGAACGAAAAGTCTTTTGATATGGATACTTATTTGGATTGATGTTTGGAAAATGGCAAATAAAAATAGGATTCCTAGATAACATTATCCTCACCGCTAGGCCCAACATGTGTTGTAGGATATCGATCTTCGGATCAGATATCTACCTAGTGTCTACACCAGGCCCAGCGCGTGTCGCAGGGTATCGATCTTCGGATCAGATATCTGCCTGGTATTATGTGTTATAACTCCATGATGATTTACACCAGGCCTAGCATGTGTTGCAGGGTATGGGACCATACCTCTCTAGTGGCACTAGGCCCAGCATGTGTTGCAGGGTATCGATCTTCGAATCAGATATCTGTCTTTGGTTAGATGCCGGCTGGAGGTCATTTATTGATGATGATTGGATCTAGAGGATAATGCGTCAAAGGGAATTGGGCTCGGTAATAACACACCTAAATAAGGAATTAACATTTTTTTATGGTTTTCATTTGGCATTATCTTATATATGACATCTTGTGTGATTGTAGTTTTATGATTTATTTTCATTGCATATGGTATGCCTTTTCATTTGATATCTTTTTCATATTTGGTTATCTATTACGGATTTATCTACTGAGATATGTAAAATCTCGTTTAGTGCTTATATCACAGCTTTTACAACCACTGCACCGAGAGAGGGAATGGTGCTACTATAGAAGAGCCCTTTTCTCGAGGTGTGTGAGAGAGGGGAGAGCTTGGTGTGATTAATGTTTAAAAACATGTCTTTATTTCTATATTTTGGATTTTAGAGTTGGGGTTTGTCTTATCGTCGGGTCCCCACCTTGGGTTTGGTTTTTTGTCCTCACTATATGTTGTAACAGCAGAACAATTTGATGTTAATTTTGTTATCTAATGATTTAGTGAGGTGGGGGCTTGACAATAGTGGTCTGATCATAGTATAATAACATAATAGTTATATTATTATTTAGTTAATATAATACGATAGGAGTGAGAATATTGACAAATGCAGTCATAATGATAAATGAAAATTGGTCGAAATAATAATATGCACAATAAATTCTATAATAGTATGATGTTTTCTTTTATTTTATTCATGATTGTTGATACAAGTAATAAGGATCCATATTATTACTTATATGAATATCTCACGTAATTTTTGTTTTATCTATTTTATACTTTACATATTATGCAAGAAACTTTGTCGCTTGTGCTTTGGTTAGTTGTTTTACCTAGTGATTTGTGCACAAACTCATCTATTGTAGTTTCATATGTTTCAAGTCCATCTAAGCTGATTGAAATATCGTTATCATAAGAACTACGTAATAATGTCATTCATTCTTATTTTATTGAGATTAAAAATATAAATAATTATAGCTATTTAGTACCTTATCGTTAGATTAGAATTCTAGTTGGAATAAAATAAGCTCTCTTAATATTTTTTTTGATGTGTGTTTTTTATTATAACACAAAACTTGTAATCATTAACATCGACATTGATGGTTGCATTAAAAGGAAGACATTTTTCCATGCTTTATGAAGTCAAAGTGAACCATCTTTCAAACTAAAATGTAACAATACTAATAATCTTAGTTCCTAAAAAAACAAAGAAATAACATCACCATTCTATGATGATATGACATGAAGATGTCTCACATACAATGCCAAATGACACCTCAAACATCAACTTTACATTTAATTCACTCTCCCCAACAAACCATATCATAAGCTTTGAGTTAATCAATATTATCACAAACCTTAAAGAACCACATCATATTAGCACATCAACCAGCTATTTCACTTCAGACATGAGACCTCAACCCATCCTCATCTCAATTCCCTTGCATCTTCTCCTCCTCTAAGTATGTTTCACTTGCTAACCAAGCTGTCATAAGTTCCATCGAACTTTTCTGTGCTTTTGATGAAACAAGTGGTTACAACAACCATTTAAATCCTACTTCTTGACTTGATCTGTAACTCATCTTGTTGTCGTCTTGGGCCAAACCGGTAGCTATGCATTTAATTGCCCTTCTTATATATTTGTTTCTCTATTCTACAGGTCTCCTTCAACATCTGTCATCGCATGTATTATTTGAATCTATTGCATACCATATTGAAAACGCACTGTTATTTGCCTTCTTGCATGCTCATTTCCGGCAACTATCTTTGCATGGCCCCTCGTGTTAACCTCTTAAACAAAGAAAAGACTGTAGCTTGAAGGATCGAGATCAAAGGTAAGGTAGATTTCTAAAATACTAAAGTATTCTTTTGCTTGGATTAACAGATAGACCAATTCCTAAACACTAGAATATTGATTCTTAAAGATAAAGATACCATTTGTTTTCTGTGAAGAATCAATGTTTTGCTCTCACTATAATGATTGGTAAACGTCATTTCATGAAGAACTTGACAAAAAATTCTTTAATAATAAACTTTTTTTATTAAAGATTCTTTTTATATGTACAACAAATGGGGGTTCATTTTAAATTACATAGGACCATTTCTTTTACAGACTTTGTCAGATGTATTATTAACTCATTGATTTGTCTTTGAACTTTGTCAAATGTGCCTTACTAATACAAGAGGAAAATCACATGATCCTCATTGCTGAAATTTGAAATAAAAAATAAAAATGATTAAATTTAATTTAATATTTATAATTATCGTTTTTTTGGTTTATTCCTATGAAAATACTGTTAAGACACTTGAAATGGCAAAAGTTTTTCTTCTTTTAATACAATGACTTATCTTCTTCTGCTTTTGTTCTGGAGTTTTGTCTAATGTTGTGGTATGAAAACCATATTCTAAATCAAAATTATCTTTCTTTGTTGCTTTTGTGATGACTTGAAAGAGAATTTATTTTATATAGACCGAATAAGACAAGTGAAATCAAACTCATTTCTCGACAATTGATTTTCATTTTTAATTATGGTAAGAGTTATGGGATATAAAAATAAAGATTTTACTATAATTTCAAGGTTTGAAACTCAAAAATATAAAAAATAATGAATTATTGTACTAGTGTAGAGTGTTTGTGATCATTAATAAAATGAGATCAAATGATGAACAAACTATTGATGCAATAATAGTTAAAAGAGTCTTTCTTTAAAATTTGAGTATGTGATTACTAAAATCAAATAGTTTAAAGATTTATCCATTTTTATTTAATAAATTAATGAGTTCTTTATTATTTTATGAAAAAAGATCAAGCAAATTAATAGAAAAATAAAAAGAGATATTTTAAGTAAAGAGAAAGTAATCATCATTATTACTAAAAGATGAATCAAATAAATTTAACTAAAAAAATACAAAAATGGTTGTGGGTGAAATCATATGTATAAGACCTTTGATATCTATTATTGCTCAATTTAAATCAAACAGAATGAAAATATTTGAGATAAAAGATTTAATTGTTACAACGTTTTTTTGGACTTAAAATAAACTAGGTTAAATATGCTTTTTATGTCATAAAAAAATTAGTTTATCTATTAAAATGAAAAAATAAAGTTTGAATGTAGTATTATATATGACTGACACAAAATATTTTAGAAATTTATCTAATAGATTGAATTATTTATCACATTTAAGTTAAGATAAGTTATTACACAATGCGTAATGTTGTGTTTAGATTCATGCATAATTTACAATCACCTTGGCGAAATAAAAAAGATTTTTTGTTATATAGTTGAAATGATTAAATATGGTGTTTACTCTGTTAAATATTTTGTTTTACTTATAGTAATTATGTATGATGTTTAGATGAATGAAAATGTAGTAATAAATGCATTTTAAATCTTGGATATGAAATAAATTGTTTGAGTTCAAAAAAGACAATGACATTATTAATACCTAAAGTTGAATGTCTCATACCAACTTCAACAAGTCAAGTTGTATATTTATAAAGAACTCTTCTTGATCTTAATTGTGAATAAAAATGTCTAACGAAGATTTCATTTGATCTACAAGCAATCTTTATGACAAAAAATTTAATTTTTTATGTCAGAATAAGACATGCTAATGTTAGATATCATTTTTGCTTAAAGTCTTGTGAAATTATAATAGTCTTAAAAGTTTTATAGCATAAATAAAAAATTAAAAAGTACTTTCATAAAGGCTTATCTCTAAGTAAAGCTTGAGTACTTTTGAATACAAATAAGCATTTTTAATCAACCAATTTTGATAAAGGTGAATATTCATTTTGATTAAGATTTAAATTAGTTTGTTCTTTTGTTCATTCTAATTTAAGCTTCACTTATGCTTGACTAGAACTATTCAACTAATTCCAAACCAAAATAATATCTTATTATCAACTAATGTTTGATCTAAATTAAAATATGTAAATTCAAATAAACCCAAAATTGTCACAACATAGCAAATCCCTAATGGTGGTCATTTCTCATTTAACTACTCTCTTTTCATCATTACATATAGTCAAAAAAAAAACCACAACTTAAAGCCGGATCTCTCCCTGGATTCTAACCCTGGTTTTTTTTTTTCCCGGATTTTCCACTTGCACCGCTTAGACCCACCGGAAAACACTACACCTAACCTAATGGGGACCTCAGCTTTTATGCGATTAAAGTCACTCCTCCTATGCGTAGACTGTGTATGACTTAGTTTGAGTAGTAATGCTTGGGACACCATGGATGTTGCAGTAGTGCACTGGAAGTGGCAAAGTGCAAATGCTTACATGCAAGGCCTATTGTTTGACATGTAGCACATGTCAAGGTAAGTAGCATTTATTGTCCCATGTGCAGCTTGCATCTCGATATGTATCACTTATCACTCCATGTGCATCACATGCATGTAGCATGTACCTTTGTATACACATCATGTGTGATTAGCACTTACCACTAGGCACACATTCTACACATGTGCAGCATGGGGGGCTCAAGCAAAATGTGCATCTTGGTGCATGAAGCCAACTCTACAACACCCAAGTTGGAGTCCTAATGCATGCAACATAGAACAAATAAAGTAATTACTATTGTTATGAAAAATGATTTTTTTTTATATTCTCATATAATTATGCTATTATAGCTTTTAATCAAGGTTACTATTGAGGATTTGGAATGAGACATCTTGTAGACAAATCAAATGATGATACCAAACCAATGAAATGTCTGCACTAATGAGGTACATTATAAGATTATATTATAAGATAACAACTAAGCTTAAGTCTTTCCCTTTTGTGACCTTTAACCAAGCTAGCTCTTACATAGTGATGATTGAGAAAATGAATAAGGGCAAGAAGGAAAAATCTTAATTAACTAAAATTAGAGATTAGGAGACACAACAAAGTGGAAGAGTTCAAAGTGGTCAAAGAAGCTAGCAACCAAGGGGACCACCTTGGGGAACATAAGGCATACTTAGGAAGTTGTTATAATAATTGCCAAATACATGAGAATAATAATGAGAAGTGTTAGAAGTTTTCTTTGTGCTATAATCAAATAAAAATGTAGGGACCTAAGAAAAGCATATGGTGACCATCACTTATCAATAATAGGCACCTAAAACTATGCAGCTGCCCAATCAAAGCATTTACTTGATGGTTAGACCAACAATCAATTGGCTTATCACGATAAATTTCTTTTGGCACCTCAAGTAAATGATCATTTTAATGATCACCTTCAGTTAGAAACAAAGAGTGAACAACTCCTCTTAATAGTTTAGATAATTGAGCATACATTTAATTTCTCAAGAATCAATGTGATGATCATTTAGTGGCAAATTACTATTCAACACACATTATTATATAAGTTTGTAGTTTAAAGAAAAAGAGTTTTTATAATCCTCACATAAATTTCACAAATAGTCTAAAATTTGTGTGAACATATATTCATACAAATCACTCATTTTATTAAAGTTCTAACTCGATACTTTACTTTTCAAATTGGACTTTTAAAAAATCATAAATATAATATTATAATAATTCTACTGATTTAGATTATACTTATCCATAGTTGTAACAGTCTTACTTTTTCTTTATTTTATTTGAAAGAGCTCTTTGAGACGAGTCTAACGGTGTTTAGTTTGTAATTTTTTGAGTTCTAAGGAATAAATTATGAATTTTTAAAGATTTGGGATAGATTTGTAATATTGAGGATATATTTGTAATTTTGTAAATGTCAGCATAGTTCAATTCGTTTTGGCGGAAGTTATATCTGTAATTTTGGGAACAGCTTTTAGAAAGCAATTTTGGCTAATAAGCATATTTTAAATTGATTATTTTTGCATTTTATAGGCTTGTAAGACATCAAGAAGAATAAGAAGTTGGCAATACAAATTGTACATCAAAAGTCAGGTAGATAAATTCCTAACTCTGTGATGTAGCATATTATTATGTATTTTTATATGCTTTTCTCACTGTCACAGTACTTTGATTGTTGCATATGTTATACATTAATATTGTTGTATATGGTAAAGAAAGAAACAATGTGATACAATAACGCTAAAACAAAAAGAGAAGAAGTAATATGGAACGAAAAGTCTTTTGATATGGATACTTATTTGGATTGATGTTTGGAAAATGGCAAATAAAAATAGGATTCCTAGATAACATTATCCTCACCGCTAGGCCCAACATGTGTTGTAGGATATCGATCTTCGGATCAGATATCTACCTAGTGTCTACACCAGGCCCAGCGCGTGTCGCAGGGTATCGATCTTCGGATCAGATATCTGCCTGGTATTATGTGTTATAACTCCATGATGATTTACACCAGGCCTAGCATGTGTTGCAGGGTATGGGACCATACCTCTCTAGTGGCACTAGGCCCAGCATGTGTTGCAGGGTATCGATCTTCGAATCAGATATCTGTCTTTGGTTAGATGCCGGCTGGAGGTCATTTATTGATGATGATTGGATCTAGAGGATAATGCGTCAAAGGGAATTGGGCTCGGTAATAACACACCTAAATAAGGAATTAACATTTTTTTATGGTTTTCATTTGGCATTATCTTATATATGACATCTTGTGTGATTGTAGTTTTATGATTTATTTTCATTGCATATGGTATGCCTTTTCATTTGATATCTTTTTCATATTTGGTTATCTATTACGGATTTATCTACTGAGATATGTAAAATCTCGTTTAGTGCTTATATCACAGCTTTTACAACCACTGCACCGAGAGAGGGAATGGTGCTACTATAGAAGAGCCCTTTTCTCGAGGTGTGTGAGAGAGGGGAGAGCTTGGTGTGATTAATGTTTAAAAACATGTCTTTATTTCTATATTTTGGATTTTAGAGTTGGGGTTTGTCTTATCGTCGGGTCCCCACCTTGGGTTTGGTTTTTTGTCCTCACTATATGTTGTAACAGCAGAACAATTTGATGTTAATTTTGTTATCTAATGATTTAGTGAGGTGGGGGCTTGACAATAGTGGTCTGATCATAGTATAATAACATAATAGTTATATTATTATTTAGTTAATATAATACGATAGGAGTGAGAATATTGACAAATGCATTCATAATGATAAATGAAAATTGGTCGAAATAATAATATGCACAATAAATTCTATAATAGTATGATGTTTTCTTTTATTTTATTCATGATTGTTGATACAAGTAATAAGGATCCATATTATTACTTATATGAATATCTCACGTAATTTTTGTTTTATCTATTTTATACTTTACATATTATGCAAGAAACTTTGTCGCTTGTGCTTTGGTTAGTTGTTTTACCTAGTGATTTGTGCACAAACTCATCTATTGTAGTTTCATATGTTTCAAGTCCATCTAAGCTGATTGAAATATCGTTATCATAAGAACTACGTAATAATGTCATTCATTCTTATTTTATTGAGATTAAAAATATAAATAATTATAGCTATTTAGTACCTTATCGTTAGATTAGAATTCTAGTTGGAATAAAATAAGCTCTCTTAATATTTTTTTTGATGTGTGTTTTTTATTATAACACAAAACTTGTAATCATTAACATCGACATTGATGGTTGCATTAAAAGGAAGACATTTTTCCATGCTTTATGAAGTCAAAGTGAACCATCTTTCAAACTAAAATGTAACAATACTAATAATCTTAGTTCCTAAAAAAACAAAGAAATAACATCACCATTCTATGATGATATGACATGAAGATGTCTCACATACAATGCCAAATGACACCTCAAACATCAACTTTACATTTAATTCACTCTCCCCAACAAACCATATCATAAGCTTTGAGTTAATCAATATTATCACAAACCTTAAAGAACCACATCATATTAGCACATCAACCAGCTATTTCACTTCAGACATGAGACCTCAACCCATCCTCATCTCAATTCCCTTGCATCTTCTCCTCCTCTAAGTATGTTTCACTTGCTAACCAAGCTGTCATAAGTTCCATCGAACTTTTCTGTGCTTTTGATGAAACAAGTGGTTACAACAACCATTTAAATCCTACTTCTTGACTTGATCTGTAACTCATCTTGTTGTCGTCTTGGGCCAAACCGGTAGCTATGCATTTAATTGCCCTTCTTATATATTTGTTTCTCTATTCTACAGGTCTCCTTCAACATCTGTCATCGCATGTATTATTTGAATCTATTGCATACCATATTGAAAACGCACTGTTATTTGCCTTCTTGCATGCTCATTTCCGGCAACTATCTTTGCATGGCCCCTCGTGTTAACCTCTTAAACAAAGAAAAGACTGTAGCTTGAAGGATCGAGATCAAAGGTAAGGTAGATTTCTAAAATACTAAAGTATTCTTTTGCTTGGATTAACAGATAGACCAATTCCTAAACACTAGAATATTGATTCTTAAAGATAAAGATACCATTTGTTTTCTGTGAAGAATCAATGTTTTGCTCTCACTATAATGATTGGTAAACGTCATTTCATGAAGAACTTGACAAAAAATTCTTTAATAATAAACTTTTTTTATTAAAGATTCTTTTTATATGTACAACAAATGGGGGTTCATTTTAAATTACATAGGACCATTTCTTTTACAGACTTTGTCAGATGTATTATTAACTCATTGATTTGTCTTTGAACTTTGTCAAATGTGCCTTACTAATACAAGAGGAAAATCACATGATCCTCATTGCTGAAATTTGAAATAAAAAATAAAAATGATTAAATTTAATTTAATATTTATAATTATCGTTTTTTTGGTTTATTCCTATGAAAATACTGTTAAGACACTTGAAATGGCAAAAGTTTTTCTTCTTTTAATACAATGACTTATCTTCTTCTGCTTTTGTTCTGGAGTTTTGTCTAATGTTGTGGTATGAAAACCATATTCTAAATCAAAATTATCTTTCTTTGTTGCTTTTGTGATGACTTGAAAGAGAATTTATTTTATATAGACCGAATAAGACAAGTGAAATCAAACTCATTTCTCGACAATTGATTTTCATTTTTAATTATGGTAAGAGTTATGGGATATAAAAATAAAGATTTTACTATAATTTCAAGGTTTGAAACTCAAAAATATAAAAAATAATGAATTATTGTACTAGTGTAGAGTGTTTGTGATCATTAATAAAATGAGATCAAATGATGAACAAACTATTGATGCAATAATAGTTAAAAGAGTCTTTCTTTAAAATTTGAGTATGTGATTACTAAAATCAAATAGTTTAAAGATTTATCCATTTTTATTTAATAAATTAATGAGTTCTTTATTATTTTATGAAAAAAGATCAAGCAAATTAATAGAAAAATAAAAAGAGATATTTTAAGTAAAGAGAAAGTAATCATCATTATTACTAAAAGATGAATCAAATAAATTTAACTAAAAAAATACAAAAATGGTTGTGGGTGAAATCATATGTATAAGACCTTTGATATCTATTATTGCTCAATTTAAATCAAACAGAATGAAAATATTTGAGATAAAAGATTTAATTGTTACAACGTTTTTTTGGACTTAAAATAAACTAGGTTAAATATGCTTTTTATGTCATAAAAAAATTAGTTTATCTATTAAAATGAAAAAATAAAGTTTGAATGTAGTATTATATATGACTGACACAAAATATTTTAGAAATTTATCTAATAGATTGAATTATTTATCACATTTAAGTTAAGATAAGTTATTACACAATGCGTAATGTTGTGTTTAGATTCATGCATAATTTACAATCACCTTGGCGAAATAAAAAAGATTTTTTGTTATATAGTTGAAATGATTAAATATGGTGTTTACTCTGTTAAATATTTTGTTTTACTTATAGTAATTATGTATGATGTTTAGATGAATGAAAATGTAGTAATAAATGCATTTTAAATCTTGGATATGAAATAAATTGTTTGAGTTCAAAAAAGACAATGACATTATTAATACCTAAAGTTGAATGTCTCATACCAACTTCAACAAGTCAAGTTGTATATTTATAAAGAACTCTTCTTGATCTTAATTGTGAATAAAAATGTCTAACGAAGATTTCATTTGATCTACAAGCAATCTTTATGACAAAAAATTTAATTTTTTATGTCAGAATAAGACATGCTAATGTTAGATATCATTTTTGCTTAAAGTCTTGTGAAATTATAATAGTCTTAAAAGTTTTATAGCATAAATAAAAAATTAAAAAGTACTTTCATAAAGGCTTATCTCTAAGTAAAGCTTGAGTACTTTTGAATACAAATAAGCATTTTTAATCAACCAATTTTGATAAAGGTGAATATTCATTTTGATTAAGATTTAAATTAGTTTGTTCTTTTGTTCATTCTAATTTAAGCTTCACTTATGCTTGACTAGAACTATTCAACTAATTCCAAACCAAAATAATATCTTATTATCAACTAATGTTTGATCTAAATTAAAATATGTAAATTCAAATAAACCCAAAATTGTCACAACATAGCAAATCCCTAATGGTGGTCATTTCTCATTTAACTACTCTCTTTTCATCATTACATATAGTCAAAAAAAAAACCACAACTTAAAGCCGGATCTCTCCCTGGATTCTAACCCTGGTTTTTTTTTTTCCCGGATTTTCCACTTGCACCGCTTAGACCCACCGGAAAACACTACACCTAACCTAATGGGGACCTCAGCTTTTATGCGATTAAAGTCACTCCTCCTATGCGTAGACTGTGTATGACTTAGTTTGAGTAGTAATGCTTGGGACACCATGGATGTTGCAGTAGTGCACTGGAAGTGGCAAAGTGCAAATGCTTACATGCAAGGCCTATTGTTTGACATGTAGCACATGTCAAGGTAAGTAGCATTTATTGTCCCATGTGCAGCTTGCATCTCGATATGTATCACTTATCACTCCATGTGCATCACATGCATGTAGCATGTACCTTTGTATACACATCATGTGTGATTAGCACTTACCACTAGGCACACATTCTACACATGTGCAGCATGGGGGGCTCAAGCAAAATGTGCATCTTGGTGCATGAAGCCAACTCTACAACACCCAAGTTGGAGTCCTAATGCATGCAACATAGAACAAATAAAGTAATTACTATTGTTATGAAAAATGATTTTTTTTTATATTCTCATATAATTATGCTATTATAGCTTTTAATCAAGGTTACTATTGAGGATTTGGAATGAGACACCTTGTAGACAAATCAAATGATGATACCAAACCAATGAAATGTCTGCACTAATGAGGTACATTATAAGATTATATTATCAGATAACAACTAAGCTTAAGTCTTTCCCTTTTGTGACCTTTAACCAAGCTAGCTCTTACATAGTGATGATTGAGAAAATGAATAAGGGCAAGAAGGAAAAATCTTAATTAACTAAAATTAGAGATTAGGAGACACAACAAAGTGGAAGAGTTCAAAGTGGTCAAAGAAGCTAGCAACCAAGGGGACCAACTTGGGGAACATAAGGCATACTTAGGAAGTTGTTATAATAATTGCCAAATACATGAGAATAATAATGAGAAGTGTTAGAAGTTTTCTTTGTGCTATAATCAAATAAAAATGTAGGGACCTAAGAAAAGCATATGGTGACCATCACTTATCAATAATAGGCACCTAAAACTATGCAGCTGCCCAATCAAAGCATTTACTTGATGGTTAGACCAACAATCAATTGGCTTATCACGATAAATTTCTTTTGGCACCTCAAGTAAATGATCATTTTAATGATCACCTTCAGTTAGAAACAAAGAGTGAACAACTCCTCTTAATAGTTTAGATAATTGAGCATACATTTAATTTCTCAAGAATCAATGTGATGATCATTTAGTGGCAAATTACTATTCAACACACATTATTATATAAGTTTGTAGTTTAAAGAAAAAGAGTTTTTATAATCCTCACATAAATTTCACAAATAGTCTAAAATTTGTGTGAACATATATTCATACAAATCACTCATTTTATTAAAGTTCTAACTCGATACTTTACTTTTCAAATTGGACTTTTAAAAAATCATAAATATAATATTATAATAATTCTACTGATTTAGATTATACTTATCCATAGTTGTAACAGTCTTACTTTTTCTTTATTTTATTTGAAAGAGCTCTTTGAGACGAGTCTAACGGTGTTTAGTTTGTAATTTTTTGAGTTCTAAGGAATAAATTATGAATTTTTAAAGATTTGGGATAGATTTGTAATATTGAGGATATATTTGTAATTTTGTAAATGTCAGCATAGTTCAATTCGTTTTGGCGGAAGTTATATCTGTAATTTTGGGAACAGCTTTTAGAAAGCAATTTTGGCTAATAAGCATATTTTAAATTGATTATTTTTGCATTTTATAGGCTTGTAAGACATCAAGAAGAATAAGAAGTTGGCAATACAAATTGTACATCAAAAGTCAGGTAGATAAATTCCTAACTCTGTGATGTAGCATATTATTATGTATTTTTATATGCTTTTCTCACTGTCACAGTACTTTGATTGTTGCATATGTTATACATTAATATTGTTGTATATGGTAAAGAAAGAAACAATGTGATACAATAACGCTAAAACAAAAAGAGAAGAAGTAATATGGAACGAAAAGTCTTTTGATATGGATACTTATTTGGATTGATGTTTGGAAAATGGCAAATAAAAATAGGATTCCTAGATAACATTATCCTCACCGCTAGGCCCAACATGTGTTGTAGGATATCGATCTTCGGATCAGATATCTACCTAGTGTCTACACCAGGCCCAGCGCGTGTCGCAGGGTATCGATCTTCGGATCAGATATCTGCCTGGTATTATGTGTTATAACTCCATGATGATTTACACCAGGCCTAGCATGTGTTGCAGGGTATGGGACCATACCTCTCTAGTGGCACTAGGCCCAGCATGTGTTGCAGGGTATCGATCTTCGAATCAGATATCTGTCTTTGGTTAGATGCCGGCTGGAGGTCATTTATTGATGATGATTGGATCTAGAGGATAATGCGTCAAAGGGAATTGGGCTCGGTAATAACACACCTAAATAAGGATTAACATTTTTTTATGGTTTTCATTTGGCATTATCTTATATATGACATCTTGTGTGATTGTAGTTTTATGATTTATTTTCATTGCATATGGTATGCCTTTTCATTTGATATCTTTTTCATATTTGGTTATCTATTACGGATTTATCTACTGAGATATGTAAAATCTCGTTTAGTGCTTATATCACAGCTTTTACAACCACTGCACCGAGAGAGGGAATGGTGCTACTATAGAAGAGCCCTTTTCTCGAGGTGTGTGAGAGAGGGGAGAGCTTGGTGTGATTAATGTTTAAAAACATGTCTTTATTTCTATATTTTGGATTTTAGAGTTGGGGTTTGTCTTATCGTCGGGTCCCCACCTTGGGTTTGGTTTTTTGTCCTCACTATATGTTGTAACAGCAGAACAATTTGATGTTAATTTTGTTATCTAATGATTTAGTGAGGTGGGGGCTTGACAATAGTGGTCTGATCATAGTATAATAACATAATAGTTATATTATTATTTAGTTAATATAATACGATAGGAGTGAGAATATTGACAAATGCATTCATAATGATAAATGAAAATTGGTCGAAATAATAATATGCACAATAAATTCTATAATAGTATGATGTTTTCTTTTATTTTATTCATGATTGTTGATACAAGTAATAAGGATCCATATTATTACTTATATGAATATCTCACGTAATTTTTGTTTTATCTATTTTATACTTTACATATTATGCAAGAAACTTTGTCGCTTGTGCTTTGGTTAGTTGTTTTACCTAGTGATTTGTGCACAAACTCATCTATTGTAGTTTCATATGTTTCAAGTCCATCTAAGCTGATTGAAATATCGTTATCATAAGAACTACGTAATAATGTCATTCATTCTTATTTTATTGAGATTAAAAATATAAATAATTATAGCTATTTAGTACCTTATCGTTAGATTAGAATTCTAGTTGGAATAAAATAAGCTCTCTTAATATTTTTTTTGATGTGTGTTTTTTATTATAACACAAAACTTGTAATCATTAACATCGACATTGATGGTTGCATTAAAAGGAAGACATTTTTCCATGCTTTATGAAGTCAAAGTGAACCATCTTTCAAACTAAAATGTAACAATACTAATAATCTTAGTTCCTAAAAAAACAAAGAAATAACATCACCATTCTATGATGATATGACATGAAGATGTCTCACATACAATGCCAAATGACACCTCAAACATCAACTTTACATTTAATTCACTCTCCCCAACAAACCATATCATAAGCTTTGAGTTAATCAATATTATCACAAACCTTAAAGAACCACATCATATTAGCACATCAACCAGCTATTTCACTTCAGACATGAGACCTCAACCCATCCTCATCTCAATTCCCTTGCATCTTCTCCTCCTCTAAGTATGTTTCACTTGCTAACCAAGCTGTCATAAGTTCCATCGAACTTTTCTGTGCTTTTGATGAAACAAGTGGTTACAACAACCATTTAAATCCTACTTCTTGACTTGATCTGTAACTCATCTTGTTGTCGTCTTGGGCCAAACCGGTAGCTATGCATTTAATTGCCCTTCTTATATATTTGTTTCTCTATTCTACAGGTCTCCTTCAACATCTGTCATCGCATGTATTATTTGAATCTATTGCATACCATATTGAAAACGCACTGTTATTTGCCTTCTTGCATGCTCATTTCCGGCAACTATCTTTGCATGGCCCCTCGTGTTAACCTCTTAAACAAAGAAAAGACTGTAGCTTGAAGGATCGAGATCAAAGGTAAGGTAGATTTCTAAAATACTAAAGTATTCTTTTGCTTGGATTAACAGATAGACCAATTCCTAAACACTAGAATATTGATTCTTAAAGATAAAGATACCATTTGTTTTCTGTGAAGAATCAATGTTTTGCTCTCACTATAATGATTGGTAAACGTCATTTCATGAAGAACTTGACAAAAAATTCTTTAATAATAAACTTTTTTTATTAAAGATTCTTTTTATATGTACAACAAATGGGGGTTCATTTTAAATTACATAGGACCATTTCTTTTACAGACTTTGTCAGATGTATTATTAACTCATTGATTTGTCTTTGAACTTTGTCAAATGTGCCTTACTAATACAAGAGGAAAATCACATGATCCTCATTGCTGAAATTTGAAATAAAAAATAAAAATGATTAAATTTAATTTAATATTTATAATTATCGTTTTTTTGGTTTATTCCTATGAAAATACTGTTAAGACACTTGAAATGGCAAAAGTTTTTCTTCTTTTAATACAATGACTTATCTTCTTCTGCTTTTGTTCTGGAGTTTTGTCTAATGTTGTGGTATGAAAACCATATTCTAAATCAAAATTATCTTTCTTTGTTGCTTTTGTGATGACTTGAAAGAGAATTTATTTTATATAGACCGAATAAGACAAGTGAAATCAAACTCATTTCTCGACAATTGATTTTCATTTTTAATTATGGTAAGAGTTATGGGATATAAAAATAAAGATTTTACTATAATTTCAAGGTTTGAAACTCAAAAATATAAAAAATAATGAATTATTGTACTAGTGTAGAGTGTTTGTGATCATTAATAAAATGAGATCAAATGATGAACAAACTATTGATGCAATAATAGTTAAAAGAGTCTTTCTTTAAAATTTGAGTATGTGATTACTAAAATCAAATAGTTTAAAGATTTATCCATTTTTATTTAATAAATTAATGAGTTCTTTATTATTTTATGAAAAAAGATCAAGCAAATTAATAGAAAAATAAAAAGAGATATTTTAAGTAAAGAGAAAGTAATCATCATTATTACTAAAAGATGAATCAAATAAATTTAACTAAAAAAATACAAAAATGGTTGTGGGTGAAATCATATGTATAAGACCTTTGATATCTATTATTGCTCAATTTAAATCAAACAGAATGAAAATATTTGAGATAAAAGATTTAATTGTTACAACGTTTTTTTGGACTTAAAATAAACTAGGTTAAATATGCTTTTTATGTCATAAAAAAATTAGTTTATCTATTAAAATGAAAAAATAAAGTTTGAATGTAGTATTATATATGACTGACACAAAATATTTTAGAAATTTATCTAATAGATTGAATTATTTATCACATTTAAGTTAAGATAAGTTATTACACAATGCGTAATGTTGTGTTTAGATTCATGCATAATTTACAATCACCTTGGCGAAATAAAAAAGATTTTTTGTTATATAGTTGAAATGATTAAATATGGTGTTTACTCTGTTAAATATTTTGTTTTACTTATAGTAATTATGTATGATGTTTAGATGAATGAAAATGTAGTAATAAATGCATTTTAAATCTTGGATATGAAATAAATTGTTTGAGTTCAAAAAAGACAATGACATTATTAATACCTAAAGTTGAATGTCTCATACCAACTTCAACAAGTCAAGTTGTATATTTATAAAGAACTCTTCTTGATCTTAATTGTGAATAAAAATGTCTAACGAAGATTTCATTTGATCTACAAGCAATCTTTATGACAAAAAATTTAATTTTTTATGTCAGAATAAGACATGCTAATGTTAGATATCATTTTTGCTTAAAGTCTTGTGAAATTATAATAGTCTTAAAAGTTTTATAGCATAAATAAAAAATTAAAAAGTACTTTCATAAAGGCTTATCTCTAAGTAAAGCTTGAGTACTTTTGAATACAAATAAGCATTTTTAATCAACCAATTTTGATAAAGGTGAATATTCATTTTGATTAAGATTTAAATTAGTTTGTTCTTTTGTTCATTCTAATTTAAGCTTCACTTATGCTTGACTAGAACTATTCAACTAATTCCAAACCAAAATAATATCTTATTATCAACTAATGTTTGATCTAAATTAAAATATGTAAATTCAAATAAACCCAAAATTGTCACAACATAGCAAATCCCTAATGGTGGTCATTTCTCATTTAACTACTCTCTTTTCATCATTACATATAGTCAAAAAAAAAACCACAACTTAAAGCCGGATCTCTCCCTGGATTCTAACCCTGGTTTTTTTTTTTCCCGGATTTTCCACTTGCACCGCTTAGACCCACCGGAAAACACTACACCTAACCTAATGGGGACCTCAGCTTTTATGCGATTAAAGTCACTCCTCCTATGCGTAGACTGTGTATGACTTAGTTTGAGTAGTAATGCTTGGGACACCATGGATGTTGCAGTAGTGCACTGGAAGTGGCAAAGTGCAAATGCTTACATGCAAGGCCTATTGTTTGACATGTAGCACATGTCAAGGTAAGTAGCATTTATTGTCCCATGTGCAGCTTGCATCTCGATATGTATCACTTATCACTCCATGTGCATCACATGCATGTAGCATGTACCTTTGTATACACATCATGTGTGATTAGCACTTACCACTAGGCACACATTCTACACATGTGCAGCATGGGGGGCTCAAGCAAAATGTGCATCTTGGTGCATGAAGCCAACTCTACAACACCCAAGTTGGAGTCCTAATGCATGCAACATAGAACAAATAAAGTAATTACTATTGTTATGAAAAATGATTTTTTTTTATATTCTCATATAATTATGCTATTATAGCTTTTAATCAAGGTTACTATTGAGGATTTGGAATGAGACACCTTGTAGACAAATCAAATGATGATACCAAACCAATGAAATGTCTGCACTAATGAGGTACATTATAAGATTATATTATCAGATAACAACTAAGCTTAAGTCTTTCCCTTTTGTGACCTTTAACCAAGCTAGCTCTTACATAGTGATGATTGAGAAAATGAATAAGGGCAAGAAGGAAAAATCTTAATTAACTAAAATTAGAGATTAGGAGACACAACAAAGTGGAAGAGTTCAAAGTGGTCAAAGAAGCTAGCAACCAAGGGGACCAACTTGGGGAACATAAGGCATACTTAGGAAGTTGTTATAATAATTGCCAAATACATGAGAATAATAATGAGAAGTGTTAGAAGTTTTCTTTGTGCTATAATCAAATAAAAATGTAGGGACCTAAGAAAAGCATATGGTGACCATCACTTATCAATAATAGGCACCTAAAACTATGCAGCTGCCCAATCAAAGCATTTACTTGATGGTTAGACCAACAATCAATTGGCTTATCACGATAAATTTCTTTTGGCACCTCAAGTAAATGATCATTTTAATGATCACCTTCAGTTAGAAACAAAGAGTGAACAACTCCTCTTAATAGTTTAGATAATTGAGCATACATTTAATTTCTCAAGAATCAATGTGATGATCATTTAGTGGCAAATTACTATTCAACACACATTATTATATAAGTTTGTAGTTTAAAGAAAAAGAGTTTTTATAATCCTCACATAAATTTCACAAATAGTCTAAAATTTGTGTGAACATATATTCATACAAATCACTCATTTTATTAAAGTTCTAACTCGATACTTTACTTTTCAAATTGGACTTTTAAAAAATCATAAATATAATATTATAATAATTCTACTGATTTAGATTATACTTATCCATAGTTGTAACAGTCTTACTTTTTCTTTATTTTATTTGAAAGAGCTCTTTGAGACGAGTCTAACGGTGTTTAGTTTATAATTTTTTGAGTTCTAAGGAATAAATTATGAATTTTTAAAGATTTGGGATAGATTTGTAATATTGAGGATATATTTGTAATTTTGTAAATGTCAGCATAGTTCAATTCGTTTTGGCGGAAGTTATATCTGTAATTTTGGGAACAGCTTTTAGAAAGCAATTTTGGCTAATAAGCATATTTTAAATTGATTATTTTTGCATTTTATAGGCTTGTAAGACATCAAGAAGAATAAGAAGTTGGCAATACAAATTGTACATCAAAAGTCAGGTAGATAAATTCCTAACTCTGTGATGTAGCATATTATTATGTATTTTTATATGCTTTTCTCACTGTCACAGTACTTTGATTGTTGCATATGTTATACATTAATATTGTTGTATATGGTAAAGAAAGAAACAATGTGATACAATAACGCTAAAACAAAAAGAGAAGAAGTAATATGGAACGAAAAGTCTTTTGATATGGATACTTATTTGGATTGATGTTTGGAAAATGGCAAATAAAAATAGGATTCCTAGATAACATTATCCTCACCGCTAGGCCCAACATGTGTTGTAGGATATCGATCTTCGGATCAGATATCTACCTAGTGTCTACACCAGGCCCAGCGCGTGTCGCAGGGTATCGATCTTCGGATCAGATATCTGCCTGGTATTATGTGTTATAACTCCATGATGATTTACACCAGGCCTAGCATGTGTTGCAGGGTATGGGACCATACCTCTCTAGTGGCACTAGGCCCAGCATGTGTTGCAGGGTATCGATCTTCGAATCAGATATCTGTCTTTGGTTAGATGCCGGCTGGAGGTCATTTATTGATGATGATTGGATCTAGAGGATAATGCGTCAAAGGGAATTGGGCTCGGTAATAACACACCTAAATAAGGAATTAACATTTTTTTATGGTTTTCATTTGGCATTATCTTATATATGACATCTTGTGTGATTGTAGTTTTATGATTTATTTTCATTGCATATGGTATGCCTTTTCATTTGATATCTTTTTCATATTTGGTTATCTATTACGGATTTATCGACTGAGATATGTAAAATCTCGTTTAGTGCTTATATCACAGCTTTTACAACCACTGCACCGAGAGAGGGAATGGTGCTACTATAGAAGAGCCCTTTTCTCGAGGTGTGTGAGAGAGGGGAGAGCTTGGTGTGATTAATGTTTAAAAACATGTCTTTATTTCTATATTTTGGATTTTAGAGTTGGGGTTTGTCTTATCGTCGGGTCCCCACCTTGGGTTTGGTTTTTTGTCCTCACTATATGTTGTAACAGCAGAACAATTTGATGTTAATTTTGTTATCTAATGATTTAGTGAGGTGGGGGCTTGACAATAGTGGTCTGATCATAGTATAATAACATAATAGTTATATTATTATTTAGTTAATATAATACGATAGGAGTGAGAATATTGACAAATGCATTCATAATGATAAATGAAAATTGGTCGAAATAATAATATGCACAATAAATTCTATAATAGTATGATGTTTTCTTTTATTTTATTCATGATTGTTGATACAAGTAATAAGGATCCATATTATTACTTATATGAATATCTCACGTAATTTTTGTTTTATCTATTTTATACTTTACATATTATGCAAGAAACTTTGTCGCTTGTGCTTTGGTTAGTTGTTTTACCTAGTGATTTGTGCACAAACTCATCTATTGTAGTTTCATATGTTTCAAGTCCATCTAAGCTGATTGAAATATCGTTATCATAAGAACTATGTAATAATGTCATTCATTCTTATTTTATTGAGATTAAAAATATAAATAATTATAGCTATTTAGTACCTTATCGTTAGATTAGAATTCTAGTTGGAATAAAATAAGCTCTCTTAATATTTTTTTTGATGTGTTTTTTTTATTATAACACAAAACTTGTAATCATTAACATCGACATTGATGGTTGCATTAAAAGGAAGACATTTTTCCATGCTTTATGAAGTCAAAGTGAACCATCTTTCAAACTAAAATGTAACAATACTAATAATCTTAGTTCCTAAAAAAACAAAGAAATAACATCACCATTCTATGATGATATGACATGAAGATGTCTCACATACAATGCCAAATGACACCTCAAACATCAACTTTACATTTAATTCACTCTCCCCAACAAACCATATCATAAGCTTTGAGTTAATCAATATTATCACAAACCTTAAAGAACCACATCATATTAGCACATCAACCAGCTATTTCACTTCAGACATGAGACCTCAACCCATCCTCATCTCAATTCCCTTGCATCTTCTCCTCCTCTAAGTATGTTTCACTTGCTAACCAAGCTGTCATAAGTTCCATCGAACTTTTCTGTGCTTTTGATGAAACAAGTGGTTACAACAACCATTTAAATCCTACTTCTTGACTTGATCTGTAACTCATCTTGTTGTCGTCTTGGGCCAAACCGGTAGCTATGCATTTAATTGCCTGTCTTATATATTTGTTTCTCTATTCTACAGGTCTCCTTCAACATCTGTCATCGCATGTATTATTTGAATCTATTGCATACCATATTGAAAACGCACTGTTATTTGCCTTCTTGCATGCTCATTTCCGGCAACTATCTTTGCATGGCCCCTCGTGTTAACCTCTTAAACAAAGAAAAGACTGTAGCTTGAAGGATCGAGATCAAAGGTAAGGTAGATTTCTAAAATACTAAAGTATTCTTTTGCTTGGATTAACAGATAGACCAATTCCTAAACACTAGAATATTGATTCTTAAAGATAAAGATACCATTTGTTTTCTGTGAAGAATCAATGTTTTGCTCTCACTATAATGATTGGTAAACGTCATTTCATGAAGAACTTGACAAAAAATTCTTTAATAATAAACTTTTTTTATTAAAGATTCTTTTTATATGTACAACAAATGGGGGTTCATTTTAAATTACATAGGACCATTTCTTTTACAGACTTTGTCAGATGTATTATTAACTCATTGATTTGTCTTTGAACTTTGTCAAATGTGCCTTACTAATACAAGAGGAAAATCACATGATCCTCATTGCTGAAATTTGAAATAAAAAATAAAAATGATTAAATTTAATTTAATATTTATAATTATCGTTTTTTTGGTTTATTCCTATGAAAATACTGTTAAGACACTTGAAATGGCAAAAGTTTTTCTTCTTTTAATACAATGACTTATCTTCTTCTGCTTTTGTTCTGGAGTTTTGTCTAATGTTGTGGTATGAAAACCATATTCTAAATCAAAATTATCTTTCTTTGTTGCTTTTGTGATGACTTGAAAGAGAATTTATTTTATATAGACCGAATAAGACAAGTGAAATCAAACTCATTTCTCGACAATTGATTTTCATTTTTAATTATGGTAAGAGTTATGGGATATAAAAATAAAGATTTTACTATAATTTCAAGGTTTGAAACTCAAAAATATAAAAAATAATGAATTATTGTACTAGTGTAGAGTGTTTGTGATCATTAATAAAATGAGATCAAATGATGAACAAACTATTGATGCAATAATAGTTAAAAGAGTCTTTCTTTAAAATTTGAGTATGTGATTACTAAAATCAAATAGTTTAAAGATTTATCCATTTTTATTTAATAAATTAATGAGTTCTTTATTATTTTATGAAAAAAGATCAAGCAAATTAATAGAAAAATAAAAAGAGATATTTTAAGTAAAGAGAAAGTAATCATCATTATTACTAAAAGATGAATCAAATAAATTTAACTAAAAAAGTACAAAAATGGTTGTGGGTGAAATCATATGTATAAGACCTTTGATATCTATTATTGCTCAATTTAAATCAAACAGAATGAAAATATTTGAGATAAAAGATTTAATTGTTACAACGTTTTTTTGGACTTAAAATAAACTAGGTTAAATATGCTTTTTATGTCATAAAAAAATTAGTTTATCTATTAAAATGAAAAAATAAAGTTTGAATGTAGTATTATATATGACTGACACAAAATCTTTTAGAAATTTATCTAATAGATTGAATTATTTATCACATTTAAGTTAAGATAAGTTATTACACAATGCGTAATGTTGTGTTTAGATTCATGCATAATTTACAATCACCTTGGCGAAATAAAAAAGATTTTTTGTTATATAGTTGAAATGATTAAATATGGTGTTTACTCTGTTAAATATTTTGTTTTACTTATAGTAATTATGTATGATGTTTAGATGAATGAAAATGTAGTAATAAATGCATTTTAAATCTTGGATATGAAATAAATTGTTTGAGTTCAAAAAAGACAATGACATTATTAATACCTAAAGTTGAATGTCTCATACCAACTTCAACAAGTCAAGTTGTATATTTATAAAGAACTCTTCTTGATCTTAATTGTGAATAAAAATGTCTAACGAAGATTTCATTTGATCTACAAGCAATCTTTATGACAAAAAATTTAATTTTTTATGTCAGAATAAGACATGCTAATGTTAGATATCATTTTTGCTTAAAGTCTTGTGAAATTATAATAGTCTTAAAAGTTTTATAGCATAAATAAAAAATTAAAAAGTACTTTCATAAAGGCTTATCTCTAAGTAAAGCTTGAGTACTTTTGAATACAAATAAGCATTTTTAATCAACCAATTTTGATAAAGGTGAATATTCATTTTGATTAAGATTTAAATTAGTTTGTTCTTTTGTTCATTCTAATTTAAGCTTCACTTATGCTTGACTAGAACTATTCAACTAATTCCAAAC
This sequence comes from Vanilla planifolia, assembly GCA_023846275.1. Taxonomy (NCBI): domain Eukaryota; kingdom Viridiplantae; phylum Streptophyta; class Magnoliopsida; order Asparagales; family Orchidaceae; genus Vanilla; species Vanilla planifolia. The sequence goes on along the minus strand of CM043875.1, from coordinate 4,914,079 downwards.
CAAAATAATATCTTATTATCAACTAATGTTTGATCTAAATTAAAATATGTAAATTCAAATAAACCCAAAATTGTCACAACATAGCAAATCCCTAATGGTGGTCATTTCTCATTTAACTACTCTCTTTTCATCATTACATATAGTCAAAAAAAAAACCACAACTTAAAGCCGGATCTCTCCCTGGATTCTAACCCTGGTTTTTTTTTTTCCCGGATTTTCCACTTGCACCGCTTAGACCCACCGGAAAACACTACACCTAACCTAATGGGGACCTCAGCTTTTATGCGATTAAAGTCACTCCTCCTATGCGTAGACTGTGTATGACTTAGTTTGAGTAGTAATGCTTGGGACACCATGGATGTTGCAGTAGTGCACTGGAAGTGGCAAAGTGCAAATGCTTACATGCAAGGCCTATTGTTTGACATGTAGCACATGTCAAGGTAAGTAGCATTTATTGTCCCATGTGCAGCTTGCATCTCGATATGTATCACTTATCACTCCATGTGCATCACATGCATGTAGCATGTACCTTTGTATACACATCATGTGTGATTAGCACTTACCACTAGGCACACATTCTACACATGTGCAGCATGGGGGGCTCAAGCAAAATGTGCATCTTGGTGCATGAAGCCAACTCTACAACACCCAAGTTGGAGTCCTAATGCATGCAACATAGAACAAATAAAGTAATTACTATTGTTATGAAAAATGATTTTTTTTTATATTCTCATATAATTATGCTATTATAGCTTTTAATCAAGGTTACTATTGAGGATTTGGAATGAGACATCTTGTAGACAAATCAAATGATGATACCAAACCAATGAAATGTCTGCACTAATGAGGTACATTATAAGATTATATTATAAGATAACAACTAAGCTTAAGTCTTTCCCTTTTGTGACCTTTAACCAAGCTAGCTCTTACATAGTGATGATTGAGAAAATGAATAAGGGCAAGAAGGAAAAATCTTAATTAACTAAAATTAGAGATTAGGAGACACAACAAAGTGGAAGAGTTCAAAGTGGTCAAAGAAGCTAGCAACCAAGGGGACCACCTTGGGGAACATAAGGCATACTTAGGAAGTTGTTATAATAATTGCCAAATACATGAGAATAATAATGAGAAGTGTTAGAAGTTTTCTTTGTGCTATAATCAAATAAAAATGTAGGGACCTAAGAAAAGCATATGGTGACCATCACTTATCAATAATAGGCACCTAAAACTATGCAGCTGCCCAATCAAAGCATTTACTTGATGGTTAGACCAACAATCAATTGGCTTATCACGATAAATTTCTTTTGGCACCTCAAGTAAATGATCATTTTAATGATCACCTTCAGTTAGAAACAAAGAGTGAACAACTCCTCTTAATAGTTTAGATAATTGAGCATACATTTAATTTCTCAAGAATCAATGTGATGATCATTTAGTGGCAAATTACTATTCAACACACATTATTATATAAGTTTGTAGTTTAAAGAAAAAGAGTTTTTATAATCCTCACATAAATTTCACAAATAGTCTAAAATTTGTGTGAACATATATTCATACAAATCACTCATTTTATTAAAGTTCTAACTCGATACTTTACTTTTCAAATTGGACTTTTAAAAAATCATAAATATAATATTATAATAATTCTACTGATTTAGATTATACTTATCCATAGTTGTAACAGTCTTACTTTTTCTTTATTTTATTTGAAAGAGCTCTTTGAGACGAGTCTAACGGTGTTTAGTTTGTAATTTTTTGAGTTCTAAGGAATAAATTATGAATTTTTAAAGATTTGGGATAGATTTGTAATATTGAGGATATATTTGTAATTTTGTAAATGTCAGCATAGTTCAATTCGTTTTGGCGGAAGTTATATCTGTAATTTTGGGAACAGCTTTTAGAAAGCAATTTTGGCTAATAAGCATATTTTAAATTGATTATTTTTGCATTTTATAGGCTTGTAAGACATCAAGAAGAATAAGAAGTTGGCAATACAAATTGTACATCAAAAGTCAGGTAGATAAATTCCTAACTCTGTGATGTAGCATATTATTATGTATTTTTATATGCTTTTCTCACTGTCACAGTACTTTGATTGTTGCATATGTTATACATTAATATTGTTGTATATGGTAAAGAAAGAAACAATGTGATACAATAACGCTAAAACAAAAAGAGAAGAAGTAATATGGAACGAAAAGTCTTTTGATATGGATACTTATTTGGATTGATGTTTGGAAAATGGCAAATAAAAATAGGATTCCTAGATAACATTATCCTCACCGCTAGGCCCAACATGTGTTGTAGGATATCGATCTTCGGATCAGATATCTACCTAGTGTCTACACCAGGCCCAGCGCGTGTCGCAGGGTATCGATCTTCGGATCAGATATCTGCCTGGTATTATGTGTTATAACTCCATGATGATTTACACCAGGCCTAGCATGTGTTGCAGGGTATGGGACCATACCTCTCTAGTGGCACTAGGCCCAGCATGTGTTGCAGGGTATCGATCTTCGAATCAGATATCTGTCTTTGGTTAGATGCCGGCTGGAGGTCATTTATTGATGATGATTGGATCTAGAGGATAATGCGTCAAAGGGAATTGGGCTCGGTAATAACACACCTAAATAAGGAATTAACATTTTTTTATGGTTTTCATTTGGCATTATCTTATATATGACATCTTGTGTGATTGTAGTTTTATGATTTATTTTCATTGCATATGGTATGCCTTTTCATTTGATATCTTTTTCATATTTGGTTATCTATTACGGATTTATCTACTGAGATATGTAAAATCTCGTTTAGTGCTTATATCACAGCTTTTACAACCACTGCACCGAGAGAGGGAATGGTGCTACTATAGAAGAGCCCTTTTCTCGAGGTGTGTGAGAGAGGGGAGAGCTTGGTGTGATTAATGTTTAAAAACATGTCTTTATTTCTATATTTTGGATTTTAGAGTTGGGGTTTGTCTTATCGTCGGGTCCCCACCTTGGGTTTGGTTTTTTGTCCTCACTATATGTTGTAACAGCAGAACAATTTGATGTTAATTTTGTTATCTAATGATTTAGTGAGGTGGGGGCTTGACAATAGTGGTCTGATCATAGTATAATAACATAATAGTTATATTATTATTTAGTTAATATAATACGATAGGAGTGAGAATATTGACAAATGCATTCATAATGATAAATGAAAATTGGTCGAAATAATAATATGCACAATAAATTCTATAATAGTATGATGTTTTCTTTTATTTTATTCATGATTGTTGATACAAGTAATAAGGATCCATATTATTACTTATATGAATATCTCACGTAATTTTTGTTTTATCTATTTTATACTTTACATATTATGCAAGAAACTTTGTCGCTTGTGCTTTGGTTAGTTGTTTTACCTAGTGATTTGTGCACAAACTCATCTATTGTAGTTTCATATGTTTCAAGTC